>JAUIMM010000150.1:3332500-3787500 GCA_031769625.1 Taudactylus pleione | reverse complement strand
TAAGAGACTATTTGGAGAAGATAGAACAGGCAAGAGAGAAAGCTACATCCATGGGTAATGAGTCCCTCTCATAGGTCAAATGTAGTGAAGACATAACAGAGAGATACAGTAAACCAATGAATACATTATGTAATATAGTGATGACAATGAGAAATAAATTGCCACAGTGTAAATATAGACTTACCAGTTCATTGACAATTTTCCGAATCCCATCAGCAAGCTAGAACATATGCAAAAAATAAAACATAAAGTATAAAGCAAGATTCCTTATAAAGCCTAAGGGACAAATGGAATAGGGTATGGGATTTTGGAACTGTAGAGATTTGGGCAAGTTAGCATCAAATGTAAAGTGGCAACAACCAGGTTATGTGTGTGCATACAGTGTTTGTCCTATCTGAAGAAAATGTTTGTATTTCTTCTTTGCATAGTTACAGATAGAGCTACACCTATGTAAATCAGACTTTAGGGTGAGATTTAGTGATGTCTAGCAGGAAGATAGCAATTCCCTGGTATAAGAAAAACTGAATCAGGAGGTTTACTGAGAGGCAGAGCAATAACTAGACTTTTTGGTGCCGTGTGCCAGAAAGAGCATTGGCGCCCCCTCATTTTTCAAAGGGACATAATGCACCCAAAAAAGGGCCATGTCTTCATGCGGTAGGGCCAGGGAAGAGATATGAGAGGCCAGGATATGCTGGGGATGAAATAAGAGGAGCTACAAGCAAGAATGATAATAAACAGAAATTTGACAGGCCCAAACAGCGCCCCCTGACCTGTGGTGCCCTGAGCGATGGCACTAGCCACACTACCCTAGCTACGGCCCTGCTGAGAGATAAATAGTACATAGTGTGTGTATATGAATACTGTATATACACACACTATGTATTATGTAGGGTAGGGAGTAGGAAAATACTTACCATTATTCTCTATGGGTGACGGATTTCTGACTGTTGGGATGCCACTGTCGGTATGACCAGTGGCATCCCGACAGCCCAGATATCATACCGATTTTATATATATATATATATATATATATATATATATATATATATCCTTCTAGTGCATGCATGATAATGTACCAGATTAATAATAGCCATACATTGTAGAAGAACCACCTTAGTCCTGTTATGTATAATGTAACATACAGTATGCGTAATGTATAATTCAAGTGCACAGTCTGTAAACTGATTCCTAGAAAAGGGTGTGGGCCCTAAGGCAGTGGGGCCCACCAGGGGGTTTCCCCTATACCCTTGTTGGCCGGTCTGATCCTCGACTTTTGGTTATTTATTTATTGACCCAGGCATCCAACGCTATAATCCGGTTTGTAGCCAGATCAGAGAATAATAATGACAGATCAGAATGATACAAGACTGAGGAAAATGACCGCATACAGAATGGGAGACAACCTATAGTGGCAGTTAGAACCAACAGAATAAGAGACTATTTGGAGAAGATAGAACAGGCAAGAGAGAAAGCTACATCCATGGGTAATGAGTCCCTCTCATAGGTCAAATGTAGTGAAGACATAACAGAGAGATACAGTAAACCAATGAATACATTATGTAATATAGTGATGACATTGAGAAATAAATTGCCACAGTGTAAATATAGACTTACCAGTTCATTGACAATTTTCCGAATCCCATCAGCAAGCTAGAACATATGCAAAAAATAAAACATAAAGTATAAAGCAAGATTCCTTATAAAGCCTAAGGGACAAATGGAATAGGGTATGGGATTTTGGAACTGTAGAGATTTGGGCAAGTTAGCATCAAATGTAAAGTGGCAACAACCAGGTTATGTGTGTGCATACAGTGTTTGTCCTATCTGAAGAAAATGTTTGTATTTCTTCTTTGCATAGTTACAGATAGAGCTACACCTATGTAAATCAGACTTTAGGGTGAGATTTAGTGATGTCTAGCAGGAAGATAGCAATTCCCTGGTATAAGAAAAACTGAATCAGGAGGTTTACTGAGAGGCAGAGCCATAACTAGACTTTTTGGTGCCGTGTGCCTGAAAGAGAATTGGCGCCCCCCTCATTTTTCAAAGGGATATAATGCACCCAAAAAAGGGCCATGTCTACATGGGGAAGGGCCAGGGAAGAGATATGAGAGGCCAGGATATGCTGGGTATGAAATAAGAGGAGCTACAAGCAAGAATGATAATAAACAGAAATTTGACAGGAACAAACAGCGCCCCCTGACCTGTGGTGCCCTGAGCGATGGCACTGGCCACACTACCCTAGCTACGGCCCTGCTGAGAGATAAATAGTACATAGTGTGTGTATATGAATACTGTATATACACACACTATGTACTATGTAGGGTAGGGAGTAGGAAAATACTTACCATTATTCTCTATGGGTGACGGGATTCTGACTGTTGGGATGCCACTGTCGGTATGACCAGTGGCATCCCGACAGCCCAGATATCATACCGATTTTATATATATATATATATATATATATATATATATATCCTTCTAGTGCATGCATGATAATGTACCAGATTAATAATAGCCATACATTGTAGAAGAACCACCATAGTCCTGTTATGTATAATGTAACATACAGTATGCGTAATGTATAATTCAAGTGCACAGTCTGTATACTGATTCCTAGAAAAGGGTGTGGGCCCTAAGGCAGTGGGGCCCACCAGGGGGTTTCCCCTATATCCTTGTTGGCCGGTTTGATCCTCGACTTTTGGTTATTTAGTTATTGACCCAGGCATCCAACGCTATAATCCTGTTTGTAGCCAGATCAGAGAATAATAATGACAGATCAGAATGATACAAGACCGAGGAAAATGACCGCATACAGAATGGGAGACAACCTACAGTGGCAGTTAGAACCAACAGAATAAGAGACTATTTGGAGAAGATAGAACAGGCAAGAGAGAAAGCTACATCCATGGGTAATGAGTCCCTCTCATAGTTCAAATGTAGTGAAGACATAACAGAGATATACAGTAAACCAATGAATACATTATGTACTATAGTGATGACAATGAGAAATAAATTGCCACAGTGTAAATATAGACTTACCAGTTCATTGACAATTTTCAGAATCCCATCAGCAAGCTAGAACATATGCAAAAAATAAAACATAAAGTATAAAGCAAGATTCCTTATAAAGCCTAAGGGACAAATGGAATAGGGTATGGGATTTTGGAACTGTAGAGATTTGGGCAAGTTAGCATCAAATGTAAAGTGGCAACAACCAGGTTATGTGTGTGCATACAGTGTTTGTCCTATCTGAAGAAAATGTTTGTATTTCTTCTTTGCATAGTTACAGATAGAGCTACACCTATGTAAATCAGACTTTAGGTTGAGATTTAGTGATGTCTAGCAGGAAGATAGCAATTCCCTGGTATAAGAAAAACTGAATCAGGAGGTTTACTGAGAGGCAGAGCCATAACTAGACTTTTTGGTGCCGTGTGCCAGAAAGAGCATTGGCGCCCTCTCATTTTTCAAAGGGACATAATGCACCAAAAAAAGGGCCATGTCTTCATGGGGAAGGGCCAGGGAAGAGATATGAGAGGCCAGGATATGCTGGGGATGATATAAGAGGAGCTACAAGCAAGAATGATAATAAACAGAAATTTGACAGGCCCAAACAGCGCCCCCTGACCTGTGGTGCCCTGAGCGATGGCACTGGCCACACTACCCTAGCTACGGCCCTGCTGAGAGATAAATAGTACATAGTGTGTGTATATGAATGCTGTATATACACACACTATGTACTATGTAGGGTAGGGAGTAGGAAAATACTTACCATTATTCTCTATGGGTGACGGGATTCTGACTGTTGGGATGCCACTGTCGGTATGACCAGTGGCATCCCGACAGCCCAGATATCATACCGATTTTATATATATATATATATATATATATATATATATCCTTCTAGTGCATGCATGATAATGTACCAGATTAATAATAGCCATACATTGTAGAATAACCACCTTAGTCCTGTTATGTATAATGTAACATACAGTATGCGTAATGTATAATTCAAGTGCACAGTCTGTAAACTGATTCCTAGAAAAGGGTGTGGGCCCTAAGGCAGTGGGGCCCACCAGGGGGTTTCCCCTATACCCTTGTTGGCCGGTCTGATCCTCGACTTTTGGTTATTTATTTATTGACCCAGGCATCCAACGCTATAATCCTGTTTGTAGCCAGATCAGAGAATAATAATGACAGATCAGAATGATACAAGACTGAGGAAAATGACCGCATACAGAATGGGAGACAACCTACAGTGGCAGTTAGAACCAACAGAATAAGAGACTATTTGGAGAAGATAGAACAGGCAAGAGAGAAAGCTACATCCATGGGTAATGAGTCCCTCTCATAGGTCAAATGTAGTGAAGACATAACAGAGAGATACAGTAAACCAATGAATACATTATGTAATATAGTGATGACAATGAGAAATAAATTGCCACAGTGTAAATATAGACTTACCAGTTCATTGACAATTTTCCGAATCCCATCAGCAAGCTAGAACATATGCAAAAAATAAAACATAAAGTATAAAGCAAGATTCCTTATAAAGCCTAAGGGACAAATGGAATAGGGTATGGGATTTTGGAACTGTAGAGATTTGGGCAAGTTAGCATCAAATGTAAAGTGGCAACAACCAGGTTATGTGTGTGCATACAGTGTTTGTCCTATCTGAAGAAAATGTTTGTATTTCTTCTTTGCATAGTTACAGACAGAGCTACACCTATGTAAATCAGACTTTAGGGTGGGATTTAGTGATGTCTAGCAGGAAGATAGCAATTCCCTGGTATAAGAAAAACTGAATCAGGAGGTTTACTGAGAGGCAGAGCCATAACTAGACTTTTTGGTGCCGTGTGCCAGAAAGAGCATTGGCGCCCCCCTCATTTTTCAAAGGGACATAATGCACCCAAAAAAGGGCCATGTCTTCATGGGGAAGGGCCAGGGAAGAGATATGAGAGGCCAGGATATGCTGGGGATGAAATAAGAGGAGCTACAAGCAAGAATGATAATAAACAGAAATTTGACAGGCCCAAACAGCGCCCCCTGACCTGTAGTGCCCTGAGCGATGGCACTGGCCACACTACCCTAGCTTCGGCCCTGCTGAGAGATAAATAGTACATAGTGTGTGTATATGAATACTGTATATACACACACTATGTACTATGTAGGGTAGGGAGTAGGAAAATACTTACCATTATTCTCTATGGGTGACGGGATTCTGACTGTTGGGATGCCACTGTCGGTATGGCCAGTGGCATCCCGACAGCCCAGATATCATACCGATTTTATATATATATATATATATATATATATATATATATGCACACAAATATTTTAGTTTATGTACCCTGACTGGCATATTATACAAATTATATTTGACAATTGTATCTTTCTAGCACCTGTTGAACAATATTTAGGGCTTTATTTGTCATTTTTGTTTTTACTACTATTTTAATATTTTAATATCACATAAATGCTTTCAACAGGTTTCCTGAAACTGCTGACAGGCAGAGCAGAGCCAAGAGCCAGCCCCTGTTATCAAATTTGTGGTTAAAATAGACCACAAATAGATCACTAAACAAAATAGCTATAAAAAACCCCAAACACTTACCTGCATCCAGAGATAAGTAATCCATGCATCTGGTGAAGTCCGCTGTGGCTACGGTCAGCTGGTTTCCGAGCTCCTGCACTATGACCCCAGTCAGCTGCTCTATGCTGGCATCTCATTTTGCAGTACAGAGCAGCTGACTAGGTCACAGTGCAGTATCCAAGAGACCAGCTGACTAGAGCCCCAGAGAAAATTACCAGAGAACCAATCACTAAGGTAAGTGTAAGAAGTACAGGGGGGATTGGAGACAGATGTGGGGTAGTGCAGAGGGGTTGGAGATGGTGATCATGGATACGGGGTGTTTGGATGTGTCGGCAGCACATACGTGGACACCAGGGACAGACTGGGGCTGCTGAGCAGCCCTTGCAGTCCCCCTGCATGCGCTGTAGGTGCCTGCTCTCCCACAAAAGGGGTGTGGCATCACCCCAAAATGGGTGTGGCCTTGCCTAACAGGAGTGTGTAGCAAGTCACAGGGGCCTGGCTTCATGGTACACCCTCATTTTTCAGTATCCCCGACCGAGTTCTGTCCCTACAGGGGATGTTTTAAACATTTCTGTGGTATTGCCAAAATCTGCAATAAGAATTTAGGTGAAATTTCACACTAGAACTACATTTGAAATGCGGATTGTAGTAAATATGGCCATTAATGACCAAACCAGCCACTAAGTTCAACTTTCCTCATCTAACACATCACTGATCTGTACACAGACATTTACAAACTTATGCACAATAATATTATAAATATGTATTTGAAATATATATATATATATATATATATAAACTTACGGATTGATTATTTGAATTCTGTGAAATAATTAGAAAGATGTAAATAATGTACTTTCACAAATATTATTACATGTTTATATTACTTTAAGTTTCTTTCTGAAAATTCTGCTTAACTATATCAAGTTTTCACCAAAATATGCTGCATGCCGGAGCCATGCTTCATTTTTATTTTCTTATAAGACACCCACATGCTTAGAGGCAGAATGAATTAAACTCTCAGTTGCATATAATAGGTTTTCTCTCAGATGATGGAAGTCACATGAGTAGTTCTGCTTCTATATAAATTCACATGTTAAACATTTAATAATTTCGACAAATAAATGAAAAAGGGGCGTTTTTCTAAGCCAGGTTTTATTTTTTTAGAACAACATTCTGTCAAATAGAGAATTCCATACCCACGGAAAAGAAATGTTATGTTTTATTCCCCTCTATGCTCTAAAATCATGTCATGTTCTATGCAACAATGGCGGAAGTGCCAAGCCTTTTTAAAAACCAAGGGAATCATTATGTAAAAAAAATACATCAAAAAGTATATCTGTTTCAAAAAAGTCTATCTTGTTATCGATTATTTTAAAAATATAACTTTAATTACAGTTTGAGTGTATAGTACAACGGATTAGCAAATAAACTCTTTATTCAATGTTACTATGTAATAAAGCAAAATAAACATGTTACTGAAATAGTAAAGAGCAATTGCTTAACACAAATTCGACTATGCAATAAAAAGCCAACTGAATATTAAATAATTTTGAAAGGTGATAAAAATCTTACCTTATCTTTATGAAATTCTTTATTCAGGTATGAGTATCTAACCTATTTTAAATAATAAAATATTTAATAAAAAACAAAGAATATAGAAAGGATAAAATATTAAAATACATAAACATTTAATAACTGATGTGATGACTCCCTTTTTTTTTACTTTTGGATTAATCTTTGTGTTTGGTTTTGCAAAACCACCCACAAGTGTTTTGGTTTTGGATCTTTGTTTAAAAAAAAAAAATTTGATACATTTTTGTAAAGCAATTCAAGGATACTGTATCTCTTGCTTACCTTTCAGCTCTGATCTGTCCCGCTGTCCCCATACATTATTATGGGGACCTAAATTCATAAAGCTCCAAAACACAATAATTTTCAGAGCTTGACTGCAGAAGCATTTGCCATCTTCAGAGAGAGTTTGCTTCCGCACCCCCGTTACTTCTGTATGGGAAAGAGTCCTAGGTTGTGAAGAGGGATCCTCTTGGGAAATCCTTCACCCATGTCTGACTCCTTGCACCGGACTCTTGGTCTTTATGCACCTACGTGAAGCCTGTTTTTTTTTACGCAGGTGCGCTAGCACTGTCAAGTCAGACTCAGCAGTGCTAAGCTTCTCTGCTTTAAATGGAGCAGTGAAGGGGATCATGGAGACAGCTGATTTTTGGGTCAGATGTCTCCGCACTATAGCAATGTTTTATTGTTCCACAGATATTTTTCCATCAATGCTACTCGCAGCAAGTTGGATATTTAATTATCGGGAGCCGCCGGGATGGTTTACCTAGAATGTTAGCAATTTGTTGGAGAACCAATTAATAATAAAGTTAAAAAGCACATTACTACACATAACCACTCATAACTATTTCTTTCATAAAACTAGTCAGCTTTTCAGGTATCCTGAAAAATATATAATAACTTGATAGAACGATACCCAAGCAAACTCTGGAAGCCCTAGCAATAAGAAGGCCTCATCCTCTATGTAGTCAGATGATGCTCATCTAATGATTGTCATATGGAAAATATTTGTACTCTGAGCAATGTGAGGCTGTTGTCTGCATATTTGTAATAAAGGAGATTGTAAATAAAGAAAATGGTTATTACTGGGATGGTTTATCTGGAATGCGGTGGGATTTTCCATGCACAGAGGTATCTTTCAAAAATATCCCACACAAGCTTGACATTGTCAATAATGTTTTTATAGATGTCTTCTATATTTCACCAAAGAGCAGATAGTATACAACTCATCATCAGCATAGATGTGTCAGGCTCAGATCTTGCTATAGATGTGTCCACATACACCTACCCTTGGATTGTGCCAAAGAGCTCCATTTTGAACACCATGATAAATACAACTAAGCTGTGCCATAGATCTCTATATGTCTCTAAATTTGCATCTGCTTCACACTGCTAATGCCATAAAAGCAGAAGATATGCGTATCCTGTACATCATTAGTGCACTTGCATAGTACAGCTGTGTCATGGACCTCCGTCCGATCTCTCCAGATCCAATCTGAGAATCACTGCCTGTGACTTATACCAGTTTCCTCAGCGCGTGTGGTTATTAACTCTGTAATCTGCCACCAGCAGAAGACCAATTTAACACTAAAGCATAAGGCAAGCTTCTGCTCTCATCTGTACACACAACTAATCAATATTTAAACATAGGTAACATGAAAAACATGAGATGTTTGGGTCATAAAAACACGGATTCGAAGAACTAAAATTAGTTTAGTTTAATTCAAGAAATATCTTCAAAGCTTATGTACAAAAATTCCAATGGATATAAGGATGTTGCAAAATCACAACCACAGTTAATCACAATTTCAAGTAAATCAAAGAAAAAAATAAACTGGGAGAAACAAAAGATTCAGATCATGATGGATAGAACAGCTTTGAGGTGAGGCCTCCCCAATGAGTTCAGGTGCCCTGTGTCTTGTTGACAGCCTCAAGCAGAGAATCACACACTCTTACCAGTGAGCCTGTTTTTTATCCTTCTGTGCCCAGCTCCTTCCCCCTGACCCCCCCTCCATGGGGTAATTTAAACCTTCTCAGCCTAGAGTGTATTGTCCCTCAAACTGGACTATGGGATTTCTCTATCATTTGGGCAGGGATTCTTAATTACCTTTCAGCCCTTTCTGAAGTTTGAGAAGTGGGCTTAGGTCAATAAACATGCACACAGATTAAGTAATTAAACATACACCTCTGTAGCCTGACTGTCTGTGAGTATAACCAACAATTCTTTGATCTACATCCCTTTACAGTACACAGGGCTTTTTATGGCTGGTGTTAGCAAATCCTGGTGCCCTGGGCTATGGATAGACAATGTACTCTGGGTTCAATACCCACAACCACAGATTTTAACAGTTCAACAAGTTTTATGATGCTATGGGCAGGAAATCCCTTTTACCATTCATCCCAGCTTCAAAGAACTACACTGAGGGGTTTTACACCTCACATTCGAGTTTTAGCATGACATTATACAGATAAATAAACATTTTCAAGCGAAAGTTACGGATTCTGCTGACGCAATCATGGGCAGTTATGCCCGGGCGGACGCAAAATCTGCTTTTTCGCTATAAGCTGTGAGAAAAAAGGCAAGATACTAGGGACTAGGAACCGATATCACTTAGCCCCGGCATGCATACTGCTATGCAGCATTGTGCACATGTACAGTACACTGCCACGATTGCAATAAAGGTGAAAATATTAAGGGGGAGATCTAACAAAGTGTGGAGAGAGATAAAGTATCAACCTATCAGCTTGTAACTGTCAAGTTACAGGCTGAGTGTCAAAATTCACAGGAGCTAATTAGTTGGTACTTTATCTCTCCCCAAGCTTTGATAAATCTCCCCCTAAGTCCCCAGTACACTAAAAGTCTGTAGGAATGTAAAGAAGGGAAATAAAATACATTGAATTTTAAAGTTTCTGCATTTTGATTGATTCCAAACAACTACTATATTATCATTCATTCATCTCACTCTGCCTATGCTGGTTGCTCTTTTATTTAAAGGGAAATTTTATTTGAAAACCTACTCTATGTATATATAGAAGACTGCACAGTTACACTGATGTTCTGCGTGCTGGAATTAAATACTAATTATCTTGTATTCTGGATGTACTGTATAAAACAAATGAAGAAATTGAACACAAACCATTTTTATTGTGTTTTTATGTCCTATACACTAAGGGGGTCATTCAGACCCACTCGCGAGTGGCAGTACGCTCGCAAGCGGGTCGATGTTCCCCACTGAGCATGCGCGAGACCCGGCGAGCAACGGGCTCTCCATCGCTCGGGGTCTCGCACCAAAGGGGGCGTGCTGTTGATGTTGATTGACAGCACACCCCCTTTGGTGGGCATGCCGGGGGCGTGCCTGCCAGACGGAGGCGTTCCCATGGGAACACCTACCTTCTGGGGCTGGCCCCACTGACATCACTAGTGATGTCGGTGGGAGTGATCTTGGCTCTGATAGAGCCAAAATCACTCCAGGGCTTGCGGCAACGAGACCCTACCACAAGGGTCTCATCGCAAGCCCGATGGTCGCGATGGTCTCACCATCGCGACCATCATTTTGGCTGCTCGCTATAGCTGTGGGTGGTCACCCACAGCTATGCGAGCGGCCAGGAGGCCGCTCCATTTTCATGGAGGAGGGCCCTGATTCAGAGCGAGCGCTCTGGTCAGAGCGTTCAGCTCTGAATCAGGCCCTAAGTGCATTCATGTATTTTCCATATACTGGAATACTTAAGGTGAATATATAAAATCATTATTTTATGTCCAAGTCTCCCACAGTCCCTACATACATAAATACCTGTAATTAGTCCCTCCTATAGGCCAAATGCAGTGAAGACATTTTATTAAATACATCATCTAATGCAATGTTTTGACAATACTTATTGGATGGCTAATGCTGGCTATACACCTACACGATTAGTGCTGATGCGACTCACCGTGCTGTTTTCCCTTCAACTCCCCGGAGCTCCCCAGCATTTCCTGCTATATGTTTTCATGCTAATTTCACACACAATTTACACACGATCCGTCATACGATCATGCGTCACTATACCTCAAATCGTAATGCGATTGATCGTGTACCACACATAAACATGCAATCATGCGCCTAAACTTAAATAGAAGGTTGTGCTTCTCTAGGGGGTTGCTGGGATTGACTGAGGGGTATAAATAGCTCTCCTACTTGCTGTTTGCACTGGAGTTGGCAGGAAATTGTCAATCAAATGACCCCACTCGTACGTTCTGATGCACGATGCATTGCATGCTGAAATAAACAGCTTGAACAGCATACGAACATGACGGATAAGATGGACTGCACATCTGATCACACAATATGTTTTTATAGCCGCTGGAGCACACATCGTACCGTTTCCTACCTAAATAAAAACAAAACACAATTTCCACACTTTTCATTGTACGGCATCAAAAATCGGGTAATCAGCCCAAAATCTCGTAGGTGTATGGCCAGCTTTAGACATCCAAACACTATTATGATAACACTGCATTAAATGCTGCATTCAGCCCTTGAGCATCAGAAAGAGGATTAACCCTTAATATATGGAACATGACAGAGCTAAACCAATGGAAACATTTTGTAATATAGCGATCTCAGGGCTCTATTTACTAAGCAGTGTTAGGAGACAGAGTGAAAATTGATAAGGTGCCAGCTGATTTGCTGGCACCTTATCACTTCTTATCACTTTTCCCTCTGTCTTCTAACACTGCTTAGTAAATAGACCCCACAATGACAAATATTTTGTTACGGTGTAAATATAGACTTACCAGTTCACAAAATGGTTTCAGAACCCCATCAACAAGCTGTAACTTCTCCTAGAACATAAGCAAAAGGTAAGACATCAAATATAAAGCAATATTCCTTATGAAGTCTATGGGCCAAATGTAATAGGGTGTGCGGGATTCTGGAACTGTAGAGATTTGGACAAGTTAGCCGTGAATGTAAAGTAGCAATAACCAGGTTATGTGTGTGCATACAGTATTTGTACTATCTAAAGAAAATGTTTGTATTTCTTTGTGTAGTTACAGACAGAGCTAGATCAGATCTTAAGGTGATATGTAGTGATGTCTACAGCTATTCTCTGGTATAAGGAAAGCTGGATCAAGGGTTTTACTGAGAGGTAATATGGAATTGAGAGCAAACTTGGAAATCAATTGCACAGCTGAATGGAGCTGTCAGTGATCAGTATTCTCCCACAGGAAGGTATTTTGAAATATAATAACTTACACTTGTTTTTAAGCAACCTTTGTGTAAGCTCTAAAGGGATGTTTTTTTTATGTGTCACAATAACATTAGGAATAATACAGGTCTTATATAACATCATCAAGAGTGACATTTTACAGCAATAGCTTTAATTTCCAGTATTTAACATTGTCTAAAGAGGCCTATCCATTTGCCGACTTTCTGCATGATGCAACCAAAACCAGGAGGTTTTGAACGGAACGTGCAGAAAGTCTGCTAGACAATAGATGGCAAGGACCAGTGATGCACGTGCACACTGGGTCCTTGCCGACCCCAACTATCTATCGAACATGCCGGTCAACCTGATGATGGTCATCAGGTTCGCATGTTAATAGATAGCGAGGTTGGGCTCCTGCACTGAAGATGTTCAGTAAACGTCTTTCAGTGCAGTGCCCGCACCTCAGCGACATGAAAGTCTGAACGCTGGACGTTCAGACTTTCATGTCGTTAAATGGATAGGCCCCTTAACTGTGTTTTTGCAATATCAAAAACAGCAATTAAAAAATAATAAATATAACTTACAGAAAAAATTTTTATTAATTGTTCCGCGTCCTCAATGACTGGATAATTTCTGCGAGTGGCAATATTTTTCTAAAATGAGAATTAAACATTATAGATATACAGTACTGTGACAAGTCCTGATTAACAATACCTTAGAATGCAACATTCATTATATATTTGAAAACATTAACATTTATAGTTGATACCCTTATCCAAATAAGAAAATGTATGGTGGCTCACTCAGGCATCCACATGTATAATTATTATAGCAACACATTGTACTGTTTTAAAACATTTTAAAGATACACTCTGTAAAGCAAAATATCAAGATAAAATAGAACATTTAAGAAACTGCAAAAGTACAGATCTGCCATATAGTACATACATGTTACACACATGTTACACACATGATTTGTTCTGCATGCATACATCTAGTTTTTTGCTTTTGAAAAGTGGCTCTGCCTAGATGATTTGTATTATTATTTGTAGGATTGAAACTCAGATGTGAATGCATGTGTCAGAGAAAGTAATATAATCCCATTAAAGTAATTTCAACAATCGCTTTTAGACCATAGATTAATTAATAGCATTATTTTAGAAATAATGTAGCATGATCAAGAACAACAATGCAGCATGTCAGCTCAACCATTCACTATTGCTCCAGAGTACAACAAACCCACTGTGTCACTGTATTACACCATTAATAAAGAAATACTGTATGCTGGGAAAACCATGTATTCTTTTAGCTATCTACTAACCAGGAATAACCCCTCCAAATGGCACATTCTCCATTCTAATAATATGGAGTCATATTTTATATCATCCCCAGATGCTAGTATGTGATTCATTTAGATATATGCACAATAGCATAGGAAGCCGAACAAAATGATATGTCAGCTACATTAACTCATTATTGTAATATCTCAGAAAACACTCACAATGTCTGAATAAGTTGATTATCTTTGATTTTTTTTTAGATGCACCTTCTATTTATCATTTTAAATTGACATGTCCATAAAATTGTTGAAAGGATATCCAATACATGGCCCATGTTCTTGGAAGTATGAATAACATGATACATTTAGCTTAGGGTCATTTTGGGTTAGTAAACAATGGATACTATTAGACTAAACAGAAATGTATGCAAACATACTTTATAATATTATCAATAAATCTTATTTAAGAAAAACTGTACATGTCAGTGCCTACAGTATCCTGAGGTTGCCATGCTAAGCACTGAAATATTTGGTTATTATATGGTATCTCCTCTGTAGTACAACTTTATGTAGATGGTTTTTAAAAACATTTGCACAACTTCAAGGAGAATACAGCCTCCCACACACAGCATTTTATAGATATCTTCAGCTCCATCATGCTATGTGTGCTCAATTTGGAATACCCACATGTCCCTTCTGAAGACTATGCTCCTCTGTCTGGCTCCAAGAAACATGTGTCTAGTATATATTCTGACCTCAATGCCTGCTATTTACCAGATGTTCTCCTTCCCTTGAAACTGAGGTGGGAAGTGGACCTTGGTCCCCTTTCTGATGAGTTCTGGGAACATATCCTGGGTGCACTTAAGGATGTGGGTCCCTATGTTCAGTTCCATCAGATTCATGAATATTTTCTAAATATGGTATACCATTCTCCTTTATTATTAGTTCAAATATAGACTCTGCCCTCACTCTAGCGCTATTAATGTGGGGCCGTTCACTCCAGGTTCTGGCATCTGCTTTGAGATTGTTCTGGTGTTTTGCTTTCTGGACTTGTGCATGGACAAATATTAACTTCACCGCTCCTATTATCCCCTCATTAGATCCTATAATTTTCTTATTTAACCTTTAGTCTGGAAAAGCAATATAATAAAGTTCTCTATAAAGTATACACTTGGTCTTACTGCCCTTGCTTAAATCGTAATTTCCAGGATATGCCCTCCCATAATACCATAAGATCTAGGATCGTTGGTGCAATTCTAGTTTTGGAATATATAGGGACCCTCCTGCCAGTCTATAATTTGGTTTCACATGTTTATGTTTCATGTTGCTCTTCTACCTTTGCTCTTAATCTTTGCATGTTCATATTAACCACTTACCTGCCAATTTTTTTTCCAAAAACCGCTCCGAAATTGTTGTTTTTTTATGATTGAATTAGGTCAAGAACATCTTTTTAAAACTATTCCAATGCAATTTTTTTTAAACACCATATACCATAAAAATACATTTTTTATGGTATACTGTAGTGATGGCCATTGACAGCTGTACCATCGATGGCCAATGGTTAAAACATCAATAGAAACATTCAATTGTTTGAGACCGCAGCTGCCAACATTTCCTTAACATCGGTTGGGGGGCTGCACACGCAATCTGTATACAGTATAACAGTATAATATAATTATTTGTGCCCCCAGTGTTGCTAATGTATACCTTGGAGAGTGGGAGAAAAAAATTGTTTATATGAATAACCTGTTCACAAATAATATAGTCCTGTTTAAATGTTATATAGATGACCTCTTAATAGTGTGGGATGGACCTGAGAGTGATTTTTGTAGATTTGTGCAATATTTGAATGTCAATGATTTTAATTTGGGGTTTACATTTGAATTTCAACCTGAGAAAATTGCCTTTTTAGATTTGGCTCTATGATTGCCAGGGTAACACTAAATAAATAGTCACTACTACCCATTTTAAAACTGATGACAGCAATAGTTATTTGGAATATAAAAGCTGTCATTACAGTCAATGGAAAAGAAACCTACCTTTCTCTCAATTAGTTAGACTTAGGCAGAATTGTACTAGTATTCATAGTGTTGAAGAACAATCCAAAATCTATGTTACTAGATTTTTTGAGAGAGGTTACCCCCCAATTTAATCAATGCTGCTGTTTGCAGGGCCAGGAATCTTGATAGAACTGATTGAATTAATTATAAGAAAAAGGAAGACATCACCACTAAAGAAGCACTGTTCAATTGTCCCTTTGTGATACAGTACAGTTGCCAGAGTGAGGATATTAGAAGAATCCTCTATAGACATTGGCATCTGATTAAGATGGACCTGGTGCTGTCCTCCGTTGTTCCTGAGAGACCAGAGCTTGTCTTTAGGAGAGCAAGAACGGTAAAGAATTGTATTTCCCCTTGTTTATTGATGATGGTTAATAATCATATGAAACCACTTTCTTTTTTTTAGTAAAACTGAGAGTTTTTTTTTTTACTTGTAATGCCTGCAAATATGTCAATATGGCTTGAGAGGCCAGAAGACTTTTGCAGGGAATGATAATAAAAAAGAATATAAAATAAAAGGCATGATAAACTGTAATATTACACATGTTATTTATATGTTAATATGTTGTTGCGGAAAGAAATATATTGGGAAGACAAAATGCTCTTTGAAAATCAGGATCTTGGAACACACCAGGAATATAAAGAACCTGACTGATAACCATAGTGTTCCTCGAAATTTTAATTCTTGTCCAGCTAGTAATTAAAAAAAAAATAGATTTATTGGTCTTGAACACGTGACATTGGAACAAAGAGGGGAAGATGTACTCAATTTAATTTGCAAACGTGAGACATATTGGATTGTAACATTGAATACATTACACCCCTAGGTTTGAATGAGGGGTTTTAAATTACTCCTTTTTTATTTAAATAATTGTTTCTAAATATGTTTTTAGCTAAATTATTTGGTTGCTAAATATTTATTTTTATGCTGTCTTTTTGTGGCAGAATTTAATATATTTAATATTATTAATAGAAGTGTTATTATACATTTTTATTTTATTTATTTCTGTTTAGAGTATTTGTGCTACAAATATGCTTGTTTATAATAATTTTGAACAAAATAATTTTGTATGATAAGATCATTTCATTCCACTCTGCGTATATATGATAGTGATATATTTGCCATTGTATTGCTTTTTGATGTAATTTATATAAGTATCAAGCTTGTAATACCTGTATATGCTATAATTAATGACAGGTGAATGATTTTAACTGAGTTGTTATGAATGATTGGTTACAATGTGTTTTTAAGGGGAGTACTGAAAATGCTAGGCCAGCTTTCTGACGAAGTCCTAGTGATGAGACACGTAGGGGCGTGGCCTAGCATGACCGAATTCTTTGGTTTTGTTCACCAGAGCTGGATGCTGTACCACCCAGAGACCCTATGTTTTAAGCCTTCAACACTCATGGTGGTCTTACTGCCACCGTTTGTACATTTTATCATTTGTGATACTTTGAATAAATGTCATTGATAAAGCACTATGTGGCGCACCCTTTGCTTGCATTTTAGTATTTTTAACCCGGTGTGTGGATACGGGGATCCTTGAGAGGAAAAAAGGGGAGGACGCCTACCCAATAAACGAGGCTGTGCATACAGACCAGCATTGAATATTTGGAAAATTAACGGCACTGTTTGGTTTATTGTGTTTTATTGATTTTTATATGTAAGGAATTTGTGCACCAATTAATTTATATATATATATATATATATATATATATATATATATATATATATATACAGGAGACACTTGGGCGGCATTCCAGAGACTTTCCAAGCTGGTGTAAACAACCGTGTTTGTTCAATATTTCGGGGTTCAGTTACCCCTTCAGGAACCCATATATATATATATATATATATATATATATATACACACACACAGACACACACACACACTACCATTGTTCTGAGGGGGACACACTTACTGACAGCTTCGCGGAGGAGAAGGGGGCAGTCATTGGATACAAAGCTGCAGCCACCGGGCCGGAAGGAGAAGTAGGGAACAGGCACACATTGGCAGCAGCTGCTGTCATGCCGGGAGGAGGGGGTGGAGGGTGGGCTAGCTCAGGGACAGCAGCGCTCTAGAAGAGTGGATGGCCCGGGGGCCCTGGAGTGCTTTGAGAAGGGGATGTAGTGTGCGCCAGCGTGGGGAGTCTGGAGAAGGAGGGCACACATCAGCAGCAGCCTTTGAGCTTGGAGGAGATGGACAACCAGCAGTTGCCGTCAGGATGGGAGGAGAAGGAAAGTACACTGTAGCAGCCGCCGCCACAGATGGAGGAGGGGGTGGAGGGTGGTCTGGCTCGAGGATAGCAGAGCTGTAGAAGAGTGGGCTGACTCAGGGGAAGGGGGTGGAGAGTGCGCCAGTGCGTGAAGTCACGGCAGCACCAGAAGAGGGTGTATTGGCCCATGGACACTGCAGCATCAGGGGACGGGGACCCAGGCATGCCAGGAGAAGATAAAGTGGTGCTGGCTGCCAGTCGGGAAGGTCACACAGGCTGCTCGATCACTGCTGGCCACAGTGATTGGGATACACTGGTGCCTGTAGCCATGCAGGGAGGGGGGTGCCACTGGATGCCTGATCACTGTGGCCAGCAGTGATCGGGACACACTGGAGGAGCAGCTATGGGTGCAGAGGGACCAGCAAGTCCCTCTGATGTAGGCAGCTGTTGGAAGATTGATATGACTGTAAGTGGTTAACAAATTATAAGCTTTTGAAGGTTAGATGGACCTAGTAATTTCTGGGCCTCACTCATTACATCCATACACGCAAGTTTATATACATTTTCTATGACAGCCTTTTCAGTTTTAGTAAATTTATTATTATTTGTTCATATAATTGTTTTTTTTTTTGTTTTCTTTTTCTCTTATTGTGAAAACTCACAATATAAGACGACATGATTAAAAATAAAACCTGAACATTTCATTTTCTCATATTAGAAGAAACTTATGGATTTCATTCAAAGTTGTGCCTTAGGATATTCTAATTTATTTATCTCTTACAATTTTGCCAGTGACTTAATGACCACAATGTGCAAGTTAATTCAATTGGATAATCTACTATCTTGTGAGGTGTCTCTGAGTAGTGTAGCAGGGCCTCAT
The DNA here is from genome assembly GCA_031769625.1 of Taudactylus pleione. Classification (NCBI taxonomy): domain Eukaryota; kingdom Metazoa; phylum Chordata; class Amphibia; order Anura; family Myobatrachidae; genus Taudactylus; species Taudactylus pleione. Next base: position 3,768,715 of record JAUIMM010000150.1, on the reverse strand, counting down.
GTAGAGTTAGGAGTAAATTCAGTTAGAATAGCAATTTTGCACCATGGCATAACCATGCTGCTCTGCAGGGGGCAAATGTAAAATGAGCCATCTGATATGAAGTTGAGTCAAGAAAGCATAATTGCTAGATTCTAGATTGCAGGGTAAAAATAAATCTGGCCAGTATAACGGTTTGATTAAATAGATTGTGAATTAAATAGCACCGACAGAGAGTTCCCAAAACTATTCAATTCTGTGCTCTGTTAGGTCGGGGAAGGCACGCTCTCCCATCCCTCATGCCTTCACCAGGGTATTTAGTGACAAGAATGGGCATTCTCTGACTAAACTTCCCGGCGTGATGCTGTTTCCACTGCGCTGAGGGCTGAAAACAGCATAACACCTGTACTTTTGTTGGATTTCTGCTAGCACCCCTGCACAGAATTAAATATCTCTGGGAGCTCTCTTCCAGTGCTATTTAATTCATGATCAATTGAATTGAGCCCTTAGTGTGCTATATGATAACACAGGCAGCATTTTTCCTGTAACCAAAAATATTAATTACCATTTCTTCCAACATATTTTATTCAAGATCAGAATTATAACCTTTAGTTGTATTTGTTTCAAACTCAAAATGAAGCACTCATTATCATGATGCAACACATTCTACTGCATCTGTAAACAAATACGTTCTGAGTGTATATTCCTACTCTTCTAAGTTTTGTCCTATAGCAAAATTAAAAAGGATCAGTTTTACTTCACATAGTGGGTGATTTAGCAGAGGATGTAATAGCTATCACAGCTGCTAACACAGCGATAGCTGTAATATGGTAATGCAGCAGGAGACATCATGCCTCCTGCATGCATTACTTATCAGAGCTGCGTCCAAGGATGCAGCATTGGATTATTTGCAATTACTTTGGCTGGCTGGGTGACTCAGCCAATGGAGATCCTGACTTCTTCCCTCCCCCCATCAGCAGCCACATGCCTAGGTTTTGGGAAACAGAGGCTGTTGCCAGGGGCTCCGAGAGGGGGGGGATCAGGTAGATATTACATGGTCCCGGGCTTCCTAAGGGGCCCAGCGGGGGCCCAGGTCCAACGCCACCCCCTCCCTCTCAGCAGCCCAGCACTCAGCATGTGCTGAGCTGAAGTGGTAGACTGCTCGTGGCTGCTGAGCAGCAGCCACAGCAGTCTCCTATGCCTGTGGGAGGGAGTGATCACACTGATCGTGCACCCCCCCTGGCTTTGCTCTGGGCTGAGGGGGCTCAGAGCACCACCCTAAGGGGGTGAGGCCACGCCTCCTGCAATTAGGCCACACCCCATTACCCGGGCCCGCCACGGCTCTTGGCAGGCCTGGACATCGCCACCCCTTCCCCACCCTCAAACTGCAGCAGACTGTCAATCACTGACAGTCTGCTGCCACTCTGTGTGCAATCATGCAGGACTGGTATTGCCATGTACAGTATGGGTCAGGAACCTGTTCAGATTCCAAACCATCGGGAATCTGCTTTCAGCAATGCACTTATGTGCACTCATTATTCATGGCCATAGTCCTAAATACTATCAATACTCTTCTGGATAGAGCAAATATTTCAGAATTTATATATTAGAGTATTTTTTAATTCAGTTGAATTCTATATAATATATAGGAGACGGGAAGTTAGTTGATATAGCAGCATAAATCACGGATGCGGGGGGAGTTGGATATGCTGGTGGCACATGCGCGGGCATCCTCTTACTGCATTTTTCTCAAAAATATCAGTGAGAAGTATGCGGTGGGCATTCACATGGACAGAGCTTTAGAAACATATATTATGATATCACTGTGCATATGTATTTGATATATACAAACTTACAATTTCAGTTTCTGATAACAAATTCTTTAGGTCACGACAATCAACATTTTCCTGTGAAATTATCAGAATTGACAAGATGTAAATAATGTACTTTCATAATAAATATCATTACATATTTGTATTTACATTTCTTTCTGAAAATTTTTCTCAACTGTATTAAGATTTTCCACCAAAATATGCTGCATCCCAGAACCATGCTTCACTTTTATTTTCTTATAAGACAATACACATGCTTAGAGGCAGACTGAATAAAACTTTTAGTTGCATAGGTTTTCTCCCCTACATGTGAGTAGTTCTGCTTCTATATAAATCCACACGCTAAACATGGAATCATTTCCACATATAAATGAATGGGCTTATTTGTCAGCCAGGTTTTATTTCTCACTCTCTAAATTCTGTGTCCTCTCAAATGGAATTCTCCAATTATTATGTTATTACCTAGCAGATTCACAGAGGCAAGCACCATGCAGCACATCTATACATGCGTAATGTCACCTATTCATAGGTCTAATCACACATAGCTACATGTCTGTACTGAGTCTTATCATGGTCCTTCTGCACTTCTGTTGTGTGATACTTGCTGTTTTAAAGGTGGAACTTACTCTGTCTTGTACATGACACCACTGGGTTTGCTCTACTGTCTCATGTGGCCTTAACCTTCATTGTAAGCATTTCAGTTTTGATTCTAATATATGGATATCCTGACCCTATTCCACTTCTACATAATACCCCTGCACTGCCACATGCACTCAGACAGTGTTATTCTTAGTGCTAATATTTGTTTATACAGAAACATGTACTTACAAATGTTTTATATATCTTTTCAGTAAATTTCATAAATTCTTTTGTAGACATTTTTCCATTCTGTAATAAATAGGAATAATAAGTTAAATAAAATCTGTTTAACAAATACTATAAAGAGGGATATACATAACACATACAATTGTAAATAAAGAAAATTAGGACTATACATAAAAAGTGCCAGTGTGAATGGATCCTATCTAAGGACTAATTCCAATGCTCTTTTAGATTCTCATAAGAAGTAGAAGGTTTTTCATAAGTCTATGCAATTATAGTATGGATAGTATAAAAGGGAATGTGACTGCTTACTATTCTGTAGCTAATATTTCCAATTGTTTTTTTCCATTTAATTAGTATTATATGTCCTGTGTTTTATGACCAGATGTCAGTTATAGTGTATGCATAAAAATATATTTTCTGCCAACATGCTGCAATCATAACAATTTGGAATTTATCTGTTGAAAAACAAAATTAAATATTCAACTGATATTAAAGGCAAAACTAATTAGTGTATTCTGTGCAATGTACCAAAATAATAAACTATGATTTAGGAAACAAAAACTTTAAAATGAGCGATTGAAAATGTAAGTGTGCAAATCGTGTATGCAATACATGTAAAAATAGAAGATTAAAACAATTTGAATGTTTAATCCTTTTGCACATGTAAACAGTCCATAAATAAGCAATTATTGGGTTCCCAGATAAGCCAATTTAATGAATAGTTAGGTTTAGCTGCATGTTGGTCAAACTGACTCTCCCTGTCAATGCCTACCTTTCTCTAGCATAATGGTTGCTGTTTTTGGCTGGTCCCCCTGTGTTGCTTGAGAGATCCGTCTGTATGTGCACTCCATGCGATGCTGTGTTGTCGTTCGTTTGTGGTTTTTTAGTGCACTGACAACACGCTACGTTTTCCTGCACTATAACGGTGCAGGTTTGCCGAGATAGATGAAACAGAACTATTCATTCAACTGGCATATCTAGGAACCCAATAACTGCTTTTTTATGTACTATGTATTATTTATGTATTATTTTTAAACCTCTATTTTTCACCTTCTTATATATGCAGCAGCAGCTTCTCTTATCTATCTTACACTTTCTTACACTTCACCTTCTCTCATTAGAGTGATGCCCTGTGGTGGCTCAGCTGGGCATGTTCGGGGGTGTCCTGTGCTCTGGATTTCAACCCCAGTAGGGTAAGGACCTACCATCAGAGGTTACCTGGGCGCAGTGGGTAGGCCCATAAATATGGCCATGATAATGCTAAAACCTCTATGTATTGCAAAATTCTATTGCAAAATGTATTATATATAATTAGCAAAGTTGGAGTTGTGCACTTGTACTTTCTCTTCTTGTGTTTGCAACAATGGTCTCCACAGGTTTATATATATATATATATATATATATATATATATATATATAGGAAAGTAGATGGTGTGGCACTCAGGACATAAAAATAACGATACATAGACTGGATAGTGTCAACAATGTTTCAGTATTAACAACTGTCTTCAGGTTACAACATGATTAAACAAATGACATACTTTTATACCTGTACTACTCACCCCCCGTGGATCACGCCGGCTTCCCGGAGCGGGATGGCTCACCCATCCATGGACGCCTTGCAATGATGTCATCACGCAAGCGTAAGTCGCGATGATGTATACAATGAAGTCTGTGAATACCATCACCATAGCAACTGGAAATAAGCCACAAGATGATAAACGTCCATTTTTTAGACAAAATAAAAAACAACAATTTCGTTTTGATACAGATTCAGGGAGCTCAAATAATGAATCAGACAAAAATGATCAAGCATCTGGCCCTTTAGGGGTGATCACACGAGCTTCAAAAATGTTACAAAGAGGAGGTTTACAAGAAGAGGGAAACAAAATAAAAGGAAGGGGCAAGGTGGGGAGACCACCCCTAGTGAGAAGGACCTAATCATTAATTTGTCATCTTTTGAACTCTCTAAAAGTGAGATCAAATTATTAAATAAGGGTCTATCATTCATACCATCGGTCCCCTTCAATGAGTCCAATGGAACATCGAGAAGTACTCTTTACATCACAAATTAAAACTAAAGGAATTCTTTAATTCAGACTCTAAGAGTGTCCTGAAAGTGGATGAAATTCCAGCTCAGCTAAAGCGATTTTGTCCTAAATCCACCTTTGACCCCCTGTCAAATAACCCAAGTATTAAAACATTCATGTGTGTTTTAGATGGCGAAGTTCAGTCTGAATTGAAAAACAAAATGTCCATCATCCAAATCTAACAGTGCCGGAACGAGAAGCATTACAATCACTTTAAAAAAATGATGATCTTATTATCCGTCCAGCCGACAAAGGAGGGGCTATAGTCCTCCAGGATAAGAAAGACTATAAAAAAGAGGCCAATCACCAACTTTCTGATCAGTTGGTATATAGGAAACTACATAATGACCCTACTTCGAACTGTAGAAAACTTCTTACAGAAGTAGTGCAAAGAGCAGTTGATATGAGCTTCATTTCAGAAAAAATGAAGGATATATTAATTCCAGAATTCCCTCTAGTTCCATTATTCTACACCATTCCTAAAGTACACAAAAAATTGGATCCACCACCGGGCCGCCCGATAATTTCAGCGTGTGGCTCTCTTTTGCAGTCTACTGCGATTTTCCTGGATTCCTTGTTGCAACCCCTAATTCAGAAAGATACTAGTTTTCTTTTGGACACTACAACCCTTTTGAATAAATTGAGAATGATCGAGAAATTACCTGATGGATGTTGGCTGGCAAGCATTGATGTTGTCAGCCTCTATACCTCTATCCCTCATGATTTGGGTTTAATAGCTGTTACATTTTTTTTGTTGAAACAAGAAGTGTATGATGATTCCACGATTGAGATTATGTTGATGCTTTTTGAAATTATTTTAAATAATAATTTTTTCCTCTATGATAACCAATTTTTTAAGGATAAGGGCTGCGCTATGGGATCTAGCGCAGCTCCCGCCTATGCTAACATATTTATGTTTGCCATAGAGGACGAACTTTTTTTCAGTGAACCTTTAATCAGTGATCAGATCATCTTATTTACACGCTTTATTGATTATTTATTTCTGATTTGGAGTGGCGAAAGGGAGACATTTTGTGCTTTGATAGAGGGATATAATCAAAAATATGGTCCTATTAAATTCACGTATTCTATTGATCAATCAGAAATCCATTTTTTAGATGTCAAGATATACTTTGAGAATGGTAATATAGAGACTATGATGTATTCTAAACCAACCGACCATAATAACCTCCTACAAGCACAGATTTGTCACCCTAAAAGCCTCATTCAAGGGTTGCCATATTCGCAAATGGTCCGTATTCATCGTATTAGCAGCGACAGGGAGAAATCTTCTGAACAAATAGATGCATTAATTGGTAGGTTTGTAAACATGGGATATCCTTTAACATCACTATTGGAGTCCAAAACAAAGGTTTTGAACTTAGATAGGGAATTAATACTTTCTAAAAAATCTGTTGATTCGGAAATTAATACTAAGTTCCCTTGGGTTAATAAATTTAATGTAAGATCACCGTTGATCAACAGAATTAGTAAGAAACATCGGCCCTTGGTAACCTACGATGATAAACTAAATTTAACAAATGCAAAACTTATGCCATGTTATGCATGAGGCCGTAATCTTCACGACTTTTTAGTTAAAGCTGATATAGCGGATAGTGATAAAACAAATAAGTTTACTAAAGGAAAAGGGAGATTGGGCTGTATTCGTTGTACATGTGTTACATGTCAGTTCCTCATTCCAGGCAACAGCTTTAAACATCCTCAGATGGGTAGGAGTATTAACATCTGCCATCTACTTGATTGTAAATCTAGTTATGTTGTATATCAAATTTTGTGCCTCTGCGGGTTATCCTATTTAGGAAAGACAGAACGTAGATTTAAGGAGCGCATGGCAGCTCACCGTTCTGCTATTAGAAATGCTATTGCAACTGGGAAAAGCGATCAACCTGTAGCTCGCCATTTTCTAGAGTTTCGTCATTCACTCAATAGTCTCCGCTATAATGATAGATTTTATTGCCCCTAATATTAGAGGGTGTAATTGGGCTTTGAAATTACTTCAGTGCAAAGCAAAATGGATAGCTCGCTTGGGGGTTACATATCCCAATGGTTTAAATGAAAATATTCCATATGGATGTTTCCTTTAATTATCCACAATTGATCGTCCTCATTTTCTATTACTCTTTTGTTTTTTCTTGTTAAGTTCTATTTATTGTATATTAAATTGATATTTCTCCTATTATTGCAAGGAAATAGCGAGTTAATATCTGTGAAATCTGATATGATTGTTTTCTCTAACATCATTACTAACAGTTGCTATGGTGATGGTATTCACAGACTTCATTGTATACGTCATCGCGACTTACACTTGCGTGATGATGTCATTGCAAGGCGTCGATGGACGCTCCGGGAAGCCGGCGTGATCCACGTGGGGGAGTAGTACATGTATAAATATAAATGTATGTCATTTTAATCATGTTGTAACCTGAAGACAGTTGTTAATACTGAAACATTGTTGACATTATCCAGTCTATGTATCGTTATTTTTGTGTACTGAGTGCCGCACCATCAACTTTCCTGTATTCTACAATTTGTGAGGGCACCGACCACAGTTTTTAATTATTGATGGGAGTGCTGGACTGGTGGTAAATATATATATATATATATATATATATATTATTGAGGGTGTACAGTCTAGGGCCCCCTTTTCTATAAGCTTTGAAATAACACCATTTAGTAACTATAGCTTAGTTTTGCTACTGATCCTCTATAATACCACTTTCAGACATACGACCCAGGAATTTCCCTGCTCAGACCCGTTTTTTTCCTTGAGACCCCTTTTCACTCTTACACCTGAGACCAGGGAATTTCCATTTTCGGATATGTTCACACTAAACCTGGGTCTGCCCTGGAATTTGATGTGGATTTAAAGGGGATACATATTTTTTTTGTTCATAGTAATGACATAATAAAAAATTTGCATTTTTAGAGTAAATGCCACAAAGTTTGTTTGTTCCCAATGTTTTTTTTATTGAAAACCAATAAATGTTTACATTACAATATAAGAAAATTATGAATATAGCCTCTAGTAAGTTGCGGTCTATACAAAGACTACATTTTCACATATAAATGTTAAGGAAAAAAAAAATAATACACACCTAAATTTGTTGGCTCCCCAGTCATGTGGTCTGGGTGACTGCAGTTGATGTTATCAGCAGTTGCATGGAACAGCCAATGAGAAGGTTTTCTAAAAACCCAGGCCTAAAAACCTGGGTTGGATGCATTCACACTAGAGGCTACCTGGGTTGCACCTGGGAAAAACCCTGGCATAAAGCAGGGTTATGGACCCAGGACTTCGACTCTGGTCATTTCTGTTCACACAGCAAAAACCTGCTTTGATGCACATTCACGACCAAAAACCCAGGTTTTTTTCTATATGTCTGAAAGGGGTATAAGTAAACTGGTGACCTAACTATATATCCATTGCAGACTGTGTAGCAAACTGCATGACAAATTGTAAGTAATGAGCTGACAAAATGCTAACAGCAAACAGACAAAACATATTTTACTGTTTTATTGTAAAAATATAGTTTACTGACTATCAATAATCTTGTAATTTACTGACTAACAATATTTTACTTGCTAACTGACCAATAATTATGTTTACTAACTCAGTCCTAATTACAGCAAGGCTGATTTATTTTATTGCAGTAAAATAAAATGTATGCACTTACAAACAGATATTAATCTCGGGCAACTTAACAAATGCTTAGCTATCATGGTGGTACTATCCCAAAGTGGTTTGAAGGTCAGTACGCTGCTTATATGCATATGACTTGCCCATTTCACATCATGAACACACTCAGCATAATGCACATGAGTCTAGAGAATATATTAATAATCTCTATCCATTTCTCTCTTGCTGCTAAATACATACAGTGCTTGTTAATTACAAGTTTTGTCTTAACCTTCACTTATTCTGTGTAAATGGTATATAATGTATTTGTAGTTATTTTATTTGTTAAGGCGTTTGATATTTCCAAAAACTCTCCAGCTGGGAATGTTGGCAGGAATGTGCTACATGTTTGTGTTGGATTTTGTTTTTATCTATATGCACATGCAAAACATATAAAGATTATTTACTGTACCAGGTAACCATTACATTCACAAAGGTATTCTAGAAGTTTTCTCAATAAATCATCATCAGCATGCTATTGAAAAATACAATCAGAAATAAAACATTAATACAATGTTTAAATTACTAAATACAAGACGATAAAGTACAGTATGGTAACAAGCATAAAATGGACAATATGATAAATTACTGTAAAAGCAAGAGTGCAGAATATGCTAAGTATAATAAAAAACAGAAATAGAGAGAATGTTCTTATGCATATAGGAGGGGTTGTGGTGGGGTATAAAATCCCGGTGCCTTAATAGCCCTACCCTTCTCCCCCCCCCTAACCCTCCCTTGAGGGTGCCTAATCCTAGAACTTCCATTGGTGGTGCCTAACCCTAAGTCCCCTGGGGGTGCCTAAACCTAACCCCCTCTCCCTGCAACATAAACCTAACCATCCTTGGGGGGTGCCTAAGTATCCCCGGAGGTGCCTAAACCTAACTCCTGCCCCATAGCAGCTAAGAACTAAGTGTCCCCACTTACCTACATTGGGAAGCCATCCTGTCTGTATTCTGTCATCAGGCTAAAGATAGGCGTCTGGATTTAGATGCCTGTCTTCAGTCCCGTGTCAGGATTTAGGCAGCGGGATTCCGACGGACAGCTTCCCATCCATTGGTATACTGACTGTATCCCATTTAGGTGCAATAGTTGTCGTTTTTATGTAGGATGTCTTCTAAGTTTGATGAACTAAATTGTATTAATAATCTATATTTCATTTTAATAATGTTAAATACTCCAAATGCAATAAATGCTGTTATGGAGTCGTTTTTATGTATTTTCTATTACCTGGATATTTATAGTGTGTATATAATTTCATTTGATAGACTTCCTAACATCATTATCACTTATCTTGGTGACATTTTTGCTATTGCTCAAGCTTATTTGAGTCTTAAGGTGGGTACATACCTGACAGATGTATCTGTAGATGATGGTCATTCATTCCCATTGAATGGCCATCATCTATTTGGCAGTCACGGGTTATGCTGGCTGGGGGGTGCATCAGTAGGTGTGTGTACCCCCCGCCCTAAGGTTGCCACTACATGTGTACGGAATGTCTGCAGATCACCTGTACACACTTGCGATGGACAGATATGTCTCCAGGACAGCCAATGCGATATGTCTATGTCTGTGAATGACTTTATTCAGACATATCATCTGTACACACATCAGTTGATCAGCCAATATATCAGCCAGTGTGTACCCAGCATTACACATCCAAAGACAACATTCTTCTTTACATTTGGAAGATAACACCATTGTTTGCTTTACCAAAACCCCTTAGCCATTCTTGCTTCCTGTATTCTCCCTGACACCCTTCTCCATAGGAGTGAATATAAAATAAATGCTTGAAACAAACTATTTTGAAAATGTGATGTCAAGATGGGTGGACAAGGAGGTGGAGTTTATGGAGAGTGGACAGGGATAAAAAGAGAAGTATGAGAGTGGATCAAAAAATCTGTGTGACGTAGTAAGAGATGTCTGTATGTACTAATGGTCTTAGTAGGCTGGAAGTCTTAGCCTTTAGAAGGCTGGACTAGCCTTGGCTGGAGTGCCCTGTCTGTAGAAGTGCCCTATTTTAAAAGTGCCGACTTCTTTTTAAATCGATTAATTGGCGTTATATCAGCGTTAAATAGCAGTGAAACAGAAGGAAACCCACCAATCTACAAACAAACTACAACCTCACCATTAATTGGACAAAGTGGAATGAACAATTGTGAGTTCACAGTCTCCATACTACTAGATCCTGTGGATACATAACCAGGACTTTCATTTTCGATCTCCCTGTCTCGTGGCTACTTAAACCTGGTGCCTCCCCTTGCTACTATTTGTGCTGGCTCTGTGCTTTACATATAATCCTAATGCAATCTTATCTGTATTAATGTCAGTTTACCTCTATAATAATTTACTTTTACCTTAGCTCTTTTTCTAAGTCTTATATTATCTACCTCCTACCACTGTCTATTTTATTATTTAACTTCTGCTCCCACCAATCTCCACTTTTTTATACTCAATAATAAACTTTTGCAGTACAGACTCTTTTCCCACACTGTACTATTACTTGCGTTTCTGGAAAGCTGCTCTCTCCTACACTCTGTCTTCATTCCTACTTTTAACTTTTCTTCCCCTATTTACATCATCCTTACTATTACCATGTTTTCTTCAACTCCCACCTTCACTCAGTGTCTACCTAATCTTTTGTTCTGCCCCTTGCTACCACCTTTATCCTTTCCCCCTTGTCTCTTCCATTTCCTCTTCCCCTTATCTCCTCTCCTCTGTTTACCTTCCTCCCCATCTTCTCCCATTACTCCACTTTTATTCTCTTATACTCCACAGGGGTCCTACAACCTCACTGCTAATCCCTCCTCCCACTCCCCTCTCCAGGTCACTTCACCCCACATCATTAATTTCCCTTCCTGCCCACCTTCTACTGGCTCAGCTTCTAGCACTGGAGTCTGCACCATCGCTACACTCTATTCAGCTTGGTCCCTCAAATTAATCTCACCCCCATGCTACAGCAACCCTGATAATCTCATTCAAATCTCTCCAACAAACTCTGTCCCTCTATACTGTGCCCTCTGGAAAGCCAGGTCAGTCTGTAATAAACTTGTCCCAACCCATGAACTTTTCATCTCCAACTCCCTGAATCTCCTAGCTATTACTGAAACCTGGATTCTACCCTCTGACACCACTTCTCCTGCAGCTCTCTCCTCTGGGGGCCTCACCTTTTCCCACACTCCACGACTTGGAGGTTGCCATGGTGGTGGTGTTGGGGTCCTTCTATCCCCTGGTTACTCATACCAACCCATTCCCTCTGACCCATCCCTCACATTATCCTCATTTGAAGTCCATGCTATATGCCTCTTCCACCCAGTACACCTCCAAGTAGCTGTCATTTACCGTCCCCCTGGCCTCCCTCCAAGTTCCTTGACAACTTTGCTTCCTGGCTCCATCACTCCCTCACTTTCTCTCCTCAGACCTTCCCTCCATTATCCTAGGTGACTTCAACATTCCAATTGATATCCCCACAGAATCCTCTGCCTCCAAACTCCTCTCCCTCACATCGTCACTTGGTCTCTCCCAATGGACCTCCTCTCCCTCCCATTTGAGTGGCCATGTGCTTGATCTGGTCTTCACACACCGTTGTGATATTTCTGACCAACTCAATTCCCCATTCCCTCTTTCTGACCATCACCTTCTCTCTTTTAACCTGTCCCTCTCTCCTTCCCCTCCTCTACCTCCAAAAGCCTCCATTACTAAGTGTAACATTGACGCTATCGACACTGATTCCTTTTCTTCCCTGCTTGACTCACTTCTCTCCCCTATCCTCTCTCTCTCCTGCCCTGAACAAGCCACTTCCCTATACAACGCCTACCTTACTTCTGCTCTGCCCTCTGTCGCTCCGGTGATCACTGCTCACACTCGCAGATCTTCTCCTCAACCCTGGCATTCCAAATGCACCAGATACCTGCAAAAGTGTTCTCGAACTGCCGAGCGACAGTGGAGAATATCACGCTCTAAGGCAGATTTTCTCCATTTCAAATTTATGCTCTCATCCTATAGTGCTGCGCTCTCCCTCTCTAAACAGTCATACTTTAAGAACCTCATCTCCTCTCAGTCCTCTAATCCTCAGCATCTCTTCACCACTTTCAACTCCCTCCTTCACCCACCCTTTCCTCATCTCCCCGCCTTGCTCACTGCCCTTGACTTTGCTGCCTACTTTACATCTAAAATTGATTCCATACATCAGGACATCATATCCAACCAGTCCCCCAACTCTCCACCTCCTCCTTTCAAAAATCACCCCTTCCCATCAACTTTACCAACTCTAACATCCTTCTCCCCTGTAACTGGAGAGGAAGTCATGGCCCTCATCCGGTCCTCCCCCCTTGATCCCATCCCCTCCCACCTCCTCCGCTTCCTCTCTCTCTGCCTGCTCCCATCTTGCCCACCTCATTAACCTCTCCCTCTCATCAGGCACATTTCCTTCTGCATTCAAACATGCCTTTGTCTCCCCCATTCTTAAAAAATCTACCCTTGATCCTAACCTTCTTTCTAACTACCGACCCATCTCTCTCCTCTCCTTTGCCTCCAAACTCCTTGAGCGGGTTGTCTACAACCGCCTTACCACTTTTCTTTCCTCCCACTCCCTCCTTGACCCTTTTCAGTCTGGCTTCCGTTCTCTCCACTCCACTGAAACTGCCCTCACAAAAGTCAGCAATGACCTCCTTGCTGCCAAATCCCAAGGCAACTACTCTCTTCTCATTCTCCTTGATCTCTCTGCTGCTTTTGACACTGTGGACCACCCTCTCCTGCTGAATATCCTTCACTCCCTTGGTCTACGTGAAACTGCCCTCTCCTGGCTGTCGTCTTACCTCTCTGACCGATCTTTCTCAGTTTCCTCTCATGACTCCTCTACCCCCCACAGCCTCTTACAGTAGGTGTTCCCCAAGGTTCTGTTCTTGGTCCTCTCCTATTCTCCCTCTATACTTCCTCTCTAGGTGAACTCATCAGCTCTTTTGACCTCCATTATCATCTCTATGCTGATGATACTCAAATCTACCTTTCCTCCCCTGATCTCTCCCCCTCTCTTCTGACTCGCATCTCCAACTGTCTCTCTGCTATCTCTTCCTGGATGTCCCAGCAATTTCTTAAACTCAATATGTCTAAGACAGAGCTGATCATCTTCCCACCCTCCCACATCACCTCACTTCCCACTATTTCTTTATCAATTGATGGAATAACTATCTCATCTAGTCCCAAGGTGCGCTGTCTTGGAGTTATCCTGGACTCATCCCTCTCCTTCAAACCACATATCCAGAATCTTTCACAGTCCTGTCATTTCCATCTCAAAAATATTTCTAAGATCAGACCCTATCTCACCCAGGATGCTACTAAAACACTCATACACTCACTGGTCATCTCCAAATTGGACTATTGTAACATCCTCCTATCTGGCCTCCCCAAATCCCATCTCTCTCCTCTCCAGTCTATACTTAATGCTGCTGCATGGCTTATCTTCCTCTCCAAATGCTCTACATCTGCCTCCCCTCTCCTACAAGCTCTACACTGGCTCCCCTTCCCTTTTACAACCCAATTTAAGGTTCTCACACTCGCTCACAAAGCCCTCACCCAATCTTCTCCCATCTACATCTCTGATCTCATCTCCCTTCACGCTCCTCTCCGTCCTCTTTGCTCAACTAATTCACACTGCCTTTCATGCCAGCTGATTACTTCCTCCCACTCCCGCCTCCAAGATTTTGCCCGCACTGCTCCCCACCTCTGGAACTCTCTCCCACTCCCCATCAGACTCTCCACCTGTTTGCAATCCTTCAATCGGGCTCTCAAGACCCACTACTTCATCAAAGCCTTCCAGCTATCATTCTAACTCCTTGCTACAGTACATGCTCCTTCGTCCCCATCTACCCCATCTGTGTCAACCCAGTTTGTCTTCGCCCACCTTTTTAGATTGTAAGCTCTCAAGAGCAGGGCCAGCTACCCTCTTGTGCTTCTCCTTACTATAGTGTAATTTACTTCTTACTCACCACTAGGGCACCTAACACTTGGTTGCTTATGCTCTGTTGCTTATCTGGGTGATATGGCCGCTAATGTAGCAATATATATTATCCATGTCCTGTATTGTATTGTTCTGTAAGTCACTTGTATACAATATGTTTTTGTACTTTGTAAGGCGCTGAGGAACACTTGTGGCGCCATATAAATAAATGATAATAATAATAATAATAATAATAATAATAATAATAATTAGTAGAAAACTGGAAAATTACAGCAGAATGCTTCTTTTATTTTTGCAGATATTGAATAATAAACAGGACAACTTCACTAAAAGCCAAAAAATAAAGAATACTGAAAAATGGAGAAAACTGAAATTAGAGCCATCATTAAATATCTGCAACTGAAGAAGATGACACTGACTGACATTCACACTCTTGCTCAAGGAACACATTTGTGGAAAGACTTTTACATCTGATGATGGTGTCATGACTGTTGTACAGGACTGGTGTAAGGACTATTCACCGGACTATTCCGAAATGGAATCAAGAAGTTGGAGCATTGATGGGAGAAGTGTATTGAAGTAAATTGAGACTATGTTGAAAAATAAATGCCATTTGAACTTAAAATTCTCAGTTTTTCACGGTCAGGATACCGACTTTTGAATCCACCCTCATATTAGGGGCAAAAAGGGACATTCAGGTTTGGGAAAGGTGCCTCACTGTGTTCTCGCCCAAAGCACAATATATTTTTATACAGTTCTGTTTATAATCAGAATTAATGTAAAGCTGAACCAAATAGCTAATAAGAGAGAGAGAGAGAGACCATAACAACATTGAGAGAAGGAAATCATGTGGAGGAGATTGAGTAATTACAAGAAAAAGAAAGAGGTGAGGAGAGGGAATAAAGTGTGAAGCAGATGATATATGTCACATAAGTACAACAATACTTACTTTCATTGTCTGTAAAAAGCATTCCGGATCGTTATGATGGGGTCTAAGGTAATAGCAGTAGTTTGGAACTAATATATTATAATGAAACAGAAAAATATCATTAGCGGATTGGGTACGGAATGCTGCGGTCTGGATTCTGGTGCACAGAATTCTGACACTGGTATCCCGACTGAGTTACTTGGACGACTCGTACAGATATGTAGGATAACCCTAGCCCTCCCACCCTCAGGCTATCCCTAACCCTCCCCCCCACAACCTGACTCTAACCCCTAACCATTCCCTTTACCCTAATACTTTCCATCTGGATGTCAGTGGTCGGGATCCCAGTGCTGGAATGCTGAGTGTCGGCATCCCGGTCACCGGAACTATAACTACATCCCTCAGATGTGGGAATAGAAATACTATAAAGTTGCAAATACAGATGTTGCTTTATCCTATTATATACATACCTGCCCCCAGACAGAGGGTTACACCAACCAGCATAAACAATGTGATGTGCTTCATGTTGCAGACACCTGATTTCAGCACACAGTGTATGTGACAGCCAGTAAGAGGCTCCTGCTTTTATACTAGTAAAAGATGCTGACATCAAAAACATGAACATGGCATCATAGGCTGGAATGTGTCCAAACCAATGGTGTATGTAAGGTTCAGAGATCCTGTTTTAAACTGTAATGGCAGTAAGCAGACAGGACTTGTGTGCCAGCACTTCTCTATTCAGGGATAAATATAAACATTAATAATGCACTGATTTGTTTTTTTAGGCAGCACTCACAGGACCTGCACTATACAAACAAAATGATAATCACAGCAGATGCTCAGTCCAATGTTTCAGATTTATTCGTCTTTCCTTAACTTTGTTTTTGAGAGCACCTGGGCAACATACCCTTGTGTGATTTGGATGAGTGTGGTCATGCTCTGATATAATGTACATGTCTTACTATTCAAACACCCAATGTGTAACCGCACAACCAAAAGTGGAATATTTATATCTTATAAAATATAGCTAATTTGTAACATCAGGGACAATGTGGAGTTGATGTAGGGTGAAACAGATATAGAATAGGAGGAAATAATTCTTCAGAATATGCTGTTTTACATTTTAATTATGTGTAATAAATAAGCATTTTATTGGATAACAGTGTAAGTGAGAAAACAGTTGAAACTTTTTATGTCAGAAATTTGAATTTCTGTCAGTGAGGAGTATTTTCTTTGAGCAGTATCTCTATGAGTGATGCTATTAAAGCGACAGTTGGAAGTACTTCAGGGATACAGTTATGCTGGGGGGTGTGTGGTCATTGGGAAATAATGAACAGTCATGTGATTTAATGTATCCAGTGATGTTAGTGGGTTTTCTGTCATTTTACCACACCATTGTGTATAATATATAATATATATGTATATACATATATATATATACACACACACACACACACACACTTTAAGACAAGACAACACTCTTGAAAATAGTTCTTTAAAGATGCGGTGCCTGGTTCATGCAAAATAAATATATGCACTCATTTTTTAGGGGGAAAAAAAAAGCAACAAAGATCCATCACTCGCCTTTAGTAGATTTATTGTGAAAGTCACATATGAAAAATACAGTGTCCAATAGTCAGCAGCAGCAGTCACCAGCCCGATGACTGTTTTTCAACCAAATCCTAATTGGTTAACCTGTGGGGCTAGTGTTGCATGTCTGACAGTGATAGGTGTTGTGACACTTGGGCTGTACTGTGTATCAGCATGACAGCCCATGCAAACAGATACACAAGGGGCTGTTTGATTACATTGTTAACTCTGCCCACACACCTGACACCCAGCAACCAATGAGCCACTAGGAGGCTTGGCTGGGGAATGTCATATGGGCAGTGATTGAGACTGTTTGGAGCCCTTTATTAGGATATATACAAGCAGGGACACTGTGCACAATTTGCCCATAAGGAAAACCAATTAGGATTTGGTTGAATCTTGGATCTAGCAGAGAGAAGAGAGCTAGCTGACACTGGCCTGCTTGTTGTTACTTTTTTAGCCATAGTTTCTGAATTTAAAAAAAAAAAACTTTTTTGATGGATGTGCTGCAGATGACATAATAGGGAGGAGGTTTCCAGGTGGTTAAGGTTCCTACCTCTGCTTACTCTTGCTTTACAAAGGGTACAGATGGATTGACAATTGTTGTCTGGATTTGGGTAGAAATAATTACACACAAAAGCAGAAGTGGATTTTTTTTGTATTATGCCCAGACATGACAATGGGCTTTCCTTTATCATGGGCAAAAACTGTTTCTTCTACTGGTGCCCGATTTACACAAACATCCTTATCTTCAACATCCTTATTTGCATCAGCTACACAAATATTCTCCTCATCCTGGTGCACTTCCACAGAAGCATCCTCAATTTCTATGTCAGCATGTTGTTATTATTATTATTATTATTATTATTATTATTATTATTATTATTATTATTATTATTATCCTTTATTTATATGGCACCACAAGTGTTCCGCAGTGCCTTACATAGTACATAGAACTAATAGGTGAACAAGAAACAATTAACTTACAGTACATTACAGTACAGGACAAGGACACAACTTATATACATTGCTGAAATAGTGATTATAGCACTCACAACAAGCTGCCGGGAGTTGGCAGTCCCATGTTCACTTGTGCTTAAACCATCATAAGAGGTAGAAAAACCAGTCATAAATAAATACAAAGGCCTTAGCCTTTCCTTGCCACTTAATGTGGTGAAAGGCATATTGACAATTTTATGTCTTTCTGCAGCAAACTTTCCCTTTGATGTTTTTTTGTTTACCACTGTAAAAGATTTGTTCTTTGATTTTAGATGCCCTGACTTGCAGCTTTAGTAGATGGACTAGTATCATCATGACTGGTGGCACTGGCAGCAGCTCCAGCACTCTCAACTCAACTGATTTTTTTTCCATTTTTTGTGGAATGCTAATTTTATTTAATTTTATTATTTTTTTACACTGGTGAAGATCACCCCTTGTTGAGGCAGCAGTCCCTTGATGAACACCACAACACCCCTTTATGGACAACAAAGCACCCCTGTGGAGTGAGGATGAACCACCCGCAGAGTCACAAATATGTGCATTATAAACTGTGGTCTGGCCAGCAGTATCACTGAATAATAGCATAGCTAGCACACACACACAAAAAAATATATATTTTTAATTTTGTATTTGTTGTGGAATGATAATTAATTATAACTTTTACTTTTTTTAGACTGGGGAAGAGCACTCCTTGACGACACAGCACCGCTTTATGAACTGCTGAACTGCAGCCCTAGGCCCTTGATTGACAGGACAACAGTGACACAGTAGCACCCTCCACTTTATGTACAGCAGCCCCAGCCCATACATGCCTACTCTCCCAGAATTCATGGGAGACTCACAATTTTTCAGGTAACACCCCCAAACCCCCAGAAGGTTAGGCATTTCTCTAACATTCTGCCAATTCCTGAAGTGGGCAGAATGATGAGAGTTTCTGCAGCGATCACGGGTCTGATGTGATTCTTCAGGCCCTGCCCCCATCGCCACCCTCCTGCTTCTCTTAACTGGGTTTCTCCCAGGAAGAGAAATAAAAAAGGTAGGCAAGCCTAACAACACTGCTCCCTTGAACAACTACAACACCAATGAACAGAATAGAACAGAGCCCCTTGATTGACAGGACAACCGTGAATGACACAGCAACACACCCTACTTTATGTACTGCAGCCCAACAACACTGCACCTTAAACAACAGAGCACATCTGTTCTGTACACTCTCCACAGCCAGACTGAAAATTGCGCCAATCATCGGGATCTCTTTAGAATCCAAAACCCGTGAGAATTCTACAGTGGGATGATGACATTTTGCCTAGTTTTGGATTCCGAGTTAGGCTGGAAAACTTGAGCTGGACTCGGATCCCTTATATTTGGGTGGGTCTGGTTCTCAGAGAGCCAGACCCACTCATCTTTAATAATAATATATAACTATATACATTTTCTGTAACATAAAGATTAAAACATTTAGATATTTGTATACGAGACTAAATGAATTGTTTAGTACACAGATTCTCAAACTCGGTCCTCAGGTCCCCAAACCATGCATGTTTACCAGGTCTCCTCACAGAATCACAAGTGAAATAATTAGTTCCACCTGTGGCTCTTTCACAATGTCAGTGAGTTAATGACTACACCTGTGCACCTGCTGGGTGACCTGGAAAACATGACCTGTGTGGGGTTCTGAGGACCGAGTTTGAGAACCACTGGTTTAGAGCACAGCAAACAACTCAGTTTTAGGCCCATATTCAATTAGCTGCAAGAAGCTGAGATCCGCAAAAAGGTATCGCTGATTGCAACTTTTCGCCAGGCAGACACTTATCTCCGTATTCAATTCCAAATAGCTTCCACATACACAAAGACGCAATGCAATGTAATAGGTGAAAATGATTCACCTCTGAATAGCAGGCAGAAAAAAGTGCAGAATTGCGGTTTTTGGGTGAAAGGATGCAGAAACCACTCTGCACCCTTGGGACAGCCCCCCAAAGGATAAATGCATCAAAAATCCCTAAAAAAAATGTGAGGAACATCCCAAAAAAGCACTTTGTACTTTTTTGCCCCCATTTTCAAAGTAGAGGTAAAAATTTTAAAAGTAGCTAAATAAACTTTTGGGGTCAGCAACTACTGTATGTGGAGGTTTTCTTTTTGATTGCAGGTGCTTGCTGAAGTCTATTAGTGCGGTTCTGGACGCACAGCGCTTATTGCGCAGGTGACTGCTGGACTGAGCGGAGGGGGCCTGTGACGGAAACTGTACACAGGCCCCCTCCTCTCTTGAAATGACCCTGATACTAAGTAGGTGATCCCCAATATCAAGTAGGTGATCTGCCAATTTAGTTGTATTCCTAGAATAGTGAATGAGCATAAAATATGCATAATGTGAATAGCTGAGAATTACAGGATGGCGAATATAGTGTGTGTTTATGGGGCCTATTCATTAAACCTAAAAATTCTCTAGAGATAATTAGGTTTAGAACTCGCATGGAGTTCTACCTAATTATAGGTGGAATTCATCATTCCACCTCTCCATAAGTATCTATTCCGAAAAGCTGTCATTTTTGCGATGACAGCTTTTCGGGAAATAGATACTTTTCCCTGCCTACACTACCTTATTGCATCTGGAAACAGTGCTGCGCTGTTACATCTGTAAAACCAGCGCATGCGCAGCACTGCCTACAGATGCGTTAAGTTAAGTTTTTCGGAATTTGATGAATACCACAATTTCCACATCCCCATACTAATGTATGGGGAGTGTGGAAATTAACGCAGGGGAACGTATCTGTGATATCTCCTGTGCTAAGTCTGTTCATGAATACCAAAATAACGTTATTTAAGGAAAATGTCCTTAAAAACGTTATTTTAGTGTTGATGAAAAGGCCCCTTAATGTGTTAGTGAGAGGCAGAATAGAATAGTAACTGTATAGAGAAGAGCAGGTGATGAGTTATGGTTTGCACCAGATTAGAAAGAAAAACAGTTTGAAAAAATCTTTATGTTACAATACACATTATTATAATATATATTATATTCATCACAACTCAGCTCTCAGCAAACCCACTACCCACAAGAAGAGTGCACCTGACCTATAACTAACAACATTAGCAGGACCTGGTACTCCTGTAAGATGGTGCAGTACTTCACATATCCTCAACCAGACTACCCCACCCATTTACAATACACACACTCCCTCACCCACCATTCTGCTCCCCTACTTCCCACCCCACAAACCCTCCCCTTTATACATTCTACCTTAACCCCCCTCTCCACCCAACTCCCCACCAACAAAACATCTATACACAGTACCCCATTCCCCAATCTCTCCCATATCACTCCCTTACAACACCACACCCTGGATGTGCGCAATTCCCCCCTAACCAACTGCATAATATATATTAAGAATTGTAACAAAAATTGTAAATTAATGATAGAAAATTTTCACATTCTCTATAAAGCTGCTACTATAATTTTTTTAGAAGGATCTACAGTATCTATCTATCTTTCTATCTATCTATCTATCTATCTATCTATCTATCTATCTATCGATATCATTATAGCATTATAGTGATCAACAAATGTGAAACATGAATTATCAATGAAACACATATGCAAGTCATCCAATCATAAAAAGCAATAACATCTTACCTGAAATCACTAGTTATTATTTAACCTAAGTATAGCAGTTGGAAGAAAATTTTTAATCTGCTGGTATGAAACAATATCGAACAATACTGTTTTTTCAGGGGCAACATATTAAATAAGCGGCAATTTGGATGTGTTTAATCAATTATACACCTTTTACATTAGCTCCAATAACCTGGGTTTTTGAACGTGAACATGCAGCAACCCTGGTTATTATGCAGTGTGAAAGGGCCGGGTTGAAATAAGCAGGGTCGAGCAAACTGACATTTCAACCCTGGTCATGAGAAGGGTTCAACACATGTTCAACCCAGCTCGTGATGCAGTGTGAATGGGTAACTGTTCTCTGCATAGAAAGAGTCAGCGCTTGGAGATGAGATCATCTCCATGCACTGACTCATGTGATGCCAATGACATCATCAATCCAGCATTAGTGGTGGGTCAGGCCACCTGTCTGTAAGGGGTCTCTGCCGGGTTGCACCCAGGATTGGCGCGTTGGCAAAATCCTGGGTGCAGCCCAGCAGTCAGATGTATATCACACTTTTATAACCTGGGTTATTGCACATGAAAGCACAGCAAACCAGGTTACTGTGCAGCATGAAAGGGAAAGGTTGAAATAAGCTGGGTTGAGCATGGTTGAACACGGGTTCAACCTGGCTCATGATGCAGTGTGAAAGGGCAACCTGGGTCAATGAGACCAGGGAACCACTCCAAAGATTTATATTTAACTGCTGTGCAGTCCCAAACCACACAACACTTCTGTAAGTCAATTAACTTTCTATAATGCACCCATAAAAGTTCACTAAAATATCCGTAAACATTCCTGATGCACGCATTTTCCATAAAAAGTATAGATGCTGCTGAGCCTTTTTTTACCACCAACTAAACCTGGGTACACTTGTCCAATCCTTAGCAGATCTATCCCATGACCGAACATTTGGTCTGATATTGGAAACATGTGTACCCTCCCCTAGGGGTGAGCAGGTTTGGATTTCTGAAATCCGAACACCACCGAGCCCCCCCGATCCAAAGCCGATTCGAGTCAGGCTCAACTTTTCCCGACTGACTTGGATCTGAAATCGAGGCAAAACATCATCATCCCGCCTTCCGGGTCTCGCGGGTTTTGGATTCTATATAAGGTACCCGTGTCGGTGCCATTCTCTCACTTGGATGTGGACAGTAAAGAGGGAGGGTGGGAGTTAGGGCTGGCTGGGCTGTGTAGTGTAGTGTAGTGTTGTGCTGTGCTGCTTTTGTCCATAGGGGCTGTGTCCACTCCTCCAAAGTCCATAGGGGCTGGCTGTGTTGTGCTGTGCTGCTGTTGTCCATAGGGGCTGTGTCCACTCCTCCAAAGTCCATAGGGGCTGGATGTGTTGTGCTCTGCTGCTTTTGTCCATAGGGGCTGTGTCCACTCCTCCAAAGTCCATAGGGGCTGGCTGTGTTGTGCTGTGCTACTATTGTCCATAGGGGCTGTGTCCACTCCTCCAAAGTCCATAGGGTCTGGCTGTGTTGTGCTGTTCTGCTGTTTTCCATAGGGGCTGTGTCCACTCCTCCAAAGTCCATAGGGGCTGGCTGGACTGTGTTGTGCAGTCAGTTGTCCATAGGGGCTGTGTCCACTCCAAAGTCCTGTGCAGTGTCCCAGTCCTAAAGTGGTGCTGTAGTGTTGTCCAGGGGGTGCTCTGTCCATCAGGGGTGCTACCCCCAAGTGTAAAAAAAATAAAAAATGTTTCTGTGTTTGTGAATTGTGTGCGCAGTAGCCGCACGTGCATAAACAAAGTAGCGCCAAGCGTGTGCATGTGTCATAAGTAAAGGGCCGGCTGGCTTGACCATTAAAGGGTTCTGTAACCCCCAAAGTGCACTCCAAACCAAATAAAAAAAATGTTTTCTGTGTTTGTGAATTGTGTGCACTGTGGCTGCACGTGTATCAACAAAGGAGCAGTGCCAAGCGTGCACCTGTGTCCCATAAGTAAAGGGCCGGCTGGCTTGTCCATTAAAGGGTCCTGTAACCCCCAAAGTGCACTTCAAAAAAATGAAAAAATATATTTTTTTGTGTTTTTGAATTGTGGGCCTGATTCAGAGCCAGATGCTCTGACCAGTGCGCTTGCTCTGAATCAGTGCCCTCCTACCTAAAAACGGAGCGGCCTCCTGGCCGCTCGCATAGCTGTGGGTGACCACCCGCAGCATATGCGAGCGGCCAAAAAGATGGTCGCGATGGTCAAGACCATCATGACCATCGGGCTTGCGACGAGACCCTGCGGTAGGGTCTCAGTGACTGCAAGCCCTGGAGTGATTTTGGCTCTATCAGAGCCAAAATCACTCCCACTGACATCACTAGTGACATCACTATTGATGTCAGTGGGGCCGGACCCAGACGGTAGGCATTCCCATGGGAACACCTCCATCTGGCAGCCACGCACCCAGCATGCCCACCAAAGGGGGAGCGCTGTCAGTCACCATAGACAGCACGCTCCCTTTGGTGCAAGACCCGGAGCGACAGCTTGGCTGTCGCTGTCCGGGTCTCAAGCATGCGCACAACGGAGCTCCCTCTGGCGTGCACATGCGCATTGGGGTAACATTGACCCACTTGCGAGCGTGCTGTGCTCACGAGCGGGTCTGAATGACCCCCTGTGTGCGCAGTAGCCGCACTTGCATCAACAAAGTAGCGCCAAGTTTGCGCCTGTGTCATAGGTAAAGGGCCGGCTGTCTTGACCGTTAAAGGGTGCTGTAAGCCCCAAAGTGCACTCCAAACAAAATAAAAAAATATTTTCTGTGTTTGTGAATTGTTTGCACTGTGGCTGCACGTGCATCAACAAAGGAGCAGCTCCAAGCGTGCGCCTGTGTCCCATAAGTAAAGGGCCGGCTGGCTTGTCCGTTAAAGGGTGCTGTAACCCCCAAAGGGCACTCCAAACAAAATAAAAAAATATATTTTTTTGTGTTTGTGAATTGTGTGCGCAGTAGCCTCAGGTGCATCAACAAAGTTGCGCCAACCGTGCGCCTGTGTCATAGGTAAAGGGCTGGCTGGCTTGACCGTTAAAGGGTGGTGTAACCCCCTAAGTGCACTCCAACAAAAATAAAATATTTTCTTCTGTGTTTGTGAATTGTCTGTACTGTACGTGCATCCTCAAAGCAGCAGCGCCAAGCGTGCGTCTGTCTGTTAATGGGTGGTGTAACCCTCAAAGTGCGCTCCACGAAAAATAAAAAAATATTTTTTTTCTGTCTTTGTGAATTGTGTGGACTGTAGCCGCACCTGCATCCTCAAAGCAGCAGCGACAAACATGCATCTCTCTGTTAAAGGGTGGTGTAACCCTGAAAGAACGCTTCACAATAAATAAAAACATTTTTTTTTTCTGTCTTTGTGAAATGTGTGGGCTGTAGCCGCACCTGCATCCTCAAAGCAGCAGCGACAAGTGTGCATCTGTCTGTTAAAGGATTACATCAGTGACAACATCCAAGTAGGCATGTCAGACAGTCCGTACCTGTACTGGCAGAAAAAAGAGGCAATTTGGAGGCCCCTGTACAAACTGGCTCTTTTTTACCAGAGTTGCCCCCCTTCAGTGTGTACTCCGAAAGAATGTTTAGTGCAGCCGGGAACCTTGTCAGCAAAAGGTGTAGGAGGTTGCTTCCACAAAATGTGGAGTAGATTATGTTCATCAAAATGAATTATCAACTCTTCCAGGGAGACCAGCCTCCAGAACGTACAGAGGGACCTGTGGTGGTGGATTCCAGAGGGGACGAATTAATACTCTGTGAGAATGAGGATGTACACAACACTGAAGAGGGTGAGGAATCAGTGAATGAGGAGGATGAGGACGACATCTTGCCTCCGTAGAGACAGTTTGTGCAGGGACAGATTAATTGCCAGCTTGTTTTGTGGGGGCCCAAATGAACCAATCATTTCAGCCACAGTCGTGTGGCAGACCCTGGCGCTGAAATGATTGGTTTGTTAAAGTGTGCATGTCTTGTTTATACAACATAAGGGTGGGTGAGGGGGGGCCCAAGGACAATTCCATCTTGCACCTCTTTTTTTTCTTTGCATTATGTACTGTTTGCGGCCTAGTTTTTGAAACTGCCATCTTGTCTGCCACTGCAGTGTCACTCCTAGATGGGCCACATGTTTGTGCCGCCCACTCGTGTCGCTAAGCAAAGTCATCCAGCTATCTTGGTGCAACATTTTGGACATAAAAACAATATTGTGAGGTGTTATTCAGAATAGACTGGAAATGAGTGTAAATTAAGGTTTTTGAGGTTAATAATAGCATAGGAGCAGAAAAATCAACACATTCTGTGATTTTAGCTGTTTTTATGCTTTTTAAAAAAAAAATACAGATCCAAAACACAAAACCCAGAACCCAAAACCAATCCAGATCCAAAACACGAAGAAAGATCCAGATATAAAACCAAAACACGAAAAGTGGCCGGTGCACACACCTAACCTCCCCCAACCAACCCTTTCACCTGATAATGGTCATCTGGTAGGGCCAAATGGTTTTCAAACATGCATACAAAGCAGATTTCCCAACTGCCAATCAGCCAACCAATGTTGCAGTGTGCAGGCTTCCAAGTCTGGAACTGGAAACTGATCTCCGGTTAGCAGCTCAGCAGCTGTCATGCTAGCATCAGTGGCACTTCCTGGCTTAACAGCTGCTGTATCCAAGTGTGGCACTGGGTCAGATCCGGATGTATCCCAGTACTGTCCACTGTTGTAGCATTTCTTAGCAGAGGTTTTGGCCATGATGATGGGACTAGATCCCTGAAGATCCTGCCCCCATCAGCCATTACTGCAGAGTTCGGCAGCAGGCATACGGCAGCAGTGGTGAGTTTCCATGGCTGCACTATGGGCACAATGGCGGCTTGTCCCATTTAAAAATTGGCGCCACTGTACCATTTTTTAAATTCAAGATGGCCATGGTGAGACAATGGCGGGAAGCAAGTGTCCTCACCTTGCCACCTTGGACTTGCTAATATCAGCCAGTGTAAGGCAGTCCAATGGTAAGGGAAGAAAAGGCAAGACAGAATATGCAGGGGGTCAATGGCCATGCAAAAGTGCTTAAAGGTGATTGCCTCTCTAGAATAGATACTGGATGTCCTGGGGGCCAGCAGCCATGCCTAAGAGATTAAAAACTGGCACCCTCCAGGCGAAGGTGCAGGTCAATATTTACTAAAATGAAAGGTATCCTGTATCTATTTTTTTTTTTTTTGTATTTTACAGATGAACTATAAGAGCCTCTGGGCTCTTAATGTCTGGGCATGCTGGCTCTTGTTGTTCCACAAGGGCCAGCATGCCATCGCAGGCTTGCTGGGACCTGTAGTCTACCTGTAAAGAAAAGCATTAAATCTATTTTTAACACTAGGGGGTAAATTTACTAAGATTTGAGTTTGTGTGAGTTTTTGTGAGTTTGCAAACTCATGTGAGTTTAGGCATATTTTTCATCTCGCAAGTTTACTAAAGACAAACTCAACATAAAGTATCCAATGGTTGTACCTGAAAAAAGTTCCAATGCTCACCTTTGGTCCCACTATGTTCTCCGCAGTATTCCAAGAGGGCCCCGGAGACACTGACATAAGACGTTACACCATATTGGTACAGTATCACTAATGATAGCTCCGGGCTTGAGCTATCATTAGTGCTGGGGCACCAGCCAATCAGTGGCGGCTTCCATAAGTGGTCGCTCATTGGCTGGGCCCCACTTGGAGGAGCCGCTCATTGTCAAAGCCCACGTGGGTCCCAGCCAATGAGCGGCCGCTAATGGAAGCTGCCGCTGATTGGCTGGCACCCCAGCACTAATGATAGCTCAAGCCCGGAGCTGTCATTAGCGTTACTGTAGCAATATGCTGTAGAATCTTGTTACATTGCCTCCGGGGCCCTCTTTGGAATACTGCAGAGAACATCGTGGGACAAAAGGTGAGTATTGGATCTTTTTTTCAGGTACAACCATTGGATACTTTTCATTGAGAAGGGGACGTGAACATTTGGGAGCAGGTGAGTATGTATGTGTATGTAATAAAATTAAATTTTCACGTTGTGTCTTGTTTTATTTTACACATTTCATTACAGCTTAACTACAGGTACCAGTGGACCCTTAATGCCCTGCATGCTGGTACTTGTGGTTCTCCAAGTACCAGCATGTGGGGGAAGCTTTCTGAGAACTGCAGTTCAACTGTAAAGACAATGGTGGCAATTCAATTTTTAACACTACACCTACACTATCAACCCACCACCCACTGCCCAGGGATGGCGGGGATAGCCCCAGGCTATCAGTCTAGGCCAGGGGTGCCCAAGAAAAGGGGTCCCCTTTATTGGATTGGTCCCCAACTCCCCAGGGATTCCTAGAAAGGGTCCAGTGCTGGTTTTAATTTTAGGGGTACCCCTATGCAAATTTTTACCACCATAATTAAAACCAGGACTGGCCCTGGATCCTGCTGCTGGTACCTAATTTACATTGGAACCCTACATGTTTTGTTCCCCATAATTTTAGGTACCAGGACAGGCTGGCAAGTCTGGGGCCGGTTAAGCTTTAGGGGGGGACCTTATGTCATTTTTTTATAAATTATTAAACCTGTTTTTACAGGTCTTAACACACAAGCAGCATACACATATCTCACTGATATGTGCAGGTGGTATTGGTATGGAATCCCGGCTGCCACATGGCCGGCAGTTCGATTCCTGGCAGTGACAGTCCAACAGATCAGCAGAGCCCGGCAGCAGAAGCCCGACAGCGCTGGAAATCCCAATCGTCCCTAAGGTAAGTAGAAACTAACTTAACCTAACCCCTATCCCTCCTTATGGGTGCCTAACCCTAACCTCCCCCCAAGTGCTTAACCCTACCCCCCCTTCCCCGCTGCCTAAACCTAAGTCCCCCAGGGGGGTGCCTAACCCTAAGTCCCCCCCGGGGGTGCCTAACCCTAACCCTCCCCCTAGCCTATCACTAACCCTCCCGGGGGGGTGCCTAACCCTAAGTCCCGGGATGCTGGGCACCTGTCTCCCAATGTCGGGGAAATTACAGGCGTCTAGATATGGACGCCTGGCATTTCACCCTCGCCGGGATATGACAGTCAGGAAGCCGGCTGCCAGTATTAAGGCAGCCGGTTTCCTGATTGTATTCCGTGCAGGCTGCTTGGTCAGTTGAGTTTGGAAGAGAGAAAACACTGCAATCTTGGGTGAGTAATCTCACCTAAACTCTCTTTAAATTCTCCTTAAACTCTCCTTAAACTCACCTCTAAACTCACAATTTGGAAGAAAAAACTCGATCTGCTTCACCATCGAAAAACTCACTTTCAGCTAAACTCACTTTTTAGTAAATTTGCGAGTTTGATAAGGAAAAACTAACCCGGGTTTTGGTGAAGCAAAGTGAGTTTAAAAACTAAAAAACTCGTCCAAACTCGAATCTTAATAAATTTAAGCATAAGAACCCAGCACCCACCATCACCAGGGGTGCGGTACATAGCCCTGCACTTTTAGCCAAAGGCCCTGGACTGAACAGTTTGCAGGTGATTAATGTGATGGCAGGGGGACCTCATGCTGTGCCCCGTGCTATGGTATTATTCCTCTGGCTGGTTCAGCCTGGTGCTGGTTATTGAAAAATAGGGGAAAACTCACACATTTTTTTTCCACTATTTTCCAATACTAGATCAGGGTCAGAGTGCAGGGCTGGTTACTGATTTGAGGGGGGACCATATGCTTTTTCTCCTTTAATTAGCCTGCACAGACCATACTGTGCTGTGTAGGTCCGTTCCTTATTATGTAAATTTAAGTGTGAGTGACAGCCACTTTCAGCAGACTGTTAAACAGCTGAAGATTGGACAAAAGTGTATGCATAGGTTGGATGTAGAATCTGCTACCAGATGTGCAGAAGGATTGTACAGTATAAAAGTCTGGTCTGGAGGGGTATATTTATTAAAGGACGATTTTTGAGTTGATTTTTATGTTGATTCTAATCAACTGAAATCGACAGTAAAAAAAACACTACCAAAAATATTGAATGTTAGTCAGATATGGCAGGGGTAATTACATTTGGTTTTGACATTTCTTTTCAAAACTGAATGAAAATCAAACCTAAAAAAATAAAAGAAACAAATAGAATGCACAGATCTATATGATCTGTGCATGCTTCTTAGGTCCAAAAGCAGCTAAATAGTTGAAAATAAATATAAAAAAATCAGTGTGTGGTGCCCATAACCAGCCCTGAACCTTTTATTCAGTTCTGATCATAGAAAATCAAAACGGTGTGGGGTTCCCCCTTTTTTCCATTAACCAGTACCAGGCGGAACCTCTTGATCATTAACCAGCCCTGGGCTGAAAGCCAAGAGCTCTTCTCTGCATCTGTGGTAGTGGTGTATGGAAGTAAAATGGGTTAAATGAACAAGTAATATAGTTTTTTACAGTGGAGCTACAGGTACCAGCAAACCTGTTATTTGTCACTTGTAGAACTAAAAGCGTCAGTAGGCCGGTGGCTCCTGTATCCCCACTGTGAAAAACATATTAAACAAACCACAGTACAAACACACTTAATATTGTAAATCTATATTACACATTCACTCACTCACTTCTTACTTACTCCCTGAATGAGGTTGGTCCTCTTCTCCAAGTAGATGTCCAAGGTCTTTATAAAATAAAAAAAGACAGGGACCCCACGGTAATGTAGCGGGCAGTGCCTGCTGCAACCCTAAGTGACTTGGGGGTATATTTATTTAGTGTTAGTATAAAAAGTGACAGGGACCCCACAGTCATGTAGTGAGCAGTGCCTGCTGCAACCCTAAGTTACTTGGGGGTCTATTTATTTAGTGTTAGTATAAAAAGTGAAATTAGATAAGGTTCCAGCCAATCAGCTCCCAACTGTCATTTTTCAAAGACAGCCTGTGACATGGCATTTAGGAGCTGATTGGCTGGTACCTTCTCATTTCACTTTTTATACTAACACTGCTTAATAAATAGATACCTTAAGGTCATATGTGGTCATCTCCATTCACTATAATGGAGAAGACAGTTTCCATAGTAGGATCATGTTGATTTATTGAATTGACCAATGCAATTAAGCTTGCAGTCCCCATCAACAGGGCCATTGAAAGCGCCGCCGGGCCCCGGTAAAGAGGAGGCTAATCGCGGGAGGCGTGGCCACACCCCCTCGAAGAAAAAAAATACAAAAAAATATACATTTGCAGCGCCGCTGCATGCTGGGGAGCGGGTGCTGTGAGCCCCTGGAAGCCCGGGTCCAGGTAAATTGTACCCGCTCCCCCCCTCTCGGCACCTCTGCCCATCAAGGACTGCAAGCTTAAATGCATTGATTAGTTCATGAACAAAAACCCACTGTTTATTACTATTGTTAGCAGGGGCGGATTGGGATGGAAAACCAGCCTGGGAAATTTATGGAAGCAGCCCTAATGGAGGTGGGGTCTCTTGAGAGGGGCAGGATCATTCCTCATAGGGCCTGGTTCTGAGTTGCTGCCATCCTTGTGTCTTTTGCTGCAGTTGCATCTGCTAATGATGCTACAATGCCCTTCCCTGGTGTATATCCGTTCCTCTGAATATGTAAAGGACAGAGACGCCCACTGTTAGTGTCTAGAGATGCAGCAGTCATGTTTTGTGCATCTTCGGGCACCACCATCAGTCGCACCATTTAACCTTTCACCAGCGCAATGCTAGGTACAGATCATCAGTCTGTGTACGGCCTCCTGTGTGAGCAATTCAGCATCTCTATAAGCAAACACTTTCACCAACCCGCCCATACTACATTATATCTGCGTCTGAACAGCAAATCCCCTGTAACTGCCTAGGAATGTCCAACACATTTCTAATACACTTCTTGGTGCATGCATCTGAATCTGTACTGCAACTCTGTATGAACACCATCGGGATGCGAAAGCGGTATAAAGCACACACATGTGCAGGTGAAAAACAATGCAGAAGAAAAAAAATCCCAAAAAACACATTGCCCCCGACTTGAAAGCAATAAAACACCTTGGCCCCGACAGAAAGCAATAAAACATCTTGGCCCTGACAGAAAGCAATAAAACACCTTGGCCCCCACAGGAAAAAAAAAAAACACTGACCCCCGACAGGGAAAAAAATAAAAACACATTGGCCCCCACAGGAAAAAAAAAATATAAACTCATTGGCCTCCACAAGAAATAAAATATTTTGGCCCGCACAGAAAAAAAAACATATCGGTCACCACAGGAATAAAACATATTGGTCACCACAGGAAAAAAAACATATTGGTCGCCACAGGAAAAATAAGCAAACATTGGCCTCAACAAGAAAAAGTATAGGGTTAGTAGTCTATGTCCCTGATGCCAGGGGGTATGGTGGGTAGTGTGCGTCTATGGCCTATATGGTGCTGTATATATAGGGGGCCAGGGAGTAGGGTATGATGCAGAGGCCAGGGGATAGGCTGATTATGGGTATGAGAGGCAGAGGTGATAGTGTGGGTATTGTATTGTGAGATCAGGTGTAGTCTGGCAAGTCAATCGGCCCCACCAGAGGCAGCAACTGGAACACAAGCTCCATACACTCTGGGGTCAGGATGGGAGTAGTAGTAGTGGGATGCAGAGGGCAGGATGGAATAACTAATTTAATTTAATTGGAGCGCCAATGCTGAAAAGCTAAATAATACTCATGGTTTTTGTACAAATGAATTTAATATACATAATTACATAACATGTAAAATGTCAAGTTAAAAAAGCCTTCAATCAAAAGGACAAAAATATAGACATGATATTTTCCGAAATAACTGTGCAAAATCAATTCACACGGATGAATATCCAATTTAATGTTGTTATTAGAGCAGCTGACTTGATGCAAATGTATCACTGGAAAAAATAATCCAGCAAACCTACATAATGGTCATAGTGTTTCACAGCATTTTAGATATCACCATAATGGAGATCCAGAAAGGTTGAAAATTTGTGGAATTGAACAGGTGTCTAACTCCTCCAGCGGTATCGATAGGTATAGGAGATTATGCATGAGGGAGGCTTATTTCTTTCATAATATGGGCTCTCTCTACCCTGATGGATTAAATGAAATAGTGGATCTAGAATTCCTCTAATGATCATAATTTATATTGGGAGAGATGCATAGAATGGTCTGTTATTATTTGACAGGTGTCCATTCTGTGCAAATATAATTTGTTTTTTCTTCCCTTTTTGTTTTTTTTCATTTTTCATTCTGTTCTGGGAATACCTTTATGTACTGTAGGTCCTAGATTTACCATGTGATGTATCCATGTATGCTCTTAGCAGTGTATTAATGGTACGCTCATTACTGAATTGGTGGTCTACCCCTTTAAGAAATAAATGTGCTCTTAACTTTTTTTTTCTTTCTCTTAGTAAAATGTTCCCTCCTTTTTAAAATGTTTTCTTCCACTACTTTGACCTTACAGTGGAAAATAGATAAGTATAGTTCCCGAAAAAGACAGAAAGAATATATGAAATATACCTTCATTTGATTGTTATGTATACACAGCAGTTGCCAAATGAGCATTTAATTAGTTGTTTATGAAAAGGTTTTTTATATATACTTCATTTTATATACAGGCTGAATTTTGGTTTATTATATGGCTTTATGAACTCATAATTTTTAATAAATTTGATAGTGGTCTGTACAGGATTAACTAGATGTCTAATGAATATGTTCTTTGGTGTATGACTTCATTAGTCCCAAGTGGATAAATTAACTTAATTAAGACTCCACCAATGAAATAGATTTTTGCCCTATAATAAGGGAACCACAGACAACACCGTTTATCCTTTTGAAGAAACTTTGCTATATAGAGAAATGAGTTAAGGCTCAGGTGGCTGCACTGTGCGTTTGCATTTGGAGTAGCTGATATATTACTTTGCCGGCCTTCACACTCCACATCAAGGCTGAGGTGGCAAAATTGTGCATTTGCATTACAGCAGGTGAAAAAGAACTTTGCTGGCTACTGCATCCTATTTTGTTCACAAACAGGACACAGCAGTGATGGTACAGCTGCCCTAGTTGCATCATACAGCAGCCAGCCGCAAGTAGCATGTCTATGGACATATGTAAGTACCCTTTAGCACTGACAAGTGCGGGGAATGTAAGTTTGCGTTAGCTAAGGACAGTACGGATGGGGAGAATAGCTGGAAGTGGAGCTGCAGTCAGGTAATTTATTCTGTCCTACATGACCAGGAGTACAGCAGCAAGTCACTATACACCTTCCCAAGCTCCCATTTCCAAATGCTTGATTTTTAGTGAGTGTGGCCAGTCCATGAAGAGGGCATAATTACCACTTTTCCAGCTTTAATATGTTACATACAAAGTATATTGGGGCAGATGTATGAAGCTCTGGAAAGTGATAAAGTGCAGAGTGATAAACGACCAACCAATCCGCTCCCAACTGTCATGTTCCAGGCTGTGTTTAAAAAATGACAGTTGGGAGCCGATTGGCTGGTTGTTTAGCACTCTGCACTTTATCACTTCCCAGAGCTTCATGCATCTGGCCCATTGTGTCATAATTCCAGCATATACTGGACCAGTAATCACAGTAAGCCATTAGATGCGGCAGTAGGTCCATACTGTCTGAGCAGAATGTTTTTCTTCAGATGTGGGCATCATTCCAGAGCACTGGAGCAAGTTCGGTAGTCTGGGGAGTGGCAGAAGAACCTAGCACTGCCCTGTAGATAGAGAGAGAGAGAGAGCGAGAGAGATAAATATAATTTGTCTCATTATGTACTGGATAGTGTATTATTATACAGTATTAATAATTAACCCTATTGATGGTCTATAGCAGTGCACCCCTAACAGTGCATGTTTTCCACATGTCCTAGTTGGTGCACAGGTATATTTATTCCTAACTGACACATTTTAAAAGATCCACAGGTGGTGCTAATCATTTCATTTGTGATACTGAGAAGAACATGCAGTACTAGTAACATTTTATTATTACTATTTCTATTGTGGTCATGGTGTGTGCTGGTGAGAGAGGGTTCCAGGCAGATGGAAACCCCCCCTGCATTTGCCTATGCCTACGTTATGGGGCAATGCAAGTGCATACCTATCAGTGACATGTGTAGGTTTGCTGGATTATTTTTTTCCAGTGATACATTTGCATCAAGTCAGCTGCTCTAAGAACAATATTAAGGCCCATATTCAATTTGATGGCAAAAAGTCTGACTTCAGACTTTTCACCATCATTGCAGATTTTTCAGGGATAAAGTATCGGGCGCGTGCCCGCTTTATCCCCATATTCAATGGGTCCTGAAAACGGGACCTGTCGGAATGGTAAGTATAGAAAAATCCACGGAAATTTCGGGAAATGTTCCTGGCACCCCCCTAAAGATGTCCAAACATGGGGATCATTATGGGTGCCCCCTTTTTTTTTTTTTTTTGCCTGATGAAGGCAGTAGGGGTTTTTAATAGCAGCGGCAGGTGCATAAATGCAGCTTTAGAAGAAGGGGTGAAGAATAGCATTAAGATTAATTTTTTTTAAATAACTATTCCCATCAAATTTGGGGTACATTAAAATGGGTGCAAGCATATTTTTAAGTCCCTAAAGTAAATTCTTCAAAAATGCACCTGCCGCTACCACCCGCAATGAAGAAAACACCTGCCACACACTTGGGAACCCCTCTAGAATCAATTTAGCTAATTTAGAAGTTTGTCCCCCATTTTTTTTTTACCCTCAAAATTAGAGGTAATTTTTTGGGGCGTCATGTGTTTTTTTTTTTTTTTTTTTTACATGCATTACTTTAAGGGGACATTCTCAGGGGTGTAGACTTTTTTTTTTAAGCCTGCACCCCTAAACCCCACGTGTGAAAAGTCTTTGAAATTGAATACGGGGATAATTAAAACAGGTGGAATTGATGTCATCAGCGATTAATTATCGCCGATAATGGGTTTTTGCTCCAAATTGAATATGGCCCATAATTGGATATTCATCCTTGTGAGTTGATTTTTCCAGTTATTTCTGAAAAATATCATGTCTATATTAGTCCTTTTGATTGAAGGCTTTTTTAACTTTATATTTTACATGTTATGTAATTATTAATAATGGCTATTAAATTAATTTGTACAAAAACCATGAGTTGTATTTAGCTTTTTAGCTTTTCAGTTCGGGCTCTCCCATTCAATTAAATTAGATGTTGTTTGTAGCTGTTTTCAGCCAAAAAAAGGGAATTGGAAATTTCTTTTGGGAGCAGCCTCAACCATAAGTGGTGCACTACATTATTTATTACTCTGTAGCAGGATGGGAGTAGTAATGGGATGCAGGGTATAGGATGAGAGTGGTAACAGTGGGAAGCTGTGGGTTGGTAGTAGTAGTGCATATCAGGGGCAGGATGGGAGTAAAAGTAATTTGGGGTAGGCTTGAAGTAGTAGTAGTAGTGTGGAGCAGGGGGAATCCTGGGAGTAGTATTCCAGGGCAGGATGGGAGTAATAGTGTAAAGCAGGGGCAGGATGGGAGTAGTAGTGTGGAGCAGGGTGGGAGAAGTGGTGAGAATAAGTGGGCAGGATGGGAGTGATGGGGACTTTTTGGGAAGAATTAAGCTGAACATGCCTCTCCTCCACTCTGGGTGTCACCTTCTCTTTGCATGGGTCCTGATCACAGTCCCTCTCTCGCACTGACAGAAGCCAGTTTACACATGCAGAGTAAGTGAAATTATCCTTCCGGCTCCGCCTCCTACTCTGTCCCTGGACTCCCAGCAATACAATTGCAGCCTGCACACGCCCCTTTCATCCCTGCATGGTCACGTCCACCCTGCAGCCCCAAGGGATAACCCTGACAATCCCACAGACAGGGAAGGAGCTGCTGGCGGTGGAGACTGATGGATAGGACACTGCACAGTTATGGTGAAGCCGTGAGCTTCTGGTTTCCTGGAAGCATGGCAGACTGCATGCATCACCGAGCCACCCTGCAGATGGGTTCATGAGACTGGCCCAGCAGGAACATTCCCACTTTACCGGCAGCCCAATCCACCCCTGATTGTTCGTTATTATGGTAGTGCAGAGCCCCTGAGATGTCTATTTAAACACTGTGGTCACATACCATGTTGCACCACAAATCTAGGAAGGGTGAGTGCCATGGATTGCCGTGGTTTTTTATTTTATTTTTTTTGCTTATTTGAATACATTTTTAAATCTTTCCAATCACATTTTATCATGCACGTCTTTGAAATTTAAATGTTTTCCTAGGAGCTTTACAATAGGTGTGGTTGGTGACTGTCTCAACTTTTAAAGCAAAGTTGCTGTACCTTGATTTTAACACTAATATGATTGATATTTCCATGTTGGGCTGCAAGCTTAAATGCATTGATCAATTCATGAACCAAAATCCCACTTGTTATATGAAATATTAATATTGTTCTTCTGTACATATTTATATATGTTAGAATGTTTAATACTATACACATTCATTTGGTAATGTGTACATGGGTTGACAACTGATAGATAAGATATCTCTATCTCTCTATCATATATATTTGTATTTTGAGGTAAAACATGCTTAATTTATTAATGAAGAAATAGCCTTTGGTTAAGGATATGTACAATTTATGAGAAAAAAAAGTATATATGTTTCATGTATTTATATGACAGTGTGGCACTTCTTTCATTGGTGGAGATATGCCACAGTGTGTGACATGCACGTACAAAGGAGAAAAGGGGTGGAGTGATTTGGCTGGGAGTAGTTCCTGTCAGGAAAAGAAGGGCAGGGTACAGTGAGTGGTATAAAAGGTGCTGCCAGTAAACTTACAGGGAGTCTGCAGATCCCTCCCTCCTGAGCCTGCTCTCCTGTGTCCCAGGTAGCCAACAAGTGGCGGTGGGCTGCCAGGTGCAAGGGGGCAAAGCCGGAGAGGGAGCTCAACTGGAGCTGAGGAAGCAGGTTGACAGTGGCATCCTAGTAAGCAGCTCACAGTGTGGCATTTTGGAGTGACCAGTAGTGTTGGTCCCAGGAGCCAGGTTAGAGGCTGAGGTCATGAGGATGGAGGAGCAACAGCAGTGGTCCTGATGGTGGAGTTGCACGGTGGGATCGGCGGTGAGCAGCGGCTGTGAGGGGACGGAGTCACGGCACAACTGCAGCTCACTGGCTGTTTTCCAGTAGGTGTGCATGTTTGCTCATAAAGTTAAGGTGAGGCAGAATAGCAGCAGAAGTGGCCAGGAGAGGTGTGGAGCCAGACTTGAGAAATGTCAGCTGTAGGAAGGAGGCAGGCTACTGTCGGACAATGCTTGGGTTAGTCTGTTAGTGTATTGAAGCCTCATCATATGCACTTTAATTGTTAGCTGATGTAGTGTTACCAGCAATCCCCAGCAGATAAATCCTCAGTTTCATTAAAGCAGTGGTATGAATACTAATGCTGGTCAGTGTGTAGACTCCAAGCTCTGCACATACATAGCTCCATTAGTAGCACAGGAGTGCAGGTGAGAAAACTAAAACTAGTATTAATGGCTGACATTGTTTTACTACCAGTCATTGAGCTGGATATAAACTACTAGCCTTACCAAATAGCTGGGGGAGGGGGAAGTGTGTGTGTGTGTGTGTGTGTGTGTGTGTGTGTGTGTGTGTCTCTATCAGGAAATATTTCAAAACTCAGGAGGTTGTTTATAACCAATTGCTATTCTCTTAGATACATTTGTTGCAAATGTATCAACTTTATTAATCTTTCAGTGGATATAGACAGCAGCATAAAAAAAATGTTACTGTCAAAGGATATTCCGATAAAATAACTTTTATATACTAAAAGTTAGGAACAGCATATTACCGGCAAGTGTCAAGGGGACTACACACCGATAATGGTGTAAAGTACTTACCCCGTATTAAACAAGTTGAGGACTTGCAATGTTTCAAGTACTTTGACCACAAGTGTTACAGTAAAATATGACTTTTATTACTACTATATATCTAAGTTGTTTTATATATATATATAAATATATATATATATAAGTAGCATACACAATATTAAACACAACACAAGCACATAACCTTAGCATTAATCTATGGAGCACAAAAAAAAAGATCTGAGTAAGAATAGAGCAGGTAGGTGATCTCTCTAAAAATTGTTCCATGTGAGACACCTACTTTAAAATGTAGAACTAACCAAACAAGTACAAGCCATAGCGGGGTGTGAAGTGTAAAATCAAGTGTAGTGTGCTTTGCATTTTAACACTGAGTTCATGTGTTTGCCTTTGCAAAAAACAGAGCTGGCTCTACATTTTCAGATAAAATTTGAAACAAAAGCAAAGATGCTGGAAATAAAACACATTAAAACATTACACCAAACATAACCCCCCAAAAAATAAAAAATAACCCAAGCTGCTAAGGGACTACACATCCCAGCATATGGAACTACACTTCTCAGCATGGTCTACAACCAATAACATAAGGGCATGCCAACACTGTAGCATGCCATGCTGGTATATGTAATTTCCCAACACCAGGAGTAATGCATAGTAAGCACCCCTGGGCAACACAATAATATGATTCCTTTACAATGTGAAATTAAAATTCTAAAGAAAAACAACAATGACACACTTTGAGAAAAAGCAGACTATGCCCCAAACCAAAAAAAAAAAAAACAGGACAAAAAACACGACAAACTGATTAGTCACCAAATACAAAATGGAAATGGAAAACAGGCCAACCCCCCCCCCCCAAAAAAATAAAATAAAAAAACAATTTTTAAAAATATAACAAACTTAACACTGCACCTGGGGGCATCTGTATCCCAGACATTCAGATGTCTGACCACCTCTGGTGGTATCATTGGTTTAACAACTTCCTCGTAGTCAAGGTAGTCTGCCTGGTAGTGTGATCTTCCCCCACTTTCTCTGGCTGCCTTGGTCTCGGTCACCATCTTTCTTTGACATATTTTATGTCAAAAAAACATTTTTTACTGTTATCCAGAGTGCGGCAAGTGGTAACCTCTGCATTTACTTCTCTCCATGTATGCCCAGATGGCATTCTTATGACGGGCAATGGGCTAGCAGCCTTATGGCCAAACAGCAGGTGATGGTGTTTCATGACCTCCTGAGCTAGGGCCATGTTTTCCTCCCTCGTAAACTTCACATTGCTCCCTGTCTTTGTCTTGCCCCTCTGCCTGGGCCCCTCATCACTGCTGCCTGAACTACCAACTCTGCCTGCTTGAGAAGCAAACAAGGCCACCTCACTCTCTCCCTGCCTATCCTCTGCCTTGGACATAATTCAAAACAACTCCCTACACAAACGCATAACACAGAAAAAGAAAAAAACAAACACAAACCT
The DNA here is from genome assembly GCA_031769625.1 of Taudactylus pleione. Classification (NCBI taxonomy): domain Eukaryota; kingdom Metazoa; phylum Chordata; class Amphibia; order Anura; family Myobatrachidae; genus Taudactylus; species Taudactylus pleione. Next base: position 3,728,991 of record JAUIMM010000150.1, on the reverse strand, counting down.
CCTCTTCTACTACACTCACACATCACACACAAACACACACACAAAACACTGACAGGACCAAATACACAATACAAACTGAAAAGCAAGGCAAACAGATATCTTACAAGACAACAAATAACCACAAAACAACTTACACACACCAATCATCAATCAAATCCATATCCTCCCAAATCACCAACACCACTAGATGCACTCCTCACTGTCGCACTGTAAACTTATTCCAAAACCCTCAAAGGTCTGTCTGTTTGGGCCGTTTTTATATGCTTGGCCAGTGTGTATTTGACATGTGACTGATTCAACCAATCAGAGCACTTTGTTTGTAAAACTTGCGTGAGAATGCATGCATTTTCCAAACTCACTTCTGTTTGGCCAAGTATTTTGACTCACACGAGTACTTAAAAAAGGACATTTGCACACAAGTTTGTGCCCATGCAAGTTTCTAACAAAAAACTTTAATCCATTCGCCATTGAAAAACTCAAAAACAAAACAAGCATCTTAGTAAATTAACGTAAGCAGTCGGGAAAAACTCAAGCAAGATTGGGCGAATCACGGCGATTTTAATCTCACGAAACTCGATTCTTTGTAAATTTACCCCTATAAGGTGGTGAACTTAGATTTAGAAAGCGTGAGCTTTTAGTATCATTGGAACATTCACGAGGAGAAGGCAGACAGTTTTACATAAAAGAAATGAGTGTATGTTCTAGGGGTAGGGGAGGGAGAACAACCTTAAGCACTGGCACAAGAATTAGTATAAACGGTAGGTATGTCCAGATGTCTCTGAGAAATTAACAACCATAAAGGTACCACAAAATAATGAGAAGAAGGTGCTCCCGTGAAAGTAAAAATCAGATAATTAAAGATAAAAGGGATAAAGTACTCTTTGTTGGGGCACAAAACCAACCTTAATTGTTGAAAACTTAACTTTTAGAGGTATGCTCTAAAATGTCCATAGACTCACACAAACCTAAAAACAAACAAAAGGAAAAGTCCTTCAACTTTCTACTGAAACAATCATATGCTGTAAAGTCCAGATCCTGAACAGGTAATCCAGTGGAAGAGGACAAAACATAATGTAGGTTCAACTAATCAATCATGTGATGTAAATATGGAATAGCACAAAATCAATCTAATAATTAAGCCATGAATTCTGACATTTATTCTGGGTATACACTGGCCAATATATTGGCCAATCAATTGATCGGCCAATATATCTTGCCCCTGTCGGCCAGTGTGTACAGATATGTCTGTGAACAATGTAGTTCACAGACATATCGTGTTGGCTGTGCTGCACAGCCAATGAACAGATATATCTGTCCATTGGCAAGTGTGTCCGGGTGATCACCTGAAAAAGGATCCTCCAGGACACAGGCCTTAGCAGGTTATCGCAAACAGACACGGGGGTGTGATAACGAAGATTCAGATGATGCAGGTAGATAAATGTTCCCAATCTTTGTGTTCCCTCCACATGTGTACCTAAAATTGTAATTATTAAAATGTTGATGACCAAGGAGCTAGCAGGACACAGGCCATAGCAACACTGGCAAACATTCAAGGGACCATGACCTGTCTTATTCAAAGGATTCGGGCACATGCATCTTACAATACTTGGCCCAGCATACAAGATGTGTACTTACAATTGTTAGTGATGTATTGTTTTGTGCCATGTAGCCTCCAGGACACAGGCACCAGCAGGTCATCACAAATGGACATGGGCGTGTGAGGCCTCGGATACTGAAGACGCGGGTACATAAATGTGCTTAGTCTTTGTGCTGCATCCACATGTGTACCTACAATTGTATTGACAAAATTGTTGTTTAACAAGGAGCCAACAGGACAATAGCAACACTGCAAAAACATTTAAGGGTCCATAACATATCCGATTCTAAGCATGCAGGTATATGCATCTTACAGTACTTGGCCCTGCATACAAGATGTGTTCTTACCTTTGCTACAGGTGTTTTTGAGGTTTCTGATTGCGAGGATGCATGTAATGTACATACATTATGTCTGACTTTTTTTGATAAACAAATGTGTATTTATAGTATTAATTTGTTTGTTTCATTAACAAGGAAACTCAAGGACCTTGCCCATCACTGGCCTAAGGATGCAGATAAGGCTGCGTAAGCCATCACAATCGAAGGATGATGATACATAATTTGGAATTATTATGGTTGAGCATACAACATCGGTAGCTACACTTGTTAGCAATGTTGTTTTGATTTTCTTTTAGGACCATCCTTAGCCCAAGCTCCAAAAATTCAGCTAACAAACCCCCAAACATTCAGAATTGAATCATTCAGAATTGAATCACAAACAACATTGTCTCCATTAGACGCCCCTGAGTCACCTATTTTGGCAGGTAAGGCTTTGTTTTAACTACTCAAAAATACACAATGTTGATGCTACGCCTTAACAACATCTAACTACATTTAACACCAGATAGAGCTTCATCTTGTGAGGTGTGTAAATAAAAGCAACTCCATTTCACTATGCTAGACCTTACCAAAGTATATTTGGTGATTTCTGTGTGTCAGTCAGTGTTGGGCAACTGCGTCACATTTTTGTAATTTAAAAAATTACTTGCATGTATATATGCTTTTATTATTTATTTTAAAATTAAAATGGGCAGAGTGCATGCACAATGTGGTACCCCAACTCTGAGCTCAAGGTACAGCCCCCAAAAGGCAAAAAACTGAGAAATTTCAACAACTCAAAAAAAAAAAAAAATATATATATATATATATATATATATATATATATATATTTTTTTTTTACATTTGCCTCATTTAATCTGTGTAATTTACATCAAAGTGTGTGTCCAAGGCTTTTGTGTTTTGTAAAGGGTTGGGGGGGGGGGCTACTGTATTAAACTAAACAAGCTGGAAGGCATTAGAACTGTGTCAAATATGTTCCATAAGGTTAAGATAAGCATGTTTATCATAGATCTGACATTTGAAACCTCTTTGGAATCACAATAGTTAGTTGCAGAGTTTAATTGACTTATAAGTGTGTGACACCCACATTAATGTTGGTTTACCCTTTTTATGACAATTTGAGGCTTTATATTGTGTTATACAATTTAATGATTATTATTATTATTGGAGCAGATGCCACAATTGCCTGGTAAATGCCTTTATAGTATTACCCAAGTTATTGGAGATGTGTATAAGGATCTGGAAGGATTTTTTTTAGGAACATTTGAATATCACTAAACTGCATTTCCTATAGTATTTACCACCCTAAAAATTTGAAGTTAAAATTTCTATAAAAACCTAAAGCATATAAATGAATTCTACACAATAAAACACTCACATCATAATACTTACTGGAAAACATTAAGGTAGCTTTAGAGATGAACCATAATGCATATAACAGCCGGACTGAACCATCTAAGGACAATCCAAGGAAAAAATTAAATACAAACACAATACTCTTTCCAATTTACAGTTACGTTGGTGCCTTCTGTACGTGCCACACATTTATACTGGGATTTGCTAAGGCTAAAATCCAAATTTAGATCTAATCAACAAAAAAGGGAAATCTGTTTGAATGACATGGCTAGACGCTTCCATGGTATAGCATAGTTGCCAAATTTAACATTTGTATGCATTTGGGCATGAACCAGGTGTACATTTAATATATTTGTACAATGTAAAATATGGCCTAAAGATTAATACCAACATCTTTGTGAATGTGTTACCTAACTTACCAATGCTTTCCAAGTAGGTTTGGACGAAACCTCTTTTTAAAATGTGGATGCCAGCTTTGATGAGAACCCTGTGGAGGCAGAAGAAGATTAAAATTCACATAACATAATACCTATTAGTCCAACCATGCCAGCTCACCACTTAGGGGATACACAACCACCACTACTCGGCCCTACACCTCCTCCTCCTACATAGCCAGATCGGGATATTTTAAATAGTATGGCTGGCTTTCAATAGCAGCAAATAAACCTCCTGACAACACAAATGCAGCAGTTAAATGTAATGAATATATTTTTTAACAGGCTGAATTGCTCCATGGCTGCACAAACATTACAACAGACCAGGATGGCAACAGTCTGGAATAGATTTGTGCGGTAAATACTTCACACCATCAAACCTTAATCACGATTGAAGTTCAGAATCATTTTCGTTAAGCAAATGGAAGTTTTCAAACTTTTTTGGGACACTTATTACAGTAACAGAATCAAGCATTTTGTGATCTTAATGGAACCCTATTAAATTTTGGCATCCATATTTTAGCTAGAATCCCTGTCACTAATGACAGTACTTCTGGTGCCAGCATATCCCAGACCAATACTCCGGTCACTACTCCACCCCAAATATTTATCCACACAAGAGGTGCTTCCGAACCTGGCCATGGCAGAAAGGTTGGGCCAAGATGACATTTTATATTTGTAACGTGTTAATTTACCTTTGTATTTCCCTTCCTTAAATTGCAAAAAAAACATATTTTAACTATTGTAATTACCATATTTGCCACACAAATACTATATGGTTTTTGGAATGTTAATTTGTACATTGCCAAATTTTCCAGGGTACATTGTATTGTATATTATAAACAAACCAACTATTTGCTCTACCAAATAAAAACAAAGATATGTGTTTGAGCACGGACTAAATTTTATTTATGACAATGAGGCATAGCACCCTCCGTAACATTTAAGCTGGTATTTTGACCTTAACAGCACACCTGGGCTAGTATTGGAAGTAGCCTAAAGAACCATGCTACCTTCAAATGCTAACTAAAAGGACTAGTGGGTGAGTTTTATTAAAGTAATGTTTTTAATTATGAACAACCATTTACTTTGTAGTTTAAAGCAGTGATTGTTTAAACTGATGTTGTCCATAGCAACCAATTCAACATAACACAAGGCACCTAGCACCATTGTATCTTTAAAACCAACCAAACAGATTGTTGGATATGGATAACATCAATATCCAAACAGACTTCTGTAAACTGACAAGGTAGTATCCAAAAACATTAGTATGTGTGAAAACTTTAGTAATACCACTTTGGAAATTAAACTACAACCATGGGAAGATGACAGTGAGCATGCACATAGTGTCACCTTACGATGCTGGCTGGGGGACTGCAGTAGAGTATTTATAGTGCACTTTCCAGCTTATGTAGCCCACATAGACTTATAGTAGTTTTCAACATGTGTTTTTATTGTCGCAAAACACAAAAACAAAGGTGCCTATGTATCCTGCATATACCTTAATTGTTGCTGTTTAATGTATAAAAAAAAAAAAATTATTTGTTTAGATTAGAAATGGGTAATTGACTGACTATTAAAGCCTAACAAAAATAAAATATAACAAATGTCTTAACATACCAGACACAATGGATCTAAACGGGTATAAAGTTAGGACTATAAAGTAGAAACCTCAAACATATTGCCCTTTTCCCCAAGAAGAATACAACCTCTTCTGATGCTGAAAACTCCAGTTTGTGTATGTGGGGTCCAGGGCCCACACTAATAGCTTTGTTTATTTAGCTTTCAGTAGAAAACCATGTCTAGAAGCTTCTACTACACACATGCACAGTGCCAGCTTCCTACATCATAGGGGTATATTTACTAAGGTGCGGGTTTTTAGAAGTGGTTTTGTTGCCCATAGCAACCAATCAGATTCTACTTTAACATTTATCTAGCACCTTCTAGAAGGTAATAGATCAAATCTAATTGGTGGCTATGGGCAACAAAACCACTTCTAAAAACCCGCACCTTAGTAAATTTAACCCTTAGGCTTTACATTTGCAAGGTGTCTTCTCCTAAATGGCAGCAATATAACTATGAGGGACAGCAGTTACCACAGGCGCTGTGAATTGCCAGTACGACATAGGCATGATATTCAGAATACAATTCCTTAGATAAACACACACTTGTACTGGCCCAAAAAGAAATATAAACCCAATTTAAGCTACCTAGCCTCCCAAGTACCATTGTTAAATAAAAATGTGATTTGTGAACATCCAAATACAAGATTCTGTAAATAATTTGTGCTAATGACTAATGAAAGTCATGCCACAAAATAAGCTGTAAATTATAGTGTTGCCAAACTAAAAAATATCAGGAGAGAAAACATAGGGATGTATGACTTCCTCAGGTAAAACCCATAGTGTGTACACTGCTTTAAAAATGTTTATTCTAAAAATTAAAAAAAATACTGTGGTAATAACATGTGCAAAACCAAATGCTGAGTAAATATACATCCTTACATACATAACTATGTACTGCACAATCAAAGGAAGGACCTGCTGGGCTAGGAAGTAACAAAGCAGGTGGAGGCCCACATGTGAGACATACCTGCATAGGAGTAAGTTGTGTATTTTTACAATTAACTAACACCTTCTTGAAGATAAATTAGAGAAACACAATGGTTGCTATGGGCAACACCCTATTTAAATAACACTTGATTTCAAAAAAAGGGGGGACAAGTCAAAAACAGACAGTACTGTTGTGGTAAAGGATACTTACATCTAAAATGATGTCTGATGACCTGCAGCCTGATCTGCCTCCCACTATATGTTGTCAAGTTGTCACCAGATACAACAGAGTCCCCTTCCTGCTCACTGTCTAAAGCAAAATCAGATGGGATTGGCTGCTGCAAACACAAAATATGCAATAGACAGCAGCTGAGCAAAATATTTAAAACTTCAGCAGCAGAATATAACAAAAGACCATCTGATTTATCCAGACATCGGCAATGAGATTTAAGCAGGCCAAATGTATGCTCTCACAGATCTAATGGACTTATGTGCTCTATTATAATTATGCTCTGCAGGAGAAACTGAAAGTACCAATGGAGTTAGAAGCCAACTAAGACACCTATACCCAGCATCACCTCTAAATAAATTTAACATATATTTAATAAACATATCTAAGCATGCATAACAAAATTAAAGTGACAATGTCTAAGTTACTGACCCAGCAACCATCCCTCTGACATTTGTTTGGCATCAAAAATGATCATGAAGGGATGATTGAGGATGAAGTCATCATGACATAAGCCAGGGGAGCCGACTACAACACTCATGAGTTTCATTTTTGCATCACACACCACCTGCATGTTTGTAGAATGGACATGGTGCCTTTAAAGGTATACATGTTGTCAGGACTGTGACTATTTCAGTACATATAGATAAACTACATGTGCCAAAGTTCCTTTGTGGTCATTGGAAGAACAATCCTGTTTGCTGGCGTTCTCCACATGAAGTGGGTAGAGAGTTAAAGTGATCATCTGTTTCAATGGCATCGTCAGATTGTTGGATTTCTAGATTGCTTATTATTTCAAACCTGATTCCATTTGGGTCACATGTTCTGAACTTCCTATGGATTACAGACCTCTAGTATAAAGCCTGTTACTAACTATGCCTCAGTGTCTGTGCAATGTTACATTTAGGTCTTTCTTGGATTCCTGCCAGATCCCCGATGTGCCTATGGTTTGCTGTGGACCTTGCTACATCTCTGCTCATGTTCCATTTGAAGTTCTTATACAGGTTACCAGCTGCACTACAAAGTTCAGCATTGCCATTGCCTACTTATTGGTATCCTGCTTTATTGCTGTGGTTCCATCTTCTGCTGCATTATTTGTTCTTCCTGTGGACATTGGGGTTACCTCTGCTACAGTTGTCAACTGCACCGTTGGTTTTCCTTTACTGGACCTTCAGTATATCGTGGGGCTCAACCCCATACCGGACCTTCAGCACATCGCAGGGCTCAAACCCGCTCCGGACCTTCAGTGCATCAAAGGGCTCAACTCTGTCCCGGATCTTCACTGCATCGCTGGGCACAACCCTGTTTTGGATCTTTAGTACATTACAGGGTTCAACCCTGTCCGGGATATTCACTGCCTCACAGGGCTCAATCCTGCTTCAAACCTTTAGTACATTGCAGGGCTCAACCCTGTTCTGGATTTTCACTACACCGCAGGGCTCAACCCTGTTGCGGATTTTCATCACACCACAAGGCAAAAACCCTATTAAATGTCCTCTGTTCCATCCTTAGGTCTCAGACTCATATCAGCCTTGGGGTTTTTCTCCCACATTAGTTCATTGTGTTCCAAGGACTTTATTTCATACAGGGGTATATCCCTGCATAAAATACTGCATATCTGAACTTTTGTGTTATTGAGACTTTATGAGAAATGTTGCTATATTATTCTTGCCTGTGAATAAATTCTATTTATTTTTATTCCATGCTAGTGAGATTTCATGAAAAGGTCATTCCTAAATCCACCTAAGTTTATATTACCTAGTAAGCCTGACTCCTTCCAGGAGTCTCAAGTGTTTGCAGCCATGACAGTTTGCACAGACCTAAAAATGAACCCTGATCTGGAACAGGCTACTGGGGTACAGGTGCTTCAGGGTTTGACCACGGAAGTACAGGAAAATACTCAAGTTCAAGTTTTGCAATGTTTACAGGATCTTTCCACACATCTTGATAAACTTAAGATTCCTTTTACAAGTGCATCACTGTTTTCTGCGTCTCATCTATGTTTACCGACTCCCACCTCTTATGATGGTAATCCAAAAACATCTAGAGGATTTCTCAACCAATGTGAGATTCATTTTGAATTATTACCCCAAAAGTTTTACCACCTCTCGTTAAAGTCGCTTATATTATGTCATTATTGTCTGGTACTGCTCTCGAATGGGCCTCTGCTTTATGGGAGAGAAATGATGCTTTAATATCTAATTACCAAGCTTTTGTTTCTACTTTTAAGAGGATATTTGATGAACCTGTAAAATCAGTGGCCGCATCTGTGGACATTTTATGAGTAAAAGAGGGAACAGCTCCAGTTGGTCAGTATGTGGTTCATTTTCAAACTATAGCGGCAGAACTTAAGTGGAACAATGAGGTATTAAGAGCAGCATATTGGAAAGGTCTCTCTGAGAAACTTAAAGATGAGTTAGTGACTCGGGATCTTCATGAGAATTTGGATGAGTTGATTTCATTGACTATTAAAATTGATTTGCGTATGCGAGAACAAGGAGTTCAGAAAAGTCGCACTGAGTGTCCTAAAAAATCTCTCCCCCAGTCTTGTTCCTTTCACTGTACATCTGATGAACCTATGCAAATTAATAAAGCTAAGTTGTCTGAAGTGGAGAAGCAACGTAGGAGGCATTCTAATTTGTGCTTGTATTGTGCATCCTCTGAACATTTTTTGGCTAAATGTCCAATAAGGCCGGTAAATAGTCATCCCTTATTGATGGAGGGGAAGTCAAACTAGGGGTGCTTTCAAAAGTTTTCCCCAAAAAGGATTGTTTAATCTCTGTTGGTATTCCTGCTTTTGGTTCTCCGTGTCAAGAGTTTTCTGCATTGTTAGATTCTGGAGCAGCGGGCAACTTTATTTCATTGTCATTGGTTCAAAAATTGCAAATTCCTGTTGACAGATTAACCTATTCTCTTTCCCTTTCTGCAGAAAATGGGACTAGAATTTCTAATGGATATGTTACACATCAAACAAAGTCTATGAAGCTGAGGGTTGGAGCTTTGCATGAAGAAAGTAGAGTTTTTGGTATTCCCTATTTCTATGTAAGATATAGTTATTGGTTTACCATGGTTAACTCTTCATAACTCTCATATTGATTGGACTTGTTCTCAAATTCTTTCTTGAAGTCCTAAATGCAAATGAAATTGTTTCATTCATGTAGTACGATTGGCTGAAGTGAAAGTAGATGTTCCACCTTCTCTCCCACAGCCTTATCATTAATTTGCTGATGTCTTTTCTGAGCAGGCGGCAGATGTACTTCCACTGCATCGTCCCTGGGATTGTCCTAATGAACTTATTCCTTGTAAAATGCCACCCAAAGGTCGAGTATACCCTCTCTGTTCCTGAAACCAAAGCCATGTCAGAATATGTGCAAGATAGCCTACGAAAAGGGTTCATTAGGCCTTCCTCATCTCCCACTGGAGTGGGCTTCTTTTTTGTAAAGAAAAAAGATGGCAGACTTTGTCCATGTATCGACTTTAGAGGTCTAATTGGGATCACGGTAAAAAACAAATATACTTTGCCTCTCATTACAGAGTTGTTTGACAGAGTTAAGGGGTCTCGACTGTTTACTAAACTTGATTTAAGGGGAGCTTACAACTTGATCAGAGTTAAAGAAGGAGATTAGTGGAAAACTGCGTTTAATATGCAAGATGGTCATTATGAGAACCTCGTCATGCCTTTTGGTTTATGTAATGCTCCCACAGTGTTCCAGAAGTTTGTGAATGAAATTTTCCAAGATATACTTTATCAGTTTGTTATTGTTTAACTTGATGATATTTTAATTTTTTCCAGGAATCTTTCTGATCATCGTACTCAAGTTAAAGAGGTATTAAGTCGTCTTGGAGATCTTACCATAGATCTTATTAGCTCAAAGTGTGTTTTTGAGGTCCCAGTTATACCCTTTTTGGGGTATATTATCTCTGGTTCCGAACTTCAGATGGACCCTGAGAAGTTGAAGGCTATTCAAGATTGGGTTTTGCCTTCTTCTTTAAGGTCTATTCATAGATTTTTAGGCTTTGCCAATTATTACAGAAAGTTTATCAAATCATTTTCAACGATTGTGACCCCATTTACTGATATGACAAAAAAGGGGCTAATCCCAAAGTGTGGTTCCCCAGAGGCGTTGAATGCCTTCCAGACTCTTAAAGATGCATTTTCTGCAGCCCCTATTCTAGTTCAACCTGATGTTGAAAAACCATTTATGCTGGAAGTGGATGCCTCCACTTATGGAGTTGGTGCCACATTGTCCTAAGTGGCCGCAGATGGGAGAATAGTGTCTTGTGGATACTTTTCATGAAAGTTTTCCAGTGCTGAGAGTAATTACTCCATTGGGTACCAAGAATTGTTAGCTATTAAATTAGCATTGGAGGAATGGAGATATTTATTAGAAGGCGCAAAGCATCCCATTACCATTTTTACAGATCATAAGAATTTGTTGTATTTGAAGACTGCCCAATATTTGAACCCATGACAGGCTCGTTGGGCACTCTTCTTTTCTCGTTTTGATTTTGTCCTCGGGTATCGTCCAGGTCCACTGAATATAAAAGGCAGATGCACTTTCTCGCTCAATGTTGAAAGAGAGAGAACAAAGTAAGGATCAAAGGTACCCTATAATATACCCTCTGGCATTTTCTTTAACCTCCATCTCTCCTGATCCTCCTCCTGGAAGGATATTTGTGACACCTGAATTACGAGGTAAACTTCTTTCTTGGGCTAATAAATCTCAATCCTCTGGACATCCAGGGGTTCATAAAATGTACTCATTTCTGCAACATTCTTATTGGTGGTCCTCCTTGAAAAAAGATGTTCTAGAGTTTATACGTTCTTATTCTAAGTGTGTATAACATAAATCCTCCCGGCAGTGTCCTGTGGGTCCTCTCCATCCACTACCCATTAGTACACAACTGTGGACCCATCTTTCCATGGATTTTATCACAGATATTCCTGAGTCTAGGGGGTGTACAGTTATTTGGGTAGTTGTGGATCGTTTTACCAAGATGGCCCATTTTGTCCTTTGGCTGGATTTCCATCAGCCCCCAAACTAGCATAAATATTTATCAAAGAGATATTCTGTCTTCCTGGACTTCCTTCTGAAATAGTGTCTGATCGGGGTGTCCAGTTTGTTGCTTGTTTTTGGAGGGCCAAATGTTCATCAATGCAAATTAAATTACAGTTTTCTTCTGCATATCATCCTCAGTTAAATGGACAAACCAAAAGAGTGAACCAGGAGTTGGAGACCTTCTTGTGAATGTATATATCCTCTTAAGATGATTGGATGGCTTTTTTACCCTGGGCCGAGTTTGCCCATAACTTTCACTATTTGTCTGCTACAGGTGTAAGTTCTTTTTTTGCCAACTGTGGTTGACATCCTCGAGTTCCTGAGCTTCAGTCAATTCCTACAGTGGATGTCCCTGTAGCTAAAGCTACTCTCCAAATTTTTTCTGGAAATTGGAGCCAGGTAGATAAGTGTCTTAGGAAAGCCTCTCATAATTATACATTTTTTGCTGATAGAAAATGTTCGGCTGATCCTAAGTATTCTGTTGGTGATCGTGTCTGGTTGTCCACTAGAAATCTTCGACTTAAAGTACCTCCGATGAAATTGGCCCCCCCCCGGTATATTGGGCCTTTCTGTATTGTAAAAATTATCAACCCAGTGGCATGTAAGTTAGTTACCTCGAACTATGCGTGTACCTAACTCCTTTCATGTTTCCTTGCTTAGACCAATGATTCTTAATCGATTTCATGACAGCTTGCCTAAAGTACCTCCTATAACAACTTCTTGAGGTGTGGATTTTGAGATCGATAAGATTCTGGATTCATGTAAGCATTAAAATCAATTGCAATATCTCGTGGACTGGAAGGGCTATGACCCAGAGGAGAGATCTTGGATTAAAGACTCTGATGTCCATGCTCCTAAATTGATATGTAATTTTCATGCAAAATTTCCTTTTAAACCTGATGGGTGTTCGGAGGCCACCCAAAAAGGAGGCGGTACTGTCAGGACTGTGACTATTTCAGAACATAAAGATAAACTAAACTTGACAAAGTCCATTGTGGTCAATTGAAGATCTATCCTGGTTGCTGGGATTCTGCACATGCAGTGGGTAAAGTTAAAGTGATCATCTGTTTCAAAGATGTCATCAGGTTGTTGGATTTCTAGATTGCTTATTTCAAACCTGATTCCATTTGGGTCACATGTTCTGAACTTCCAATGAATTGCAGACCTCTAGTATAAAGCCTATTACTAACTATGCCTCAGTGTCTGTGCAATGTTACTATCAGGTCTCTCTTGGACTCCTGCCAGATCCCTGCTGTGCCTGTGGTTTGCTGTGGACCTTGTTACATCTCTGCTCATGTTCCAGTTGAAGTTCTTATACAGGTTTCCAGCCGCACTACAAAGTTCAGCATTGCCATTGCCTACTTATTGGTATCCTGCTTTATTGCTGTGATTCCATATTCTGATGCATTATTTGTTCTGCCTGTTGTCATCTATTCCTTCGGACATTGGGGTTACCTCTGCTACAGTTGTCAACTGCACCGTTACAGTTTTCCATTACCGGACCTTCAGTACTGTACATCGCGGGGCTCAACCCCGCTCCGGACCTTCAGCACATCGCAGGACTCAACCCTGCTCCAGACCTTCAGTACATCATGGAACTCAACCCAACTCCGGACCTTCAGTACACCGCAGGGCTCAACCCTGTCAAGGATCTTCACTGCATCGCAGGGAACAACCCTGTTTCGGATCTTTAATACATCACAGGGCTCAACCCTGTCCGGGATCTTTACTGCATCACAGGGCTCAACCCTGCTCTGACCTTTAGTACATTTCAGGGCTCAACCCTGTTCTGGATTTTCACTACACTGCAGGGCTCAACCTTGTTCCGGATTTTCATCACGCTACAGGGCTCAACCCTATTAAATGTCCTCTGTGCCATCCTGAGGTCTCAGCCTCATATCGGACCTGGGGTTTCCCTGCCACATTAGTTCATTATGTGCCTAGGACTTTATTTCTTACAGGGGTATATCCCTGCATCAATTACTGCATATCTGAACTTTTGTGTTATTGAGACTTTATGTGAAACGTTTTTATATTATTCTTGCCTGTGAATAAATTATTTTTACTTTTATTCCATGCCAGTGAGGATTCCTGAAACCACCTAAGTTTATATTACCTAGTAAGCCTGACTCCTTCCAGGAGTCTCAAGTGTCTGCAGCCCTGACACATGTGCCCTGGTGCTTTGTGGTCTTAGCTCAATGTGTGTGCAGTCAATAGTACCCAAGACATTTGGCAAGCCTGCAATGCCCTAAAAGCTACCTTGACTGCATGCCACTATGTCTCATGGCTATGGAAGCATATGCAGGAATCCATAGTGGCTGAAATGATGCCAGTACCTGGGTGAGGTATCAGGGGAATGTTGACTGGAACATACCAAGACAGCCAGAAGTTTATGCAGGCCTGAGACAGGGTGGGAACATGCAATGTTAGGGTCTAGGTCCAGCCAGAACATCTGTATGACCTCGCCATCGGCCAATGCGTTCAGGTTCAAATGCCTCCAAAAAAAAAAAAGTGCCCAGCACAGGCTTTTATGGAACCATCATTACCTCCAAAGCTTGCTCAGTTTCTTGCTGCTGGTTGCTTTCAGCCTACTGGTAGAGCCCCATAAATCCCAGCCACATCATATTTACAGCAGTACTGCAGAACTCTGCCATTTTAACTCCAGACAAATGTATGCTGCAGATTTAGCCACTTTTATAGGCATCATCATTGTGTTACCAATAAGTGAAACTACAAACACCTGTGAACACATGCAAACAGACTCCTCTCAGGAGGTCATCTATTGAAAAGTGTATTTATTTGCGAGTTTGTTAATTTCTTGCGCAAGTTTACAAACTTGATTCTTGGTAAATTTGCAAGTTGTATGCTTTCCTATTGGAAGTATTTGAGAGTTTTAGTGATGGTGTATTTAGGCGAGTTTCGAAAACTCATGCGAGTATTGATGTCAGTTTTGTTAAAACACACACACCTGTTTGGTGTTGGTAAATTTGCTAGTTTGAAAAAAAGGCTAAACTCTCATGAGTTTGCAAACACAACCAAACTTGCCCAATCTCGATTCTTAGTAAATTTACCCCTGAGTCTTATCCCACTTCTAGCATCCATGCACAATGTAATACTGATTGCTATGTCCTTATACATAGGCTTATCATACTATCCTTTTAAACCAGGCAGGTTCTTTGGCTAGCTGACTTCAAGCCTACATTTTGCCTGGTTTTAATCAGCCACAGAACCTGTGTGATTCATGAGTGTTCTGGTTTAAAGGGTTAGTATGGTAAACCTGGAATCGGTATGATTTACTGCTGGCCGCATAACGGGTGGTTCTAATCCCAACACCGGCAGCCCAGCAGAGGTGAAAATCCTGATTGTCCTTTTTGGGAAATATTGCTAACCTAATTCCCCTCCCTAACCCTAACCCTCCCTTAGGAGTGCCTAACCCTTATCTCCCCCCAAGTTCCTAAACCTAACCCCACCTTCCCCGCAGCCTAACACCAAGTCTCCCAGGGGGGTGTCTAACCCTAAACCCCCTACACATAGCCTAACCCTCCTGGGGGGTGATTACCCTAAGTCCCCCCCGGGAGCCCCTAACCTAACCCTCCCTACCTGCGGCTGTCTACGCCCAGCAACATGCTTACCTTCAATCAGTATGCCGGGTGTCCTAATGACAGGAATCTGGATTTCGATGCCTGTCATTAGTACCTTGCCGGGATTAGACAGTCTATAAGCTGGTGGTCGGGATTTCACCCGTCGGCTTCCTATAAAACTACTTATACATCTAAATAGATCCAAGCTTGTTCCAAGCTTGCATTATCCCTATGTTGGGTTACGGCAACTCCATCTTACTTTGGTTTTCTATGCCTGCAGTTGTGTGTTTAACAATGCAGCCACTTGCTTTCACATGACTGTGACACTCCCATAACACACCCACTGAATGGACCATTTTACCATGTATTTCTTGTCATCCCCTATCACTACCCAGAAATGCCCATAGCTTCTCCACAACATTGTCTGTCATGATCACAATAGCAACTGTGTGTGATGCATGCACCATAGGAGCTTTTAGAAGTTTTAGTGCATTTGCAAATGCAAAAATTTGTTCAACTATGTGAACATTGGCTTTGTGTGCATCTCTGAATCAGGTCCAGAAGTACTGGTAGGGTGTTAGTGATTCCATATGAACATTATACAAGGAACCAGAAGGGTATAGCAAACATGCATTACTATAATTTACACTGAACATGCAATAAATAGTGTTATTAAACCTAATGGTTTGGTTTTGGACAATCTGGGGTCTTTTGAGATATGCAGTTTTGAACTGAAGGTGAAACATGCAGACTTCCATCTAGAATTATCATAACTTACATTTATAATAGAGTAGGGGTAGCCATCAGTGGGTTAACCACTGAGGATTGCCGTTGATGCCAGCAATATTTCACATATACAGTATGTCAAGTTAATAAAAACTCATTGGGGAATTATTGATGGTTTTCACTTATTAATAGACATGGCTGCTGTGGAAATGTGTATTCGGCAGTACAATCAGGGAACAGAGCAGGTTTAACAGGTCACTGGGTAAGTTCCATGCCTCATGTGCTCAGTAGAAAAAAATATAATAGCAGTCTGACATCCATCAATGGCAGAGAACCATTTGATCTCCAATGGCAAAACCATCAACCATTGGTGGAAAATCATTAATGGCTGTTAGCCACTAATGGTATTTTGCCATCACTATAATAAAATAAATGTCAAATTAAAAGCAAACAATACAATGTTGCTTGGTGCACTGAGGGCCTCAGACTGCAATTTTTCTGCACAGAAAAAGTCCAGCACCTGACAACTGTGTTATTTTACTTACAGCAAAACAGATGAACAATTTAATGATGGGCACACCACTAAGGTTTTTCCAGTACCAGGATGAGAAATGAATATTAAATGTGCTATGTCAAAATGACAGTTTATATTAAAAAGTAAACACATAAGAACAGTAAGCTGAGATTCATATGCCAGTCCATACACTTTATACATTAGGAGAAAGTACATAAATAATGTGATTAATAATAGAGTGGAACAATAAATAAGAACAGTATACAAGTTCTTTCTAGAACTTAAGCTCATTGTTGCTCAATGTTGGCAGTAATGAGAACATGAGAAACCCAAGGCACTTGTTCACATGTGAGCAGTAGCACATTGTAATAGAGGCAGAATGGGCAATCATTAAAAAGTAAACACATAAGAACAGTAAGCTAAGATTAATCTGCCAGTCCATACACTTTTTATACATTAGGAGAAAGTACAGAAATAATGTGATACATGAAAAAGAGTGGAACAATAAATAAGAACAGTATACAATATCTTCCTTGAACTTAAGCTCATTATTCCTCAATGTTGGCAGTAATGTGTGTCTGAGAAACCCAAGTCACTTGTTCATGTGTGAGCAGTACTACAGTGTAATATAGGCAGAATGGGCAATCTCCAGGGTCCCAAGGAAATAGGGGGACTACAGTTGCAGCCTAATTATCTCCAGGGCTTGCCACAGAAATCTACTACTTTGGATGCTTACTTGGATTAGTTTTATTATCTGGCATGAGGTGGAGGATCCAGAGCAGAGGGCACAGACAATGACCTGCAGAAAATCTGGAATTGCTGTCATTTATGGTGGCTAGCTGCTCATCAGGGTTCTGTTGCTGGTTATTTATCCCTTGTCCTGACAGGCATAGCTACATGCCATTATTTATATATATATATATATATATAATATATATATATATATATATATAGGGCCTGATTCAGACCCAGTCGTAAGCGCCGAGCGCTCATAACTGGGTCGATGTTTGCCCACTGGGCATGTGCACGACGGAGCTTGCTCCATCTTGTACATGCGCTAAACCCGGCTAGCGATGGACGCTCCATCACTCCGGGTCTCGCACCAAAGAGGGCAAGCTGTCGATGGTGATAGACAGCTCACCCCATTTGGTAGGCGGGCAGGGAGGGTGGCTGGCCAAATGGAGGCATTCCCAAAAGAATGCCTGCCATTTGGGGGCGGCCCCACTGACATCACTACTGATGTCAGTGGTGAGCTTCCAGCTCTATTTAGAGCTGGAAGCTCACTGGGGCTTGCGGCAGATGAGACCCTACCAGAAGGGTCTCGTCACAAGCCCGATGGTCTTGACCATCGCGACCATCAACCTGGCTGCACACAGTAGCTGTGGGTGGTCACCCACAGCTATGCGAGTGGCCAGGAGACTGAAAAAAAAAAAGCCCTGATTCAGAGCGAGCACACCGTATAAATAATCCTTTTATGAAAAATCACAATCAGGGTATACATCAGTCAAAGTACAAAAAATTGTGATACTTAGCACATAATGTTCACTAAAGAAGCCTTCACTGGGCATGGGGAGCCATGCTCATAACCCAATAGGTCCTGACAGCAGCCGTTTCGTTCCACCTTCATCAGGGAAGTGTCAGACTACCATGCTATAGGCACCGATCAATACCCTTAACAATCACCAACCCATGAAGCTCACCTGTCGCAGGTCAAAACTCACATCCCACCACTTCTGGGATCTGTGTGTCCATGAAGGGACATGTTACTCACAGCGAATAGCCGCCGCACTGGAAGTGATGCAACAGGCACAACCAATAAGTCACTATCAATCTCTGGTGATTTTTCATAAAAGGATTAGTTATACGGTGTGCTGCATTTGTTCTCATTTGGACTCTGTTACTACCTATTGCTGTCTTCCGAGCACTCCAATTTTTCTAATTCAAGTGATGTGTGCATCCTATATTTTTTCTACTAATATATGTGTGTGTGAAATGTCTTTGAGAGGGTGCTGTTCTAGATCAAACATTGCCAAAAGTAAAATAAAAAATCTACCAAGTAAACCTTTATGGTTACAATCATATGTGAAATAGTCATTTTATTAGATTACTGACATGATATATGGCAACCTTATAAACACAAAATGGTATTTTATTTTATAAAACACTTACACTTAGTCAGCTTCATAAATCCAATTTACAATACATGAATTACACATAAAAAAATCCCACATCTGAGCATGTACAATTTATCTTTTGTTGGAGTCAATATCCACAATTTCATTTTCTTAGAGTGGGTCCAGTAAACAGAAAGCATACGCGTTTTGTCTCCAAGAGACTTCTTCAGGGGTTAATCTCATTTTGGTTACATATTACAGACAATTGTTGTCAATCAAAGTGAAACATGTGCAGTAATAACCGGGAATGAGCAGGTCAGTGCAAAAAGTTGACAATAGTACTTTAAGAGTTTTAAGCCTTAAATAATCTGTATTTATGAAAAACTGCTGATGTGTGTTTAACCAGTCATCTTTACACCACGTAGCAACAATATACAGTACTGATGTCCCTTAATACAGTAAGTACAATATAAGGTCTATAGCAGTTTAGTGTATTCTTGAAACAAAGTGATAATTTATAAATAAAAGGATAAAAACAGATACTAGGGCATATATTTACTACAGTGAGAGTTTTTTTTCAGTGGAGATGATGCCCATAGCAACCAATCAGATTCTATTTAACATTCAATTAGCACCTGCTAGAAGATAATAGCTAGAATCTGAATGGTTGCTATGGGCAAAATCTCCACTTTTAAAAACTCTCACTTTAGTAAATATATCATTAATTGTTAATTGTTACATTTTTGTGTTAGAAATGTATTAACATTTATAATAGAAAATATATTTCATTAATTGAGCAAAATTAATCAAATATATTTTCTATTATAAATGTTAATACATTTCTAACACAAAAATGTAACATGATTTTTTTTTTAATAGGTAATATGATCCCTAGAGCACCTTAGGAAAATGAATCTTATCTTTTTTTCATCTTTGTTTTGTATTCATCAGTATGTAAGCAATATGACTGGGGGAGAGAGTGAAGAAAAAGGTGAGGCCAAGGTTGTCATCTAGGCAGTGGACATGGAAAAGAGAGACGAGTATGCTGATGTCCATGGTGAGAAAGCTGGATAGGAGGATACAGACTATAAAATATGGTGAACCTAGATTTAGAAAGTGTGAGCTTTTATTATCATTGGAACATTCATGAGGAGAAGGCATACATAGTTTTATATAAAAGAAAGGAGTGTATGTTCTAGGGGTAGGGGAGGGAGAGTAACTAGTATAAATGGTAAGTATGTCCAGAAGTCTCTGAGAAATTGACAATCATATACGTACCACACAATAATGAGTTGAAGGTGCTCCCATGAGAGTAAAAATCAGGTAATTAAAGAAAAAAGGGACAAAGTAATCTCTTTGTTGGGGCACTCAACCAACCTTAATTGTTCAAAACTTAACTTTTAGAGGTATGCTCTAAAAAGTCCATATACTGACACAAACATAAAAACAAACTAAAGAATAAGTACTTCAACTTTCTACTGAAACGATCACAAACTGTAAAGTTCAGATTCTGAACAGGTAATCCAGTTGAAAAGGACAAAACAATATAATTTAGGTTCAATTAATCAAACGTGATTTAATTATGGGATAACACAAAATCAATCTAATAATTAAGCCATGAATTATGACACTAAGGCCCGTATTCAATTATGAGTGAAAAGTCCATTGCCGGACTTTTCGCCATCTTTGCCGCTTTTCTGCACGAAAAAGTATCACGTGAGTCCCCACGTAATCCGTATTCAATTCCAAATCAGCAAAAATGGGACGCGGCAAAACTCAAACAGGTGAAAAGTCCTGTAGTTTTTTGGGAAATCAGCCTGACACCCCCGAAAAGATGCTCTCACATGGGGGTTCACTATTGGTACCCCCAATTAGCCCTGCTGAAAGTATTTGGGGTCTTTGAATGGTCTCAATAGGCACTATTTAGCATAGGACCCACCTGATGAGGTTCACCTTGATGCGGTAGGTGGGCAAAGATCTTTGGCCAAATATGTACTAAAAACCTCAATTTAAAACCATGTTTATTGAAAGTTTATTATGTATTATGATATTTAATGTTCTTACTACCAAGAGTGTGCATCTGCTTTCCCCTCCTTCAATTTCTGCTGTAGAACTACAGATCTCAGCAAAGTAGCACCTCATATTGTGTTTAAATTAGGATGTGCAGCCCAACCCCCCTTTACTATTTAGCATCTGTCAGCATGTCGTGAAGAATAGCATTTTGCAACTTTTTTGAGGGAAAATAAGTATTCCCATCAAGTTTCGGGTACATTAAAATGGGTGCAAGCATATTTTAAAGTTGCTAAAGTCAAGCATTAAAAAGCTCCAAAAACGCACATTCAGAAATCACCTGCAATAAAAAATACACCTACCTCATACTTCCAGAACCCCCCAAAGGCTATTTCGCTAGTTTTTGAATTTGTACCCCCACTTTGAATATTTTTTGACCCTTTTATCAAAGTGCTTTTTTGGGGTGTCCTTTTTGAGTTTTTTTTGCATTTTTTTATAAAGTTAGCATCAGGGGGTGTTCAAAGGGTACAGGCTGATTTCCTCAACGTTGCACCCCAAAACCCCAATTCTGCACATTTTTCAGCCAATTGTTCACAGGTGAAACTTTTTCACCTATTACTGTACATTGCATTGCATTATCGCGCCTGCGAAGGTCGCTGAAATTGAATACGTGGATAAATGAAATCATCAAAAATGACGTCATCGGCAAAAAAATTTCCCCTAAAATTGTTTTTGCTTCTAATTGAATACGGTCCTAAATCAATTCAGATACCCACAATGAGAACAATTTGGAATTGTTCAATTAATTTGACTGGGATCATTCCCAGAATAATTAATCCTTGGTGCACACCAACATAATATAATAAATGTGCAACAGGCATAAGACAAGCAAACACACTAGCCAGGGTCCTCAATAGAGATGTGCATAGACCCCATGTTTTGGTTTTGGTTCTGGATTAGTTTTCATGTTTTGGTTCTGGTTATGCAAAACCACAATTAAGAGGGGTATTCAATATGAAACGTTAACCTCGCCTTCGAAGATTTCACCACACATTGTTTCACCACACATTGGAGCTGTTGCCGGCGAAAAAGTATCGTGTGCGCTCCCGCTTATCCCCGTATTCAATATGAAATCATTGAAAACGGGACCCGGCGATACTTGGATCGGCAAAAACAAATGGGAATTTTTTGGAAATAATTTTAGGACCCCCCCTAAAGATATCCAGACCTCGGGGTTCACTATGGATACCCCCGTTTTTGCCTGCAGAAGAAAGTCAGTGTTTTTAAATAGCCGTGGCAAGTGTTTTTTTCACGACTTTAAAGAAGTGATGCAGAAGAGCAGTTAGCTTTATTTTTTCATTTTTAAAAGTAGTCCATCAAATTTGGGGTACATGAAAAAGGGTACCAGCATATTTTTAAGTCCCTTAAGTTATTTTTTTTAAATTCTGCAAAAATGCACCTTGCGCTATTTGCGCAATGAAAAAAACACCTGCCACATACTTGGGGACCCCACCAGAATTAATTTCGTTAGTTTGGAATTTTCTTTATCCTTTTTTTTTATATTTCCACAACATTTTTTTTTTTTAGGGTGTCCCGACTTTTTTTTTTTTTTTTAAACAATTTTTTTTTAACATTTCCTTTTAAGGGGACATTCCCAAAAGTACAGGCTATTTTTTATAAGCCTGCACCCCCAAACCCCAATTCTGCACTTTTTTTCACTTGCTGTAGTGAATTGAAAAATTATCCCTGATTTTTTAAAAAATGCCCTTAACCCCATTAAGGAATAAAAAAGGGAATTTTCGGGAAATATGCCTTGGACCCCCTGAAACATGTCCAGACATAGGGGATCACTATGGGTACCCCTGTTTTTGTGCCTGCAAAATGAAGTCGGGTTTTTAAATAGCTTTGCCAGGTCTTTTTCCCTGCCGCTGCTATTAGAAACCCTGACTTCCTTCAAGAGATAAAAATGGGGGTACCCGTAGTGATCCCCCATGTCTACACATCTTTAGGGGGATCCCTAGAATATTACCCAAAAATTCCCGTTTTTGTTGAACCTGTAAAATAAAGTAGCAAAAAAAAATGACATAAGGTCCCCCCCCAAAAGCCAAACCAGCCCCAGGCTTGCCAGCCAGTGGTGGTTTCTAAAAATACTGGGATCAAAATGTGTAGGGTTCCACTGTATTTTAGAAACCAACAGGCTGCAGGGACTAGTGCTGGTTTTAAATATAGGGGACAAAAAAGACGTGGGGTACCCCCTATATTTAAGACCAGCACCAGACCCAACTGACTGGGGTGTAATGCCACAGCCCGGAGACCCAATCAACGGGCCTACAGGTCCAAAGCATTACACCCTAAGTCGGTAAGCGCAAGCCGGTGATCTCGGGGGAGCTGGGGACCCCCGAAAAAAGGGTCCCCTCTCTCTCGAGCACCACAGGCTTACGCTGAAGCCTGGGGCTCATCCCCATACCCCTGGAGCGGTGGGTATAGGGGTAATAGGGGGGCCAAATAATGTCACACTATTGTACTTTACAGTGGAACTACAAGTGCCAGCATGCCTGCCATTTTGCACTTGTGGAACTACAAGTGCCAGCAGACATGCGGCACCTGTAATTTCACAGTAAAATAAATAGTTAAAAAAAGACAAAACACACACACACCGTGTCTAGTATAAGTTTATTACACACACCTACACATGCACACATACTTACCTATACCAGATGTTCGGTCCCGTTATCCAAGTAGAATATACAAAAAACATGGCCCTGCAAGAAAGATTTCATACTCACCTACATCCATCGCTGGTCTCCGCAGTAATCCATGGGTGTTTAAAATCAAAAAAATTAGTTACCCGATCCACAGAACACAGCTATCTGTATGTGTGTTGCCACACATACAGATAGCTCCTGAATGCCAGCTATCGGCACTTCACAGGGCATTGCAGTCCAGAGAGCCAATCAGCGCCCGCGCTGACTGTAGAGCATCCACTGATTAGCTCCGGCACTGACAGTTCCCACGTGGTGTGACTGGCCCACGTGGGAACTGTCAGTTGCTGGAGCCAATCAGCAGTCTCTCTACAGTCAGCTTGGCTTGGATCGACCCAGATCCCCAAAATTCGGGTGGGTTCAGATTTCTGAGATCCAAACCCGCTCATCTCTAGTTGATACCCGGGTTCCTAGAGATGTTAAAAGATTGCTATTGGCACTTTCTTTTGCTGCTTGAAAAACCATGTTACATTTATGGATACAGAGCTCCCCGCCAACCCTTGAAATGTTTAAAGAAAATATTTTCTTTATTTTTAGTATGAATTGGCTGGAAGCCTCCCTTCAGAAAGAAACATGTACTAAACGATTCTTTGCAACATGGGTGAGTTATACTGAGGTTCTCCCTGCCTCCATGAAGGAGGCAATCCATCACTGCTTTGGTAGCACTTTGGTACTAGACTTATATCCTTCTGCAGGACCCCCAATATATTTTTAATATACCAAGATTGTTTGCTCCAGTTCTGGAGCTCCTCCACATTGTCTTTGCTTTTGTATTATAAACAAATATATGATGTTATAATTTACTCTAAAATATCTCGTTCATATTTTTGTATTACTTTTAAACCTATTTACTATGTGTCTTTTGATGCTTCAATAATTTCCAGGCATTTCCAGTCAATTTTAACCACCTCACAATATTCTTTTCACCAATATAGGCCAAAGGCTGCAGTGAGCTGGCTGGCTAAATTAAGCAACACAGCAGTGGCACAAATGCTGTTTAAAAAAATATTGGACATTTATGAAGCATTATCACACAGCAGTGGCAGTAATATAAACTACAAAAATGTCAGTCAGCAATGCCCCATATAGTGAAAAATGCAAAGAAAAGAGGTGCAAGATGGAATTATCCTTGGGCCCTCCCACCAGGGGCGTATCTATGATGGGTGCAGGGTGTGCAGGGAACAAGGGCCCCAGGGTCCAGGGGGGCCCTGCACCGCACACCCTGCACCCATAAGACTTACCTCTCTGGATTCCCACGTTGGTGTGGGGGACAGGCACTGTAAAATGACTTGAAAATGGCTGCCGCTGCCATTTTCCTGGCTACCTGTGCATACTCTATAGACTATGGGCGTACACTAATGCTCAGAGTCTATAACTCTTGCACTGGCCGTGCACACCTCAGTGTGCTTCCGGCCACCGGCCTGGGCAGAGAGGAATGGGCCCGTGTCGGAGACTGCACATGGCTCCCCTCCTCTCTAGAAAAACACCAGCCTCCCACCCACTCTTATTTTGGATATTAGAAAGGACATACACAGTTTAACAAACCAAGGACTTCAGCCACAAAAGTGTCGGTCCTTCAGCGACAAGGACTGACAGTTTTCTGGCTGAAGACCTGGCTTGTTAGGGCTCTCACAAAACAATTTTTTGGAAGGATTACCTCCAATCATTGAAGAACAGTTTGATGATGAGGGTGTTGGCAGTGAAGATTACATGTGCTGGTCCAAACTGCTGATGGCTAATACTGGACTGCTTGCTATCGTTTTACAAAATATCATAACTTGCTGCACATGATGTATCAAGGAGGAGGTGCCTAGATGGTTAATGTCCCTACCTCTAGTAACTTTGGCTTCACATATGGTACAGATGCCATCACAACTGTTATCAACATTTAGGTTAAAATAATTCCACACCCAAGAGGTGGGTTTTCTGGTATTTTGCCCAGGCATGACAATGGTTTTATTTTTATCATGAGCAAGAACTGTTCCCACTGATTTACACAAACAACATCCTCAACATCCTCATTAGCAATAGATATGACACAAATATCCCCTCATCCTACTTTTGCACTTCCACCACACTACCATCTTCAATTTTCACCATCTAATACTAGCACAGCCATCACGGCATCAGTGATCCACTGTGCAACTGGGTGACTGCTGTTATACTTGCTTCCTCTATCAAAGGATTGTTTAACAGTCAATTGCTTTTTTAGACTATAGCACTACTACTAGTAGTCTTCTTGGTCTCTTTCTGGGATGAAGATCCACCCCCCAGCAGCAGCAGGCCTAGAGCTCAATGATTCTTTTGAGAAATCCAGGATAAGGGAGGACTCAGTAAACCTTATCGAATTGGATGCATTATTTGAGCTCACACAAGCTCATATTTGGTTTTTTTGCTTTCTTTTTAGATGTTGTGATATATATTCTCAATCTTTATTAGCGCCTGCTTAGTAGTTATTTGTAAAATTGGATGCAGGACTACATCAGATCATGATTGAGGATATTGTTGATGAAGGTGTTGGTGGTGGACATGGCAAGCGCTTGGATATAGCAAAGAGAAGGGAGCTAGCTGATGCTGGACTGCTTGTTGTTACTTTTTTAGCCAAAGTTTCTTGTTTTCCTAAAAATTTTTATTGCATGTGCTGCAAATGACACAACAGGGAGGCGGTTCCTACATAGTTAAGGTCCCTATCTCTACTTAATGTGGCTTTGCAAACACTACAGATGGCTTGACAATTGTTGTCTGGATTTGGATAGAATTAATTCCACAGATAAGAGGTGTATTTTTTCATCTTATGTGCAAGCATGACAATGTTTTATTATCATTGGCAACAACTGTTTCCACTGGTGCCTGGCTTTAGCTGGGTACACACTGACATATATTGGCCAATCAAATGATCGGCCAATATATATGCTGTTCGTCAGCTAGTGTGTACACATGATATATGTCTCTGAACTGCGACTTTCACAAACATATTCCACAGGCTGTGCTGCACACCGAATGGACAGATGTATCTGCAGACATATCTGTCCATTGGCAAGTGTGTTAGGGTGTTCTGCTGACTGCCCATACACACACAGCTGCAGCCTCAGGGAGGGGAGTGGTATACACCCCTGATCCACCCATCGGCTACCTGGTCCCGCCCCCTGGCTACCAGCAGATGATCGCCGTTCTGTGTATATGAATGACTATCATCTGCAGATCACTCGATCTGCAGATATATCTCTCGTGTGTACCCACCATTACACAAATAACCTCATTAACAACATCCTCATCAACATCCTTATGAGCACTTAGTCAAGCATAATCTCAGTGGTTTCTATGGTTTTAGCACAGCCCTGGATGGACACAAATCCAGGCTGGAACAGTACAGCCCCTGGATGGAACAATACAGCCCCTGGATGGACTCAGCAGTCAACACAGTCCTGGATGGACATTGCCCCTGGATGTAACAGTACAGCCCCAAGATGGACACAGCCTAGCCCCTGGATGGACATATATATACATACACACATATATGTTGTATCTACTTTTTAACTGTCTTCTTTCCATTATTTTAATGTAAACTAGAGGTTTTATTACAACTGACACTGCTTAGAGTCACAGTGCTTATTCAAAGTTGTTGAATGCAATGGGCTATGGCCTGTGGACTCAATGCAGCACCAGTGTGTGATAGGACAGGGAATGGATGGACACAGCACATCTGGATGGATGCAACAGCAGTGCTGGATGGACACAGCCCCTGGATGGAATAGTAAATCCCCTGGATGGAAAAATATAGCCCTTGGAAAGATTGAGCACAGCCCTTGATGGACACAGACCTTGGATGGACACAGACCCTGGTAAAAACAGTACAGCCCCTGGATGGACACAGACCCCGTATGGATATGAACCCTGGATGGAACAATACAGACCCTAGATGGACTCTGCACAGCCCTGTATTAGAAACAGCCAAACAGTTCAGCCATTGGATGGAACAGTACAGTCCTTGGATGGACACAGACCCTGGATGGATCAGTACAGCCTTCTGGATGGAACAATACAGCCCATGAATGGATGGAACAGTACAATCACTGAATGGAACAATGCAGCCCCAGATGAAACAATGCAGAACCAGATGGAGCAAAGCAGCCCCTGAATGGACACAGCCCCTGGATGGAATAGTATATCCCATGGATGGAACAGTACAGCCCCTAGATGGAACAATATAGCCCATGGATGGACTCAGCACAGCCCTGGATGGAACAGTACTGCCCCTGGATGGAACAGTATAACCCCTGGATGGAACAGTACAGTCCCTGGATGGACTCAGCACAGCCCTGGATGAAAACAGCTTAGCCATTGGATGGACACAGCCAGGACCAGCAACAGGGGGGTACACAGGGCACCCCAGTCCGGGCCCAAAGGTTTGGAGGGCCCCAAGGGACAAAAATTGGGGCTATTGCACCTAATTATTATAAATAAACTGACAGGTCACCAGCACGGTACAAGTGGGAAAAGATAATCTAATTAATAAGCTATTAAGCGGCAGCCGGCAAGGGTACCTCCCTCATGGTTACCTGATCCGGTCTGAGCGCATAGAATGAATGACCCTCTGACATCGTTATGAATGATGCTGCACCCCCCTGGTCAGTCCCTGTCTGCCTCCATGCCACCGGCCACCACGGCCCATCTCAAAGGAGCATGAATAGGCAGCCTGACAATGATAGTGACTCAGCAATGGAACCGCTGGGCTGTGGGCACCAGAGAACAAACTGCAGGCATGGTCTTCTCCCTGTAACCTCCCACCCATGAGGCAGCCACTGCAGCAGTGTGACACTGCCGTCCACAACCTGCATCAGAGACAGTGTGTGGTGTGGTAAGGTGACGGTGTCGGAGTGGGGGGGGAGAGAGACTTGTTAGCTATTTTCATTATGTGGGCTTTTTAATATCCGAATCTTAATTGTGTTTTGGGGACAAGTGTATATGAAAGAGAGAGACTGTTGCTTGGGATTGATAGTAGCACAACATGTATATTGAAAAGAGGTAGAATGTGAGCCTGATTGAAAGATGTATGTCCATCTGATGATGTCTGAAATTTCCAGGCTACAGCATGATTGACATGCTGCTGTATTTTGGGAGTGGAGCAGGGGCATGGCTGGTCACCATACTTGGAAGGGATAAGACTGTGGTCTTCGTAAGTGACCAGCACCCATTCAGGCTGCGGGAAGCTTCAGCTTCTGCAACCTGACCAGCATCAGTCACAGTGCTGAGATCACAGATGGAAGAAGGAGGTATCTGATACTTCCTTCTGTATTTGCATCTGAGATGGATGGATTTGCACATTCACTTGTGTGTGGCTGCAAATCTGTCCATCTCTAAAGCAGGCCCTGTGTGCAGAGGGTGGTGGTGGGGGTGGTGGGAAGGGGCCCCAGAGAAACCAGTGTACTGGGCTCAAAGATTTATGTTGCTGGCCCTGGACACAGCACTGCTGGATAGAACAGTACAACACCAAACCAGTGTGTATGTATATATGTATAATAATTATTTTACAGTTTTTTTTTTTTTATTTAAATTGGTGTTTTTTTACAACCAACTGACAATGCTCAGAGTCACAGTGCTGCATTTCGAAGTTGTTGAACACAGTACCCATGTGTGACAGAAGACAGGGAGTGGAGGCACAGCTGGATGGATACAACCGACCTGGATGGACACAACACAGTGTTTTCTGTGCCGCTGGGTAACTTACCTCTCCTGTCATGCTGTGGGCCTGATTCAGACCTGGTCACAAGCGCTGAGTGCTCACAACCGGTTCGATGGTGGCCCAGAGCGCATGGGCACGACGGAGCCGGCTCCATTGTGCGCATGCGCGAGACCGAGATAGCAATGGACAATCCATCGCTCTGGGTTTTGCACCAAAGGGGGCATGCTGTCAATGTTCAGTGACCGCACGCCCCCTTTGGTGGGCAGGCTGGGGGGGTGGCTGCCCAGACAAACGGCATTCCCATGAGAATGCCTACCATTTGGGGGGTGGCGCCACTGACATCACAAGTGATGTCAGTGGGAGAGCTTTCGGCTCTACCACAAGGGTCTCATCGCAAGCCTGATGGTTGCATTGGTCTTGACCATCGTGACCATCATCCTGGCCGTTTGCATTAGTTGTGGGTGGCAACCCACAGCAATGCTAGTGACCAGGAGGCCGCTCCATAAAAAAAAAAAGATGCCCTGATTCAGAGCGAGCACTCTGTCAGAGCGTCCGGCTCTGAATTAGGGCCAGTGATCCATGGCAAGGTGTCAGTGTCCCTTGTCCATTCTGGATGCATACACTTAAGTTTTCTCTGCCTGCTAGGCCAGTGGTTCCCAAGCTGTGCGCTGCGGCACCCTGGAGTGCTTTGGGACACTTGCAGTGGTGCCTCAAGATTCTAGTCCAGCGCCAAATTATTTATGGTCAGTGTAAAGTAATTATGTGGACAAACAGAAGCTCACACCTGTCCACAACCACATTATTGACCCTAAGGACGACAGGTAAGCACAATTTACTTCACTTTACTACTTTACTAAATTTTTTCAGAATTTCTCAATAAAAAACTTTTGCCTTAAGGGTGCCGTGAAAACAATGCTAATACTCTAGTGTGCTTTGATTCAAAAACGTTTGGGAACCTTTGTGCTAGGCCATAATCCACATAAGTGCCTAGCCTGGAGTACTGCTGTGACATGTTCTGATCACCTGACCACTTTCCATCCAATCCTATGCCAGATTGAGCTTCCCTGAACCATCTTATTCTGCTCAGCCTCTCACAGCTAACCCAGGGGTATAAGGTCCATCAATGGGCATAACTATCATAGGTGCAAGGATTGCAGCTGCTATGGGGCCCAGAGCTTTGGGGGCTCATCTTCCTTGTCAAAGTTACATGTGTTATATACATTTATCACCATTGGGTGGTACATGGGGGCCTTCACAAACTTTTGCTATGAGGCCTTCAAATACCTAGTTATGCACCCTGGTTCCATCCACTGGCTGTAGCAAAATGCCAGTACATCTAAACTCAGTTCCCACAGAGCCAATGTTACTCTAAGCTCCTGAACTAGTCTCCTGAGCAGTGTAGTTCTGCTATCCTGCTGTATTGCTGCTGTTATCACAGTCTTTACTGGGTGTAGCAGCTCCTGAACTCTGTGACTAATTTCCTAATTAGTGATTATCATAGCAACTGCAATATTTGTTTCAGAATTCAGATAGCTAATATCTTGGCTTCACCTACAGAATCCAGAGCCAGCTATCTATTAGTTTGCAAGATTTCAGCATTGTTAGAAACTGTGGCCCTGATTCAGAGTTGGATGCTCTGACAAAGCGCTCGCTCTGAATCAGGGCAGGTCTTTTTTTTTTTTTTTTAGAACGGCCTTCTGGCCGCTCGCAAAGCTGTGGGTGACCACCCACAGCTGTAGCGAGTGTCCAGGAAGATGGTCGCGATGATCAAGACCATCGCGACCATCGGGCTTGCGACGAGACCCTTGTGGTAGGGTCTCGAGGCCGCAAGCCCCAGAGAGATTTCAGCTCTAACAGAGCCGAAATCTCTCCCACTGACATCACTCGTGATGTCAGTGCGGCCGCTCCCAAAATGAGGCGTTCACATGGGAATGCCTCTGTTTGGGCAGCCACTCCCCCGGCCCACCCACCAAAGGGGGCGAGCTGTCATTCAACATCGACAGCTCGTCCCCTTTGTTCCGAGACCAGGAGTGACGGAGTGCCCGTCGCTATCTGGGTCTCGAGCATGCGCACGATGGAGCCGACTCCTTCGTGCGCATGCGCACTGACCCACCATCGACCCGGTTGCGAGCGCACAGCTTCATCTCTGGCCCACCACTAATCAACTTTGTGTTGCCTAGCTCAGTCCCTACTGAGTGAAGCTCAACTGTGCTCTGCTTACATTAATTTGCTATCAAGCTGGTACAGTTCTGTTGTATTTGCAGCAATAGCTTTTTATTAGAGATGTGCGTCGACACCCGTGTTTTGGTTTTAGATCTGGATCTCCCCTAGTTTTGGATCTGGATTGGTTTTACCAAAACCTCACCTCCGTGTTTTTGTTTTTGTGTTTTTGTTTTGGATCTGGATTTTTTTCTTAAAAAATAACAAATAAGCAAAAATCACATAAAATTGTTTTTTTTGTTCTTACAGTATAATAACCTCAATAATATTTATTTCCACTCATTTCCAGTCAATTTGGACCACCTCACAGCTCACAATATTGATTTGTTCTTCTTGTTTTGGCCCAAAATTTGCACCAAGATAGCTGGCTGACTAATCTAAGCTGCAGCAGTGGGTGGCACAAACACATGGCAGTTCAACTTCAAACATGGCACATCAGGAAACACTTTTATTATTCAAAAGAGGCCTAAGGAAGTTGGAGTATGTATGTAGTTGAAGGTAGGGCAAGTACAGGAAGGGTTGATTGGTAGTAAATTTAATTTTGTTTTTTGATTCAAAAGAAAATTTCTGAGGGAGAAGGGCAGGGGAGGAGGCATTTACAAAAAATGTGATACAGTACATTTACATCAGTCCTTGCCATCAAAGAATACTTGAGCATGACTGCAGCTGCTGGGAGTTGATTTTCTCATCCCAGAAGTAGACCAGGATGAGTGCTTTCTACAAACAAATAAACAATTAATTTAAATAATTTTTGCAAACCTTCTATAGGCATTTCCCCACCCTGTACAGGGACATAAAAAAACATAGTTAGTAAGTGGCCTCAAAGTGCCACTTAACCAGCACAGATATGTGCACAAATGTAAAATCTATGATTTAAAGCAGGGGTAGCCAACACTGGTCCTCGTGAGCTACCAACAGTATATGTTTTCCAGGTCTCCTCACAGAATCAAAACAATAATAATTAACTCCACCTGTGGATCATTCTAAATGTTTTGGTGAGTAATGAATACATCTGTGACCCAGCTAGTTTGTGTGGAAAACGTAAGCTCTTGAGGACTGAGGTTGGCTACCCCTGATTTAAGACCTTACGTTGTGTCTTTCTTGAGAATCCTGTGGCTGCTTCTGTGGCTTGAAGTGGATTTTCATCACAGAAGGGGACCATGAAGAATGCTTCCAAAAAACAATTGACTTAAATAATCCTTTGCAAACCTTCTGTAAAAGGAATTTTCCAACCTGTACAGGGACATTAAAAAAACAGATTTAGTTAGTGGCCTTCAAACTGCCGTTGTTCCCCCTGTCCACTTAACCATATGAGATATGTGAACAAGCGGAACAGAGCATTAAATGCAACATTTCAGATTTTAGGTTTAAGTCTTACTTTGTGTCTTTCTTGGGAATTCTTTCTTGAGTGCCATGACTGCTTATTGGGAGTGGATTTTTTTCATCCCAGAAGGGGGCCTGGAAGCATTCTTTCCAAAAATAAATAAAAAATTGATTTATATAATCCTTTGCAAACCTTCTGTTCTGTAAATGAATTTCCCAACCTGTACAGGGACATTAAAAAAACAGAGTTAGTTAGTAGCCTTCATATTGCCATTGTTCCCACTGTCCACTTCTTAGATATGTGAATATGATGTTAGAATGTAGAAGGCCAACAATTTGGTGGACCACACATGGCTGATTGATTAGCCATGGTGACTGGATTAGTGCCATAAGGAAGAGGAGGCTGCAAACTGCATGTTATGAGTTGACCATATGGGGTGTGTTGCTGTTAAGGGATCAGGCTTGTTATCATAATTGATCAGTTGACACATTATTATTATTATTATTATTATTATTATTATTATTATTATTATTATTATTATTGTTGTTGTTATTTTGGGTTGCCATCTCCTGAAGGGTGTTTACCAACAGACAGAGACTACCTACCTATCAGCTCAGGCATAGACACTTCCTAAGGAACAGAGCTCTATTCTCTGGAGGGAAGCCAAATAGGTGGGAGCCCCTGTTCCAACATCTGAAACTCTTATCTCTCCACATCTATAATAGATGAAAAAAATGTCATCGGGGACATCTAGCTCCTCTTTCTGTACCCTACTCACCCTTTTTTGACAGGAAGTCCTGGATGGATGGTTTGGAAGAAGAATGCCTAGCAACAGATGGGGATGGTCATTATCAAGAACTGGTTCCCCCAGTTGGGTGTAGTCTGGGAGGTATTGGTTGGCATGCAGGCAGCAGAATAACAAAGGCCTCCATGTTGTCTGTGCTTACTTTTCCGTATTTCAGTTTGCGATTCAGGTAAGAATAAAGTCGACTACAGATCACAGTGATAGAATCACTGGATGTCTGGCATCAGACCAAATACGATACATGAATTCTCAGACAGATTCCGGACAGATGAATCCTTTGCTTGTAATAAACTTTGATAATTCCTGGCAAGGTGCGTGTTATAGCCAGACACTTTTGAAGGTAGTAACTTTGAACTGCTTTATAGAAAACATGTGAATGAAACCTTTCCACACTGCAGAACATGATATAGAAATCAGCACCTAGAGCATATTATTTCATGTTCTCTGAGGCCTTTACTGACTGTGAAGAAAGATTCTCCACACTGTAGTCTTCCATTGTGACTTTTTAATGGTGATTTCAAGGTTGTCCACTGGCTAAGATCCATCTCATATGAGGGTTGGGTTTTTGCCATGTAAATGAGACAATTCACATCCAGAAGGTTACTCTTATGTTTTTGTTAAGCCATGGTCTCAGTCTCTCTCTTGGCAGAATTTGCACAATCTTGGTCTTGGGGGCACCATGATGAATCAGACAGATCCTCCAGGGCAAACATCTGATCTGGTGTTGTATCTATTTCTATTAAACATATTTTTGTGAGTTTAGTCAACTGCCGCTTGTGGTGGAGCTCTCTTTCTGTTTTCTAAATGATCTCCAGACACAATGTAAAACTTAAACCTTAAAATGAAATGTTGCATTTAATGCTCTGTTCCGCTTGTTCTAATATCACACTAGACTTATAATCTTTGTTTTTGTTTACATTTTTGAATAGAACAGTTTTAGGATTTAGGATGTCTACTCTATATAGGTTTGTAAACAAATATAGGCTTTAGTTTTTTAGTGCATATAACTTTATAAGCTGTTAGGAATACATTTCTGTTATGTTTAAGATTTAAAAAAACAACTTTTTGTAACCCAATAACTTAAAAAAAGTTTTTTCTTTGCAATATTAATGCAGCCTCTTGACAGACAGGAGTATAGCACCACTGCGCACCAACGCCGATGACAGTGACAGCCAGGTGTGGCTGACCCGCACACAAAAAAAATTGTTTATTTATTATTTTGGGCAGAAGCCCCTTGACAGACAGGAGCACAGCATCCCTGAGCACCAACGCCAATGACAGTGATAGCAAGGTGTGGCTGACACGCACACAAAAAAATTTGACAAACAAAATATAATATGTATTTTTTTTTCAGCTCCAAAACTCGGGCCCAGAGCTCAGATTGATCACTACTGGAGTCGGGCAGCAATAGGTTGCAACTTGCATTGCTGGCTGGATCTTGTGCAGTTAAGCCTAACACACACACACAGATGGTAAAAGATCAAAAAAAGATAATTGATTTTATTTTTTTTTCTGCTCCAGAACTTGGGCCCAGAACAGCAACTGATCATGACTGGAGAGGGGCAGCATTATATTCCAAGTTGCGTTCCTGGCTGGATACACGCGCACACACACAGACAGTTAAATTTAACGATAAATAAAAGATCATTTATTTTTATCTTTTTTATGCTCCAGAACTTGGGCCCAGAGCAGCGATTGATCATGACTGGAGTCGGGCAGCATTAGGTTGCAACTTTCATTGCAGGCTTAATCTTGTGCGGTTAAGCCTAACACACACACACACAGAAAAATATTACACTAAAAGACACTTTTATTTTTTTACAATATTGTTTTTTTGGGGGGGAGTCCAGAACTTGGGCCGAGATGGATGCAGCACCAGCCCAGATGTATTCTGCACCAGCCCAGATGGACAAAGCAGACAGCAGAGCACCAGCTCAGAATGGGTCAGCACTTAGCAGCGCCAGCAAAGAATGGATCAGCAGTGCACCATCCCAGGACACAGGACACAGAAGACAGCACAGCACACAGCACCACTCTCCAGCCCTACACAACCCACACTCCCTGTTTAGTCTCCACAGCCAGAGTGAAATGGCATCTGGTCCCTATATATTGCACTGATCATAGAGATGTAAGCTTGTGAACCGTTTGATTTCTGACTCTATGGTTTTTCCTCAGTTTCGAGATCCTAGTCAGGAGGGAAACTCCGAGCCTGCTTGAATCTGACTGGGATCTGCAAAATTCGTGTGGGCTCGGTTCTCTGAGAACCAAACTCGCTTATCCCTACTTTTTATGCCATTCTATTCCTCTGTAATCAGCATCTCAAGTTGCACAGGTAATTACAGCCTTCTCCTGTTTTCTGAATCTGTAATACACCAATGCAAAGCATCAACCTGTCTGCTTAGGTATATTAGCCACTCCTGCTTCTCTGGATCAGTGCCAGATTACTGCACAGCTACCATCCATTGTTTAGTCTGTATCTGGTCCTGTCATCATTAGAGTGCTCCCAGACTACAGAGAAAACCCAGTCCAAGCCTTGTAAATACTTCTGCCAAGATCTGCCACTCAAGTATCCTGGAATACAGAACCAAGTGATTTTATTATTAAGTAACTACAACGCAGTTCAGCCTTGTACTCTTCTCTGTTACATACATCATACCATCAATTACACTGACGTCCCTGGTGGTAAAGTGGGTATTATCCGGCATCTCTCTGCCGAGACCAAGGTTAGATTTCCTGTAAGGGAAGCATCTATTCACATGTCAAGAGGTCTCCTCAGGATTGCCAGCTTTGTGTACACACCTCCCACTACTCATACAGACATCTACCTGCACACAAGCATGACACACAACCCCCCTGGAAGGACACAACACAGCCCCACTGGATGGACACAACACAGTCCCCTTGGATGGACACAACATATCCAACCTGGATGGACACAAAACAGCACCTCTGTATTGACACAACACAGCACCCCTGGATGGAAAAGTACAGCTCCTGGACAGAGCATAGCCCTGGATGGACACAGCACAGCCTCCTGGATATAATAGTACAGCCCCTTGATGGAGCAAAGCTGTGGATGGACACATTCCCCTGTATGGAACAGCACAACCCTGAATGGAACATAACCATGGATGGACACAGCCTAACAACTGGATGGACACAGCCTAGACCCTTGATGGACACAGCACAGCCCCCCTGGATGGACAGCACAGCCCTTGGATGGACACAGCCACAGCTGAACACAACAGCAGTAAAGCAAATGGTGCTGATCACCATGGGGAGGGACTTACTGTATATGCATTTCAAAACCCATGAGAATCCAAAGCAGGTGACATTTTGCCTTGTTTTCAAATCTGAGTCATGTAGGAAGACACGAGCCTGTCTCTGATCCTATTCAGATTTGTTATGTTCCAGTGGGTCCGGTTCTCAGAGAGCCAGACCTGCTCATCTTTTGTCCTCAATAATATTTTCAATTGAAAGCAACAGTCTCTCATGCCTCTTATATTTGTATACATCATGAATCATGTGGATACAAGACCCTACTCATATGCAAGTAAGACCAATTTGAATACTTCCGGAATAGTAAATTAGAAATAGAATCTTCCAGTGTTGTATGGAAAGGACGGCTGCTGCACATCATTTGTCAGTGATAGTGAATGATGTGTGAGCAGATTCTATACCTGGTAGATAGAAGAAAGAAAATCACATCTGCTTTTGGAAACATCCCCAGGTCTCCTACAAAGCATATATTTGTATCCTTGTTGTTGTCCTTCTTGTTTGATTTTATGATTATTAATCTGAGCCTTAACTAGGGTGGTGCAATCTCTGCCATGGCGCAAGGCACCGCAGGGCAGAGGACACTTTTTGGACCTGTCAATTTTCCTGTTTATATTCATTCTCACTTTAGTTTCCTCTTCTTTTATCCCCAGCATCTCCTGGCCTCCCCTCTCTCTTTCCTGGCCCTTCCCTATGAGGCCATGCCCCTTTTTCAGATGCACTATCTTAAGTCACTATTTTAAAAATGGGGAGAGGGGGGTGCCAATGCTCTCTCTGGCACAGAGCACCAAAAAGTCTAGTTGCGGCTCTGTTACTAATATAATATTGATATGAGATACATGGTATTTGGCTTTCTTCATGGACCTCTTATTATGCCCCCTGTTTAAGGAGGTGAGTGTATTAATTTTTTCACAGCTGTTTTCAAAGGTCTCATCATCGGAATAGTGATGGCGCAGCCTCAGAAATTCTTTTTTATGTATGTTCCTGATGGTGGGTGGAAAGTGGGTGCTGTTATGGTGGAGGACACTGTTAGTCCCGCACATACTGTAAATCCTAAGATCCAGAAAATTGACGGACTTGTGGCTGTTAGTGTAGGTCACTTAATTTCTGATGCTGGTACTGGAAAAACTAATATTAAATGTGATTTGTAAAAATGACAGTTTATATTAAAAGTAAACACATAAGAACAGTAAGTTAAGATTCATCTGCCATTCCATATACTTTATATATTTGGATACAGTACATAAACGTCATAAATGAAAAATAAATAAGAACAGTATACAATATCTTCCTGGAACTTAAGCTCATATTGCTCTATGTTGGCAGTGATGAGAGCCTGTGTATGACTTGTGCATAGCATGAGAAACCCAAGTCACTTGTGAGCAATAGCTCATGTAATAGAGACAGAATGGGCAATTTCCTTGGCCTAAGGTAGTAAGAGTACCACAGATTCAGCCAAATTATTTCCTAGGGCCCACCACAACAATCTGCAACTTTGGTTTTCTACTTGCACTTTGAATACAGCGACACTAACACAGAGGAGATGCCGGCAGTGGTGTGGTGTGCACAGTAGGGACAGCAGAGGTTCGTGACTGACAGCAGACCATGTACCAACCACCTGTCTTAGCCATCGCTCTATCCCCACTACTAAATGACAGGCTCCCCTGCATTCAGCGCTACATCAAGGTCCCACAAATGAATGGAGAACCGGTGCACTACAAGTACTTGCCTACCACTGGTTATTTAAAAGGCTGACCACTGTACTAGACATGCTGGGAGCACAATCTCTCAGTTAGAGAAAACTGAGTCGGGTAAATCTAACCTACATGATACAGTGAACTAGAACTTGGTGAACAGTCAAGTGTATTTATCTCAAAGAACTCAATCCAAGCAGAGACTATGTATTTTCTGATATAATACTGAATGAACTTGGTCATACGATATTATGTCATGTCCATGAGCAGGATCTTTATATGTAGCAGCATGCTGGATACATTGCAATCTATTTTTTATATCAAATACATTTTATTGATGCTTCTTATTATGATGTTTTTGTTATAATAAATGTCTATTTGCAATTCAGAGAAGCCTATTTCATTAAGCTCAATCAAGCACACTTAACATACTCAGCACAAGCAGTAGCATAGTAGAAAAAACACAGGTGGACCTGTGGTTGCTTCGGCCACAGCTGCGATCTGACTGTCCTTGTGACTGTTGGCATTTATGGCCATGTGATGCATCAAACAGTGACAGTGTCAGTCACTCAGTTGGCTGTCCGATACACTGACTCCTCTGCTCAGACTGAGGAGGTTTGCAATTGCTCAGCCCTCGGAGTCATGTCCTGGGAAGTGGTGCTACCTGGAGGACACCACAACCCAACACAATAAGCAGAACAGAGGGGGTCGGGGGCATTCCAGTGTATAAGGTGAATGGTTCCCCACCTCATAGGGGCACAGGGTGGCCATGCAGAGCAGAGAATACAACATGAAGGGCAGTACCACAGACTGGCAGTGTGTTCCTACCTCTCTGGTTTGTCCATTCACTGGCTCTATCAACAGTTCAGCTGCTGCAGAGCTACAGTATAGGTCTCATGGGATGCTGCATCAACATCTCAAGAGACTTGCTTCCAGGACTCTTGAATCTCTGCCTCCTTCCCTCATCTCACTGACCTGAACTCCACCTTCACCTTCCCCCTGCAGCTAGAAGCCCTCCTCCCCCTGCAGTGAAGCAAAGTAATCCCCCCTTCCTGCTGCAGACTGACACACCCATCCCCCCTGTAGTGCAGCTTCTACCACCCCCCTCCTTCCACCTGCAGACAGAAACCAACCTTCCTCCTGATGTGCAGCCCAAATCCCCCTTCAGATAGCTGCCTTCCCCTGAAGTGCAATCTGAATTCCCCCCCCCCTTCCACCCAGTGGCGTACCTCCCCGCGGTGTCACCCGGTGTGGGGAAATACATTGTGCATGCAAAAAGGGTGCGTGGCTTTGCTTGCCGGGCTTGTGGCCTGATTCCCCATGGTCCTGTTCTTAATATTCCTGGGGGTGGGGTGCAGGGGGTGCTGACTGCCTTGTGTTGCAGTGCCGGCTCTCTCACACTTAAAACTACAGTGCAGCACCTGTATCCTGTCACTGTGGGGGAGTGTCAGTCTGCACCTTATTGTCACGACTTGGAGGTACACCCTGGTGTGGCCCACACCCCCTTTGTGATGCCACTGCTTCCACCTGCAGACAGAAAGCCATCTTCCCCTGCAGTGCAGCCTAAATCCCCATTCCCCTGGAGACAGGACCCCATCTTCCCCAGCAGTGCAGCCCAAATCACCATTCCACTGGAGATAGAAACCACTTTCCATTGCAGTGCAGCCCAAATCCTCATTCCCCTGAAGACAGAAACCCACCTTACCCTGCAGCCAGAAGGCCCTCTCCTGCCTGCAGTCTGAATTCCCTCTTCCCCCGCAGCCCATCTACCTGCTGCCTGAAACTTTATAGTTTTTCAGCTGCCTGCACTATAAATAATTAGTCATAGAGAAGACAATGGTGAGACAGCTACACCCCAGTCATGAGCACATGGGTAAGTCATACTTGCAAAGTATGTCATCTCTGTGTGTGTGTGTTTCTCTCTATCTCTCTCTCCGCTCCCCATATTTTTTTCCATTCACTCCCTCATATATATATTAGGGGTGTGCACTGGCCACTTTTCGTGTTTTGTGTTTTGGTTTTGGATCTGGATCTTTCTTCGTGTTTTGGATCTGGATTGGTTTTGCCAAAACCACCCTTCCGTGTTTTGGGTTCTGGGTTTTGTGTTTTGAATCTGTATTTTTTTTTTAAAAAGCATAAAAAAAACTAAAATCACAGAATGTGTTGGTTTTTCTGCTCCTATGCTATTATTAACCTCAATAACCTTAATTTCCACTAATTTCCAGTCTATTCTGAACACCTCACACCTCACAATAGTGTTTTTATGTCCAAAAGGCTGCACCGAGGTAGCTGGATGACTATGCTAAGCGACACCAGTGGGCGGCACAAACACGTGACCCATCTAGGAGTGACACTGCAGTAGCAGACAGGATGGCAGTTTGAAAAACTAGGCCCCAAACTGTACATAATGCAAAGAAAAAAAAGAGGTGCAAGATGGAATTGTCCTTGGGCCCTCCCATCCACCCTTATGTTATATAAACAGGACATGCACACTTTAACAAACCAATCAATTCAGTGCCAGGGTCTGCCACAAGACTGTGGCTGAAATGATTGGTTCGTTTGGGCCCCCACAAAACAAGCAGGCAATTAATCTGTCCCTGCACAAACTGGCTCTACGGAGGCAAGATGTCGTCCTCATCCTCCTCATCCACCGATTCCTCACCCTCTTCAGTGTTGTGTACATCCTCATCCTCACAGAGTATTAACTCATCCCCACTGGAATCCACCACCTCAGGTCCCTCTGTACGTTCTGGAGACGGGTCTCCCTGGAAGAGTTGATAATTCATTTTGATGAACATCATCTTCTCCACATTTTGTGGAAGCAACCTCCTACGCCTTTCGCTGACAAGGTTCCTGGCTGCACTAAACACTCTTTCGGAGTACACACTGGAGGGGGGGCAACTCAGGTAAAATAGAGCCAGTTTGTACAGGGGCCTCCAAATTGCCTCTTTTTCCTGCCAGTATAGGTATGGACTGTCTGACATGCCTACTTGGATGCTGTCACCAATGTAATCCTCCACCATTCTGTCAATGGTGACAGTATCATATGTAGTGACAGTAGACATGTCAGAAATTGTTGCCAGGTCCTTCAGTCCGGACCAGATGTCCAAACTTGGTCCTGCCTGCCCTGCATCACCGCCAGCGGGTTGATTAGGATTCCTAAGTTTTTTCCTGGCAGCCCCAGTTGTGGGAGAAAATGAAGAAGGAGCTGTTGACGTGTCACATTCCGCTTCAGCTGACAGTGTGTTCACCAGCAGGTCTTTGCACTTCTGCAGGCTTGTGTCGGCCGGAAAGAGAGACACCACATAGGCTTTAAACCTAGGATCGAGCACGGTGGCCAAAATGTAGTGGTCTGATTTCAACAGATTGACCACCCTGGAATCCTGGCAAAGCGAATGAAGGGCTTCATCCACAAGTCCCACATGCCGAGCGGAATCGCTCCGTCTTAGCTCCTCCTTCACTTTCTCCAGCTGCTTCTGCAAAAGCCTGATGAGGGGAGTGACCTGACTCAAGCTGGCAGTGTCTGAACTGACTTCACGTGTGGCAAGTTCGAAGGGCTGGAGAACCTTGCACAACACGGAAATCATTCTCCTCTGCACTTGAGTCAGGTGCATACCCCCTCCTTTGCCTATGTCATAGGTGGATGTATAGGCTTGTATGGCCTATGCTGCTCCTCCATCCTCTGAAGCGTATAGAGGATTGAGTTCCACCGCGTCACAACCTCTTGCTTCAGGTGATGGTGGGGCAGGTTCAAGAGTGTTTGCTGGTGCTCCAGTCTTCGGCACGCAGTCACTGAATGGTGAAAGTGGCCAGAAATTTTTTGGGCCACCCAAAGCGTCTCCTGAACACCCCTGTCGCTTTTCAGAAAATTCTGCACCACCAAGTTTATTGTGTGAGCAAAACATGGGACGTGCTGGAACTTGCCCAGATGTAATGCCCGCACAATATTGGTGGCATTGTCAGATATCACAAATCCCCAGGAGAGTCGAAGTGGGGTAAGCCACTGGGTGATGATTTCCCTCAGTTTCTCTAAGAGGTTGTCAGCGGTGTGCCTCTTAATGAAACCGGTGATACACAGCGTAGCCTGCCTTGGAACGAGCTGGCGTTTCTGAGATGCTGCTACTGGTGACGCTGCTGCTGTTGCAGCGTAAGGTGATACATCTACCAAGTGGGCTGTCACAGTCATATAGACCTAAGTCTGCCCTGTTCCACTTGTCCACATGTCCGAGGCTAAGTGGACATTGGGTACAACGGCATTTTTCAGGACACAGAGGACACTTTTTCTGACGTTTCTGTACAGTCTCGGTATCGTCTGCCTAGTGAAGTGGAATCTAGACGGGATTTGGAACCGGTGACACACTACCTCCATCAATTGTCTAAGTCCCACTGCACTAATGGCGGATATCGGACGCACGTCTAACACCAACATAGCAGTCAATGCCTCAGTTATACATTTTGCTTCAGGATGACTGCTGTCATACTTCATCCTCCTCGCTAAGGACTGTTGGAGGGTCAATTGTTTAGGAAAAAGTAGTGGTGTTCCTACTTCCTCTCTGGGATGATGAACGACTCCCAGCAGCAGCAACAGCAGCAGCGGCAGCAGGAGGCGTAGCAATGCAGGATCCTCCGGAGGAATCCCGGATAGGAGAGTCTGTCATGCGAGTGACATGGCCTGCAGGACTACTTCCGATCCTGACTAAGGAGGAAATTGACGAGGAGGGAGTTGACGGTGTGGTTTGCAGGCGCTTGGATACAACAGGACAACGGGATTTAGGTGTCCCTGGACTGCTTATGGTCTTAGCCAAAGTTTCTGAACTTGACAGTAACTTTTTATGAATGCGCTGCAGGTGCCGTATAAGGGAGGATGTTCCTAGGTGGTTAACATCCCTACCCCTACTTATTTCACCTTTACATATGGTACATATGGCAAGACAGTTGTTGTCCAGATTTGGATAGAAATATTGCCAGACCAAAGAGGTGGAATGTTTGGTCTTCTGCCAGGCATGACCGTGATGGCCTTTTTCATCCCACGGACAACAACTATCTTCCCCGGAGCCTGATTTAAACAAACCATATCACCATCAGAATCCTCCTCGCCAACTTCCTCCTCAGCACCAGCTACACCAGTATCCTCATCCTGTTGTACTTCAACAGTGACATCTTCAATTTGCATATCAGCAAGTGCACTGTGGGTGCTCCTTTCAGCACTTGCAGGGGGCGTGCAAATGGTGGAAAGAGCCACCTCTTCCCGTCCAGTGCTGGGAAGGTGATGCATCGCAACCACCAGCACACTTGGACTCTCCTTGGGGATTTGTGATATCTTATTAGAACGCACAGTTCTTCACTGTTCTTTTGCCAGCTTAACTCGTTTGATTTTTTTAGTGGGAGGAGGGCTTCCATCGTCATGTGAAGCTGAACCACTAGTCATGAACATAGGGAAAGACCTTAGCCATTCCTTGCCACTCCGAGTCGTAAATGGCATATTGGCAAGTTTACGTTTCTCTTCAGATGATTTAAATGTTTTTTTCAAGGTCATTTTCCTGAACTTTGCCATTTGGGATTGTATGTGCCCTCTACTATGACATTGGGCATCGGCCTTGGCAGACGACGTTGATGGCATGTTATCGTCTATGTCATGACTAGTGGCCGCAGCTTCAGCACTAGGAGGAAGTGGTTCTTGATCTTTCTCTATTTTATTTTTATCGGAGAAAGTTTGGTCCTCTATTTATTTTATATCGATTTGATATATACATGCAGCTAAGGCGCACACAAACACAGAAAATATTTTTTTATTTTTGCTGGAGAGTAGTGCACTTTGTGGGTTACACCACCCTTTAAGAAATGAGCCAGCCGGCTCTTTACTTATGGGACACAGGCGCACGCTTGGCACTACTTTTTTTGATGCACGTGCGGCTACTGCGCACACAATTCACAAACACAGAAAAAAAATTTTGTTATTTGGTTTGGAGTGTACTTTGGGGGTTACAGCACCCTTTAACGGTCAAGCCAGC
Source organism: Taudactylus pleione (assembly GCA_031769625.1). NCBI lineage: Eukaryota > Metazoa > Chordata > Amphibia > Anura > Myobatrachidae > Taudactylus > Taudactylus pleione. The sequence goes on along the minus strand of JAUIMM010000150.1, from coordinate 3,684,705 downwards.
TGGCCCTTTACTTATGACACATGCGCACGCTTGCCACTACTTTGTTGATGCACGTGCGGCTACTGCGCACACAATTCACAAACACAGAAAAAATATTTTGTTATTTGGTTTGGTCTGGAGTGTACTTTGGGGGTTACAGCACCCTTTAATGGTCAAGCCAGCCGGCCCTTTACTTATGACACAGGCGCACGCTTGGCACTACTTTGTTGATGCACGTGTGGCTACTGCGCACACAATTCACAAACACAGAAAAAATATTTTGTTATTTGGTTTGGAGTGTACTTTGGGGGTTACAGCACCCTATAACGGTCAAGCCAGCCGGCCCTTTACTTATGACACAGGCGCACGCTTGGCACTACTTTGTTGATGCACGTGCGGCTACTGCGCACACAATTCACAAACACAGAAAAATTATTATTTTTGTAGCACTTAGGGGGAGCACCCCTTATGGACAGAGCACCCCCTGGACAACATTACTGCACCCCATTAGGACTGGGACACTGCACAGGACTTTGGAGTGGACACAGCCCCTATGGAGAACTGACTGCACAACACAGTCCAGCAAGCCCCTATGGACTTTGAAGTAGTGGACACAGCCCCTATTAACAACAGCAGCACAGCACAACACAGCCAGCCCCTATGGACTTTGAAGTAGTGGACACAGCCCCTATGGACAACAGCAGCACAGCACAACACTACTCTGCACTACACTACACTACACTACACAGCCAGCCCTAACTCCCACCCTCCCTCTTCACTGTCCACAGCCGAGTGAGAAAATGGCGCCGAACCGGGTACCTTATATAGGATCCAAAACCCACGAGACCCGTAAGGCGGGATGATGCCGTTTTGCCTCGATTTCAGATCCGAGTCAGGCGGGAAAAGTCGAGCCTGACTCAGATCTGCCTCGGATCGGGGGGGCTCAGGGGGGTTCAGATTTCAGAAATCCGAACCCGCTCACCCCTAATATATATATATATATATATATATATATATATATACCTAAGCACACTATATATATATATATATATACACAAAGTTGATGATCCTGATGAAAATTATTGAATAGAATTGAAATGTTGATCGTTATCATGCTGGTGTCCATGCCTTTACTTTACTGACTGCTAAAAGATGGGAGATTGCCAGTCTTTTAACGGTTAGTATTGTAGCAAGGTCGGGGAACTGGTACCATCTCCTGGGGTAGATGGCACTGTGCAGCAGCTGAGAAATCACAAAAAGTACACTATTCTGGTGCAACTGGCCTCCACCAGTTTTATTAAGTAATAAAAACAAAATAAACAGAAATAAACACCTTGCCGTCTGGCACTAGCTATACAGAAGTGATCCTAGCTCACTAATTAACAAAGTATTAAAATGTTTTTTCCAGGTTTAGTCTACCTGCTTTTATAAACCTGATTCTCTCACAGAGACACAATAGACTATACTTTCCCCATGCAGTGTCTCCCTCTAATGATCAGCCTCACAGCAGTAGAAACAGCCACACAGCTGAAAACCCTGCTTAGCCTCCTGTGAAGCTAATAACCCAAAAAGCTCCTAACACAAATACCTTCCTGAGGTTTCAAAAGACAAAGGTCGGAATCTAGGGCAAAAATACCTACCCTCCACTATGATGGCAGTAACCTTGTCATATATATATATATATATATATATATATATACACTGTACAACTGGGGGATATGTATAAAATGTGAAGTGATAAATTATCTGTAGCCAGTGCTATTTGACCCTTACATTAAACACTTCTATGTATAAAAGCGGATAATGTAGCAAAAAATCACTTTTCTCTATGGCATCTGAGTTCACCATACCATTGTATGGCAACGGAAGCCATGCAGATGTTGCTAAAAAAACCAATAATTGCACTATTGTGACTTATCTATTATCATAAAAAAACCTCCATTTAAGGATGGGCTGATACTTCTGGGCCAGTGCTCTGAAGTTGCCCCCCAGGCTAAAAGTTGCCAGCCAACCCCTGGTCAGGGAAAGGCAGGCATGCCAGTGCATTTGAATGCTGTTGCAGGGATGTGCATAAATTGTCCACTGTGATGCCATATGCAGCTTGTGGACTCATAATGGGCAATGAAGCTTGAAATTCCTGAGTAAGGTCAGACCTTGTGCAAATTTGCGTGAGGCTGCGATGGTCGATTGCTAAACATTATAGATGTGTTTAAGGTAAGATTGTTGTCCCTGTGGTAGTGTTGCGATTAGGGCTGAATTAACAATGGGGTGAGTGGAGCTACATCTCCAGGCCCCCATAGCAAATAGGCACACAGGATCCACTGCAGATGGTGTTGAAAGTAAAAAATGTTTTCCTGTCACCACCGGCGGCCATCTATACCATACCCCATTCATCCCTGGCCAATTCAAAAGCATCACTGTGACTCAAACTGAATCCCAAAGCCATACCCACTCATGGAAGTCTTAAGCTTTGCCCCATCAACCATGGATTCACCCACTCATTTTGCAAAACCTAGCCCAATCCCTCTGGCCACCCAAAGCTCTGCCAATTCAACCCCCCTTACTGAAGCTCCACCCCTCCCACCGGGTGCCCTAAGCCCCTCCCCCACCCTCATGATGCCCTACCCATTCTTATCTTAATGAAGCTATGCCAGTGCCAGCTGTAAAGCAGAGCCTCTCAGCCTTTTCAAGACTGGAGCAGCCTAGTGAAGAGAAAAGGAGTTGGCAAAAGTATTTTTTTTTATTAGTTTTGACCCCAGAGTTTAATTTCCCTATGAAATTTGGACAAAGGGGAGTATTCTTACTGCATTAGGTGGTATTAGACAGTGTAAGGGAACCTCAACCAATTAGCCTGCTGCTCCGTCCTGGGACTGCCAGCCCCTTCCCACTGCCCAGGAGCAGAAGCAGCACCTCCCACCAAACCCAAGCTGGACTCTGAGCAAAGTCCATATGCGGCCACTCACTATTGGAACAGGTGAGAGCTGGGAGCAGAGCTCAGCAAGACGAATACAGGGAGTATGACTCACACACACACATACCGAGCGGAGGCAGTGCAAAGGCTCAGAGGAGGAGAGGCTGGAGATGGAGCACTTCTGGAAGATCATCAACACCTTCTCCTGTTATGGGTGAGTGTATGCATTCTCTCTTCACTGTGAGAAGTCAGGGTATAGCATGGTCCTTCGGGCTTCCCTGTACAGTGTATCGTGTGGGCAGCAATGGTTTCTCAGTCTCCCTTTAGTGGTGCTATGGATGTGTATAGGTAATAGCAACTATAGAATATTTCTGATGGTTTCTAAAACATAGTAGGCAACTCTTAAGCCGGGTACACACTAGACAATATGTTATCGAACTGGCGGATCGGGCGACATATCATCCACATCAGGCAGTGTGTACCAGCTATACTGCTGATTATGGGTGCTCCAGCTCTTTGTCAGCAACATCACCCATTGAACCTGCATGCAGGTCAGGTATGATGGGCGATTTTGTCAGGTGGAGGCCTTGCTGCCGAATGCAGCATGGCCCCCGCTGTTGTTCCATTGCTGCTGGCATAGGCAAGTGTGTGTGCAACCTGCCACGTCCTGCCACTCACGATAAAGCACTGAGGCCCTGATTCAGACCTGGATGCTAAGAAGCATTCACTCATAGCTGCTGATGGTTCGCATTGTGCACATTCGTATGCATCGCAGTGCGCATGCGCAAACTAGTCCAAGTGATCAGGAAGCGTTTGCTTTCTGCGCATAGACAGCCCAGCTGAATGAGTGACAGGAGAAGCCATTTGTGGGTAGTAATGGGGGCAGGCCACTAGTAATTGGGGAGTGGAGATGCGAGCACAGGCATGTCTGAGCATCTTACCACCATTTCAGAGATGTGCATAATTACCAGGCAGTGTCATTGTACACGTCACCTGGTTGAATTTTACACTATAGTGATCACAGTGCTAGAGGTAGGGTAAATTAACCTCAAGTACTGCATTCGCTTCTGATGGTACCGATGTACTGATGGTTGCATACATTTCCTGTAAATGACATGAACAAGTGGGCATCTTAAGACAGGCTGGTGGGCATCTGCATACACAAAGCGATCACATGGCAAGACATAATGGGCATGCTCATGCCTTGCAGCGCGATCGTCTGCCTTGTTGTCAGTCAAATTTGCATATGCTGTGAATGAGTGAAAGCTTCTTAGCATCTGGGTCTGAATTGGGCCCTGAGTCTCTTTGCACCCAGTACTGCTATGTACTTTGCCCACTCCATACCCCCAGCACTGCATGTCCCTAACCACCTCTACTCCAACTTCTCCCTGCCCATACTCCCTACTCTACCCCAACTGCTACCTGCCTCCAGCACTGTCCCAACTGCTGCCTGCCCTCACTCATCATAATATGTGATGGGACCCAGAAACTGTGGAGTAGGACCCCAATTTACAATTTTTTCACTCAGCGCGACCACTTTTACCCATCATTACTGTTCTCGTCCAGTACGCTGATGGTATCTATTTGTTGTATTGTTAAAAGAAGTCTACAGCTAAGAAGGCTGTTTATTTATTAATTTAATACAGTGGCTAGAGAGGGGGGGCGAACACTTACAAAAAATATGACAGCAGTGAACATTTTTTTATTTTCTAATAACCTAACCTATTCTGGTATTCAAGGAAAGGAAAACAATACAGTTCACACCAGAATGGGTATGAAGTCCCAGCGCCGGCAGCCCGAAGGAAGAAGATTCCAATGGGGCAGGTAAGTACCATATCCCAACCCCTCTCCCACCCCTTAGTTGTGCCTAACCCTAAACTCCCCCCAGGGGTGCCTAACCCCCACTTACTGCACAATAAACCTAACCCTACTGGGGGGTGCCTAACCCTAACCTCCCCCCGGGGTGCCTAATGCTACCCTTCCCCCAAAAAACCTAACCCTAACCCAGCTATAGACCCTAAACATCTCCCCCACGGCTAACACTAAGGGCGCCCCAGACTTACCTTGTTCAGTCTGGCATCGGGATTAAGATAGGTGTCGGTAATTTCCACTCCTATTTTAACTCTTTTGTCAGTATTCTGATGTCGGTATTGAGTCCGGCATTCACACCATGTCACACACAAAAATAAATTATTGCAAGAGCTGCATAACAAAAGTGGTTAAAGGTAGCTGCTAGCCATACCCCCTGATCACTAGTCAAACCAACATAGTGCTGGTCACACTACCTGTAGCAGCACACAATAGGCCCTAAATAAATTTCAGCTCCAGGCCCATTTGGACCTTAATCTGGCACTGGCTGCAATGGCATAGTGATCGCTATGGATCAGCATACTATAGCAGTTGAACTGGGTGTGTAATTGCTATTGCAGTTGCAATCCATAATGAATCAGACCCAGAGTCAGAATTCTAGGGCAACAACCATACCCAGAATTACATAGAAGGCAAACATAAAAAATGCTGTAACAACTAACACATAGGAATGTGGATTTTAATTAAAGGAAAAGTGTACTTATCTTCTGGCTTTTGTCCAACCTAAAATTTCTCCTGGAGGGATGACTAACTGAGGATAAAGGCAATGTGGCATTAGCTAGGATAATACACCACAAACCAAGTTACCTGAATGAACAATAGGAAGACGAGTCCCCACGTTTCATGCATAAAAAGAACCTGCAGAGGTTGGACTCAAATAGCATTACGGACCATTTTTTTAATCTCCAGATCATATGATCCACAATCCAAGAGAAATATTTAAAAAAAAAAAAACGAGAGTAGCATCACCAATTAAAAGAAGAGAAAGAGAATCAGAGGAAATCAAGATGGTAGCAGGGAGAAGATACAAAAGGAGGAACATCCAATGAACCCCATCTTCAACCTAATTTAAATACAACTTATCACAACCAGAAATATCAGTTTTGAGAAAATGTTTAAACTTTGCTCCAACTAGCAAGATTAATACGTTTCAAACATTCATAGATCTCAACACATTTGTGAGACAATTAAAACTAAAAAGTAGGGGTGTGCACCGGCCACTTTTCGTGTTTTGGTTTTGGATCTGGATTTTTCTTCATGTTTTTGATCTGGATCGTTTTTGCCAAAACCACCCTTTCGTGTTTTGTTTTCTCGGTTTTGTGTTTTGGATCTGTATTATTTTGAAAAAAGCATAAAAACAGCTAAAATTACAGAATTTGTTGTTTTTTCTGCTCCTATGCTATTATTAACCTCAATATCATTAATTTCTGCTCATTTCCAGTCTATTCTGAACACCTCACACCTCACAATATTGTTTTTAGGACAAAAGGTTGCACCGAGGTAGCTAGATAACTATGCTAAGTGACACAAGTGGGCGGCACAAAGAAGAGGCCCATCTAGGAGTGACAATGCAGTGGCAGACAGAATGGCAGTTTGAAAAACTAGGCCCCAAAGAGTACATAATGCAAAGAAAAAAAAGAGGTGCAAGATGGAATTGTCCTTGGCCCCTCCGACCACCCTTATGTTGTATGAATAAAAAGGACAAGCACACTTTAACAAACCAATCATTTCAGCGCCAGGGTCTGCCACACGACAATGAATCTGTCCCTGCACAAACTGGCTCTATGGAGGCAAGATGTCGTCCTCATCCTCCTCATCCACCAATTCCTCACCCTCTTCAGTGTTGTATACATCCTCATCCTCACAGAGTATTAATTCGTCCCCGCTGGAATCCACCACCACAGGTCCTTCTGTACGTTCTGGAGGCTGGTCTTCATGGAAGAATTGATAATTTATTTTGATGAACATCATCTTCTCCACATTTTGTGGAAGCAACCTCCTACACCTTTCGCTGACAAGGTTCCCGGCTGCACTAAATATTCTTTTGGAGTACACACTGGAGGGGGGGAAACTTAGGTAAAATAGAGCCAGTTTGTACAGGGGCCTCCAAATTGCCTCTTTTTCCTGCCATTACAGGTACGGACTGTCTGACATGCCTACTTGGATGCAGTCACCGATGTAATCCTCCACCATTCTGTGACAGTAGACGTGTCAGAAATTGTTGCCAGGTCCTTCAGTCAGGACCAGATGTCCAAACTTGGTCATGCCTGCCCTGAATCACTGCCAGTGGGTTTCTTAGGATACCTAAGTTGTTTCCTAGCAGCCCCAGTTGTGGGAGAAAATGAAGAAGGAGCTGTTGACGTGTCACGTTCCGCTTCAGCTGACAGTGTTTTCACCAGCAGGTCTTTGCACCTCTACAGGCTAGTGTTGGCCAGAAAGAGAGACACCACATAGGCTTTAAACCTAGGAACAAGCACATGGCCAAAATGTAGTGGTCTTATTTCAATAGACTGACCACCCTTGAATCCTGGCAAAGTGAATAAAGGGCTTCATCCACAAGTCCCACATGCCGAGCGGAATCGCTCCATCTTAGCTCCACCTTCACTTTCTCCACATTCTTCTGCAAAAGCCTGATGAGGGGAAAGACCTGACTCAAGCTGGCAGTGTCTGAACTGACTTCATGTGTGGCAAGTTCGAAGGGCTGGATAACCTTGCACAACATGGAAATCATTCTCCACTATGCTTGAGTCAGGTGCATACCCCCTCATTTGCCTATATCATAGGTGGATGTATAGGCTTGAATGGCCTTTTGCTGCTCCTCCATCCTCTGAAGCATATAGAGGGTTGAGTTCCACCATGTCACAACCTCTTGCTTCAGTTGATGGTGGGTCAGGTCAAGAGTGTTTGTTGGCACTCCAGTCTTCAGCACACAGTCGCTGAATGGTGAAAGTGGCTAGAAATTTTTCAGGCCACCCAAAGTGTCTCCTGCACGCCCCTGTCATTTTTCAGAAAATTGTGCACCACCAAATTTTTTGTGTGAGCAAAACATGGGACATGGGATGTGCTGGAATTTGTCCAGATGTAATGCCCGCACAATATTGGTGGCATTGTCAGATATCACCAATCCCCAGGAGAGTCTAAGTGAGGTAAGCCACTGGGCAATGATTTCCCTCATTTTCTCTAAGAGGTTGTCGGCAGTGTGCCTCTTACTGAAACCAGTGATACACAGCATAGCCTGCCTTGGAACGAGCTGGCGTTTCTGAGCTGCTGCTACTTGTGATGCTGCTGTTGTTGCTGCATAAGGCGATACATCTTCCCAGTGGGCTGTCACAGTCATATAATCCTTAGGTTGCCCTATTCCACTTGTCCACATGTCCATGGTTCACTGCATTCTTAGGACACTGAGGACACTTTTTCTGACATCTCTGTACAGTCTCGGTATTGCCTGCCTAGTGAAGTGGAATCTAGATGGGATTTGGTACCGGGGACACACCACCTCCATCAATTGTCTAAATGCCACTGCACTAATGGTGGATACCGCACACACATCTAATGCCAACATAGCAGTCAAGGCCTCAGTTATTCCTTCTGCTTCAGGATGACAGCTTTCATGTTTCATCTTCCTTGCTAAGGACTGTTGGAGGGTCAATTGCTTAGTAAAAGTAGTGGTGTTCCTACTTCCTCTCTGGGATGATGAATGACTCCCAGCAGCAACAGCAGCAGTGGCAGCAGTAGGTGTAGCAATGCAGGATCCTCCTGTAGAATCCTGGATAGGAGAATCAGTCATGCCAGTGACATGGCCTGCAGGACTACTTCTGATCTTGACTAAGGTGGAAATTGATGAGGAGGGAGTTGAGGGTGTGGTTTACAGGACAAAGGGATTTAGGAGTCCCTGGACAGCTTATAGTCTTAGCCAAAGTTTTTTAAACTTGACAGCAGTGGCGTAACTAAGGGGGGTTGAGCAGGGCATGTGTCCTGGGCACCATAGGACCGGCAGCTTGGGGGGGGGCGCTGCCATCCAGCCCTAGTTAGGCAGTGAAGCGCTGACCACAGTGAGTGTGGTCAACACTACACATTTACACAGGACCGGCGCTAGGCTTCCCGGCGCTGGCTCTGTGCTGCACAACTGAGCCCCTTCCCTCCCCCTGAGCGCTTGCCCAATAGCGCCAGGGGGAGGGTGACAGGCAGGCAGGCTCAGGCTGTGCTAACACACACACATCACTGCTGAGCGGCAGCAATGTGTGTGTTAATCAGCAGCCAATGAGAGTCAGACAGACTTGCATTGGCTGCTGCTGCTGCACACACATCTCCGCCAGTGCTGGTGGGGATGTGTGTGTTAAACAGCAGCCAATGAGAGTCAGATAGACTCTCATTGGCTGCTGCAGCACCCACTGCAAGAGCCGGCTCCCTTTCAGCTCCTGCAGTGGGTAATGGGAGATACATCATGACGTCATGACGTCTCTCCCATAATGCAGAGCATGCTTGCCCGGGAGGGAAGACATTGCTGTGGCAGGAGCCAGAGACATAGTTGAAGCAGGAGCGTGGATGCAGGTAAGTTTCATTTTTATTTTATTTTTTTGCTATGTATTTGGGGGGGCACCTCTACGGGGGGCATAATCAGGGGGACTACTACTGGGGGCAATCTCTACTGGGGCAATCTCTACTGGGGGCAATTATTGGGGGGACTACTACTGGGGGCAACCTCTACTGGGGGCAATAATTGGGGGGATTACTACTGGGGGCAAACTTTACTGGGGGCAGTAATCAGGGGTACTACTTCTGAGAGCAACCTCTACTGGGGGCAACCTCTACTGGGGGCAATTATCAGGGGGACTACTACTGGGGGCAACCTCTACTGGGGGCAATAATTGGGGGGACTACTACTGAGGGCAACCTCTACAGGGTGCAATTATTGGGGGGACTACTACTTGAGGCACTATATAAAGGGCACTGCATAGAAGGACCACAACTGGGGGGAATGCTACTGGAGGCACTATATAAGCGGCACTGTATAAGGGGCTTACTTCTGGAGGCACAAGGGACACTGCACTGAGGGCACTAAATAGGGAGGACCACTACAAGGGGCACTGGATAGTGGGGACCACTACAGGGGGGCTGCATAAAGGGTATTACTACTGGGGGAACTGAATAAGGGGCACAACTGGGGGCATGTATAAGAGGGACCACTACTGGGGGCACTGTATAAGGGGAACTAATGGGGAGCTGCACAAAGGGGACCACTACTGGGTGTACTGTACAAGGGACACTACTGTGAGCCTGCATAAGAGCCACCACTACTGGGGGCACTGTACAAGGGGCACTACTGTGGGCCTGCATAAGTGGGACCACTACTGGGAGCACTGTATAGGACAGACTGTATAAGGAGCACTACAGGGGTTAAGATGCATATGGAAAGGAATGTTAAGAGTCACAAGAAAGTGGTATATGTGTCCTGTCGACATGCCCCATTGTTAAGTGACCCTGCCCCTTGTGACCAAACCCATTTTTTGGCACGCATGCCTTCGGCGCATGCATATGGGGGGGCTCCATTTAACATTTGCCCGGGGTCCAAATACCCTAGTTACACCACTGCTTGGCAGTGACTTTTTATGAACGCGCTGCAGGTGACATATAAGGGAGAATGTTCCTAGGTGATTAAGTTCCCTACCCCTACTTATTTCACCTTTACATATAGTACATATGGCAAGACAGTTGTTGTCCGGATTTGAATAGAAGTATTTCCAGACCAAACAGGTGGAATGTTTGATCTTCTGCCCAGGTATGACCGTGATGGGCTTTTTCATCCCATGGACAACAACTGTCTCCCCCGGAGCCTGATTTAAACAAACCACATCACCATCAGAATCCTCTTCGTCAAGTTCCTCCTCAGCGCCGGCTACACCAGTAACCTCATCCTGTTGTACTTCAACGTTGACATCTTCAATTTGAATATCAGCAAGTGGACTGTGGGTGCTCCTTCCAGCACTTGCAGAGGGTGTGCAAATGGTGGAAAGAACCATCTGTTTCCATCCAGTCTTGGACTCTCCTTGGGGATTTGTGATATCTTCATAGAACGCACAGTTCTTTGCTGTGTTTTTGCCAGCTTAACAAGTTTGATTTTTGTAATGGACGGAGGGCTTCCATTGTCATGTGAAGCTGAACGACTAGTCATAAACATAGGGAAAGACCTTAGTCATTCCTTGCCACTCCCTATCGTAAATGGCATATTGGCAAGTTTATGTTTCTCCTCAGATGATTTAAATGATTTTGTTAAGGTCATTTTCCTGAACTTTGTCATTTGGGATTTTATATTCCCTCTACTATGACATTGGGCATCAGCCTTGGCAGACGACGTTGATGGCATTTTATCGTCTATGTCATGACTAGTGGCAGCAGCTTCAGCACTAGGAGGAAGTGGTTCTTGATCTTTCCCTATTTTTTTTTTATCGGACAAAGTTTGGCATTCCATTTATGTTAAATTGATATGTACATGTAGCTAAGGCGCACACGAACACAAAAATAATCATTTTTCATTTTTTTCAAGTGCACTTTGGGGGTTACACCACCCTTAACATACTGTACAAGCCAGCTGGCCCTTTACTTATGACACAGGGGGACTCTTGGCGCTACTCCTTTCTTGATGCACGTATGGCTACAGCTCACACAGTTCACAACACAGAAAAGAAGATTTTTTTTATTTTTTTGGAGTGCACTTTGGGGGTTACACCACTATTTATCAGACTAATGACACATGCTCATGCTTGGCGCTGCTTCTTTGTTGATGCCCATGCAGCTACAGCCCACACAATTCACAAACACAGAAAAGAAGAATTTTAAATTTTTTTGGAGTGCACTTTGGGGGTTACACCACCCTTTAACAGACTTATGACACAGGCTCATGCTTGGCGCTGCTCCTTTGTTGATGCACATGCGGCTACAGTGTACAAAATTCACAAAACAGAAAAGTAGAATTTTTTTATTTTTTTGGAGTGCACTTTGGGGGTCACACCACCCTTTAACAGACTTATGGCACAGGTGCATGTTTGGCATTGCTACTTTGCTGATGCATGTGTGGTTACTGCACACACAATTCACAAACACTTTGGGGCTTACACCAGCCTTTAACAGTCGAGCCAGCCGGCCCTTGATTTATGATACAGGTGCATGCTTGGCAACTACTGCACACAATTCACAAACACAGAAAAAAATAATTGTATTTTTGCACTTGGGGGAGCACACCTGATGGACAGATCACCCCCTGGACAACACTACAGCACCCCATTAGGACTACAGCCTTTATGGGACACTGCACAAAACAGCCCAGCCAGCCCCTATGACAGCAGCACAACACAGCCCAGCTAGCCCCTATGGACAACAGCAGCACAACACAGCCCAGCCAGCCCTAACTCCCGCCCTCCCTCTTCACTGTCCACAGCCGGAGTGAAAAATGGCACCGACACGGGGACCTTTTATAAATCCAAAACCTGCAAGATCCAACAGCAGGATGATGATGTTTCACATCCGAGTCAGGCTGGAAAACACGAGCCAGACTCGGCTCCCGACTCAGATTGGGGGGCCTTTGGGGGGGGTTCAGATTTAATCACTACTAAAAAGGCACTTTTTGAGGAAAGATGATGCTATAATGAATAACTACTGTACAATGCAAGAGAATCTAAATCAGGCCTCAAACTAGAATAAAAGTTTTACCCACTTGAATCTAAAGGCAATCACATAAATGTATTTTATAACTTGGTCAAAAAATATCTGTGTTAGAAAGATCTTCAACCAATAAAAACCCAGAATTTGATGAATAGGGAAAAGGAAACACTGAAAAAACTGGTTAAAAATCATTATCATCATCATCATCATCATCCTCATCAAACAAGCTAAAAAAGGAGGGGGAAAAGGTCATCATGGACCGTTCTTACTATCTTAAAGAAGCCAGAAGACTACTAGGGGATACAGCCTTGTATATAGTGTTGGCAATGACCCTCTCGAGGAATACTGTATATTGATGAACTAAGGCCATATCTCCTACAGACCAGTCCCATTACCCCCATTTTTTATTTTCTACCAAAATGTCATTAATCCTTTACAAAGCCCCCTGGCAGACCCAATATAGTAGGAATCAACTCCCTAATGGCACATTTGTCAGAATATGTGGACCTCTTTCTACGCAAGTATGTGGTAGAGCTTCAATCCAATTTGAAAGATACAATGAGTGTACTACAAATGGTGGAGAAAATTATTTGGAAAGACTCGTACAGATGGGCAACTATTGATGTGCAATCTTTGTAAACCTGCATAGAGCACTTAAAACAGATTGAAGCATGCAGGGAGTTTCTTGAAACAGACCTAACTACCAGTGATACACATAGGGAGTTTTTATGTATTCTAATGTCTTTTATTCTACACCATATTTATTTTACATTTTTAGACAAGTTTTACTGCCAAATATGCGGTACGGTGATGGGGACAACCTTTTTTCCCAGTTTTGACAACTTGTTCATGGTACAGTGGGAGAAAAACTTAATCTACAATAACAACCCATACAATGCAAATGTCATATTTTATGAAATTAATTTTTAACCTACATTGCTGCCAATAACATGAATTTGAAATTTATGTATAAAATGAATATGAGATCTATCGAATTTTTGATTCTGATTTTAATAGGAGAATGGTGTGAAATAACTATGAAAACTGTCATCAAGGAAGTGGACACCAACACTTATCTGCACTACAAGAGTGGACACCTGAAAAAATGGAGGGATAATATACCCTATTCACAATTTTATAGACTAAAACTCAATTGTAGCACAACAAACTTATTTGAGGAACAAATACAACTTCATACTGAGCATTTTAGATCAAAAGATTATCCAGAAAAACTATTAATTGAAGTTGAAAAGCCAAGAATCTGGAAATAGCAACACTCTTGGAGTATTAAAATCAAAGCATGCAAGACAATGAGGTGATGCCATTTATTACGACCTATAACAGGCATGAAAGGAAAATTAAAACAGCCCTTACAAAACATTGGAACATTTTGTTTATGGATCCAGTAATAAAAGACATTCTCCCTCCAAGACCTCCAATTGTATTCAAAAAAGCTCGCAGCCTTAAGCATATCTTGGCTCCAAGCATGACCAGGACTGTCACAACACAAGGAAAAGGTCTCTGCCTAAGTGCTTAGGCTGTTATAAATATGGGAAATGCATAGAACTGAGTATGTTGGCAAGACTAAAAGACCTCTAAAACTTAGGATCCAGGAGTACATAAGAAATATTAAGAACAAGATAGAGGGACATGCCACCTCCAAACACTTCATGCTTCATCACAGCTCAGATCCAGAGGAACTAACTCTCAAGGCCATCAAACAAGTTATGATGGAAGAGGAGAAGATCTGGTGAAGAAACTATCACAACACAAAATGTTCTGTATCTTCAAGAACTATGAGAACTATGGTATCAGAGGGATTTAATGACAGTTATGAGATAGCACCTTTCTTGTATATATGTCAGTTACCTGAGAGAAATTACTTATGGGTGTTGTGATTCCTGGAGGAAATCAACTGTATAAATGTAGAGCCAACTGATGACAGTGTTGAGGACTGGAATGTATAGTTCTGGTCCTTACCAAGAGACAAGTATTTGATGCAGCCTGTGGGCTGTAGGAGCAGTCTTGAGGGCTGATTGTGGCCTTTATAGTCATGGCCAAGGGACTGATGATGTGGAGCAGCATTTGGGCTGCTGGAGAAGCCTTGAGGGCTGATTGTGGCCTTTATGGTAGTGTCCAAGGGACTGATGATGTGAAGCAGCCCTTGGGCTGTTGCAGCAGCCTTGAGGGCTGATGGTGACCTGGGGCCCCAGGACCTTTGCAGCTTTTGGGCTGATGAGACCCAGGTAAGGTATGCAACAAGAACATGGGCTTCTACCAGTGCCGCCAAGATGACACTGGTGACAGTGTGCTTAATAGTGCACCTGGAATGCAGAGTTGCTACCAGTGTCACCGGGATGACACTGGCAATGGTGTGCTAAATTGTGCACCTGGAACGCAGAGTTGCTACCAATGTCGTTGGGATGACACTGGTGATGGCTAGCAGTCGGAAGCCGAAGGACTTAATCCCGACTGCCAGCTTCCCGACTGTCTAATCCTGGCAAGTGTCTAATGACAGGCATCAATATCTCGACACCTGTCATTAGACCGACGACGGGAGATTGACACCCGGCTTACTGATCGAAGGTAAGCATGGGTTAGGCATGGACAGCTGCAGGGGGTAGGGCTAAGCTTAGTGTTCCCATGGGGGACTTAGGGTTAGGCACCCCCTCGGGATGTTAGGTTAACTCTAGAGGAAGGAAGTGTTAGGGTTAGGCACCCCCGTGGGGAGGATAGGGTTAGGCACCCCTTGGGGGACTTAGGTTTAGGCAGCAGGGAGGGGGGATTAGGGTTAGGCACCCCTAAGGGAGGGTTAGGGTTTTGGGGGGATAATGTTAGTTTATACTTACCTTAGGACATTCGGGATCTTCACCTCTGTCGGTCTGCATGCGTCCGGTGGTAAATCATACTGTTCCCCTTGTGATGGTGTGCTGAATTGCGCAACTGGAATGCAGAGCTGCTTCCAATGCTCCCTGGATGATACTGGTGATGGTGTACTAAATTGCGCACCTGGAACACAGAGCTGCTACCAGTGCCACCAGGATGACACTGGCGACGGTGTGCTAAATTGCGCACCTGGAATGCAGAGTAGCTACCAGTGCCGCCGGGATGACACTGGTGATGGTGTGCTAGATTGCTCACCTGGAGCGATAAATTGTGACTGGTGCCGCCGGGTTGACACAAGCTGGCGGATGGCGACAGATGTTTCTGAGGTAGGAAGAAATTTCTGTAAAAACCTAAAGCCTTTAATTGAATTCTACACAATAAATCACTCGCATCACAATACTTACTGCAAACATTAAGGTAGCTTTAGAGATGAACAACCATAACGCATATAACAGCCGAGCTGAACTATCTAGGGCCAATCCAAGGCAAATACAAACTCAATACTGTTTCCAATTTACAGTTACGTTGGTGCCTTCTGTACGTGCCACACATTTATACTGGGATTTGTCAGGCTAAAATCCAAATTTAGATCTAATCAACAAAAAAGGGAAATCTGTTTGTATGACATCGCTAGACCCTTCCATGGCCAAATTAAACATTTGTATGCATTTGGGCATTAACCAGGTGTACATTTAATATATTTATACAATGTAAAATATGGCCTAAATATTAATATCAACATCTTTGTCAATGTGTTACCTAACTTACCAATGCTTTCCATGTAGGTTTGGATGAAACACCTTTTCAAAATGTGGATGCCAGCTTTGATGAGAACCCTGTGATGGCAGAAGTTTTAAATTCACTTAACATAATACCTATTAGCCCAACCATGCCAGCTCACCACACAGGGGATACAACACCACCACTACTCTGACCTACCCCTCGTCTTCCTACATAGCCAGATCGGGATTTTTTAAATAGTATGGCTGGCTTTCAAGAGCAGCAAACTATCCTTCTGACAACATGGACAGCAGCAGTTAAATGTAATGAATACATTTTTTTAACAGGTGGAATCACACCGTGGCTGCACAAACATTACAACAGACCAGGATGGTAAACAGTCTGGAACAGATTTGGGAGGCAAATACATCACACCATCACACCTTAATCACAATGCTTGAAGGCCAGAATAGTTTTCATGAAGCAAATGGAAGTTTTCAAACTTTTTGGGACACTTATTACAGAAACAGATTCAAGCATTTTGTGATCTTAATGGGACCCTATTAAATTTTGGCATCCATATTTTAGCTAGGATCCCTGTCACTAATGCCAGTACTTCTGGTGCCAGCATATCTCGAACCAATACTCCGGTTACTACTCCACCCCAAAGATCTATCCGTACTAGAGGTGGTTCCAAACCTGGCCATGGCGGAAAGGTTGGGCCAATGGATAGTTTATAAATAGCTACCAAGATGACATTCTATATTTGTAATAATATTTTCATTTACCTTTGTATTTTCCTTCCTTAAATTGCACAGAAAAACATATTTTAACTATTGTGATTACCATATTTGCCTTACAAATACTATGTATAGTTTTTGGAATGTTAATTTGAACATTTGCAAATTTTCCAGGATACACTGTGTTTGTATATTATAAACAAACCAACTATTTGCACTAACAAATAAAAACAAAGATATAAGTTTGAGCACGTACTAAATTTAATTTATTTGACAGTGAGGCATAGTGCCCTCCATAACATTTTAGCTGGTATTTTGACCTTTACAGCACACATGGGCTAGGATTAGAAGTAGGCTAAAGAACCATCCTATCTTCAGATGCTAACTAAAGGACTAGTGGGTGAGTTTTATTAAAGTAATGTGTTTAATTATGAACAACCAATTTACTTTGCAGTTTAGAGCAGTGATTGTTTAAACTGATGTTGCCCATAGCAACCAATCTAACATAAAAACAAGGCACCTACTGTAGCACCATCGTATCTTTAAAACCAACCAAACAGATTGTTGGATAAGGACAGCATCAAAATTCAAACAGACTTCTGTAAACTGACAAGGTAGTATCCAAAACATTAGTATGTGTGAAATGTTTAGTAATAACACTTTGCAAATTAAACTACAACCTGTCACGCTGGGCGGCGGGTTTTTGAAAACCAAGGTCTGAGGCTGTGGGAGGAGGCAAAGGCGAGGGGCCTATGATCCCCACATCCACAGGTCTTGGTCATTGGCTAGACCTAGTCAATGGTGCGGAGTCTAACTCACAAGGAGGTGTTCGCCAGTGACCACTCCAAGCGGGATATGGGCTTGTGTGGCTTCCTGTAAGCAGGTCGCGGGCCTTTGACTTGGTGACCAAGGCCTGCAGGGAAAAGAGAATCAAACACCCGTGGCCCAAGGGTAATGCCTGCAATAGGCACGTGGGGAGTGAGATAGAACTCCTGGCTGGAGAAAAGCACTTGAGGTGCTGGCTAGAGAGGTGTGGAGATTTATTGGTAGGCTGAGGTAACAGCTGGATATCCCACGAAGCATATACCAGATTGCCGGCCGGAGATCATGCACTAGGGTGTAATGAGATGAAGGGTTAACCTGCACACAGGCTGTGATGGTGAAAGCACTGTGATGAGATGAAGGGTTAACTAGCACACAGGCTGTGATGGTAAAAGCACTGAGGTGAGATGAAGGGTTAACTTGCAAACAGGCTGTGATGGTAAAAGCTCTGCGATGAGATGAAGGGTTAACTTGCACACAGGCTGTGATGGGAAAAGCACTGAGGTGAGATGAGGGGTTAACCTGCACACACGCTGTGATGGTGAAAGCACTGCAATGAAGGGTTAACTTGCAAACAGGCTGTGATGGTAAAGCACTGTGGAGAGATGGAGGTTAAACTTGCACACAGGCTGTTGATTAGTAAAGGCACTGTGGAGAGATGGAGGTTAGCTTTCACACAGGCTGTTGATAGTAAAGGCACTGTGGAGAGATAGCTTAGAAGCTCTGGAAGAAACACACTGGAAGCACGGAAACCTGGAACGAGACTCCTCTAGTTACACTAGCGGCGACAATGATTGTTCAGGCAACTACCTAGAGCACAGGAGCCGGATATATACCCCTAGAAGACTGCTGATAGGCCCACAGCATCAGCTGACCAGCCAGCCACTCAGGGAAGGAAGTACTGACATAGGTAAAGTGTCATGGCGGCGCCCATGACGGAAACTGCGATCCCCGCTCACCAGGTCGCCTGTCACCACAGCTACAGGGTGAATGCTCAGCTCCTCCCACGTTGCCGCGCCAGCCGCCCGACTGCCCGGGAAGTCAGAGGAAGCCAGCGGGATGGTAAGGGACGGCCAATCCCCGGCTGAACTCTGACACAACCATGGGAAGATGACAGTGAGCATGCACATAGTGTCACCCGATGATGCTGGTTGGGGGACTGTAGTAGAGTATTGTATAGTGCACTTTTCAGCTTATGTAGCCCACATAGACTGACAGTAGTTTTCAATATGTGTTTTTATTGTGGCAAACACAAAAACAAAGGTGCCTATGTATCCTGCATTTACCTTAATTGTTGCTTTTTAATTTATAAAAAAAAATTAAATGTATTTGTTTAGATTAGAAATGGGAAATTGTCTGACTTTTAAAGCCTAACAAAAATTAAATATACAAATTGTTTTAACATACTAGACCCAATGGATCTAAATGGGTATAAAGTTAGGACTATCATGTAGAAACCTAAAAAAAAAAAAACATACAGTATTACCTTTTTCCCCAAAAATAATACAATATCTTCAGATGCTTTAAACTCCTAAAGTTTTGTTGATTTTACCGTTCAGTGCACCACCAAAGTACTGGCACTTGTACCGATTAGTTTTGAATTATTTATAATTAATACATTTATATAAGTATATTACTGGAGAAATGCAGCCAAGTTGCAAACTCTGTGTATATTTGCAAAAAATAATGAATATAAAAAAACAAGAACTCAGCGCTTCCACTCCAGTAAACACACTAAAAAATTGTATTAAGATGGTATAATAAGGACAATATCCTAGAAATGAGATATATAAAAATGAACAATGTATTAGCCAATATTAATACATAAAATCAATAATCTAAACAATAAAGGAAAATAATAAATAACATTCAAAAAATACATAAAACGCAAACAGTAAACCAATAATGGGATATAGATGTAACCCAATTATTAGTATTCCTGACCACTGTGCTTCTTGTTACAGATCATAAGTAACCTTGTGTTAACTTTTATACAAAATAACTTTGTGCTCCTGTGAGCTATTGCTGTAGCAAATAAATGTGACTTGATATCCGGAAGGTTTTGATATAAGAAAAAAATGTTTACAGAGATCAGACAGTCTGTCCAAAAACATATAAGTTTTTTGTGTGTTTCCTTCCAGCTTTCAATATGCAATCTCTATAGATAAAATCAAGATGTGATGTTGGCTCCTGTTAGCATGTTCTAAGGCATGTATTTCAGACTGTGCCTATAACACAACCAACGCTAATCAAAAAATTAATGAAATTCAAAATAGTTCTCTTTGCAATCAATAAAGCTCTTTAAAGCAATGTGGTAAGTGTTTTATAGGCAATTGAAAATTAGATACAGCTTGTATAGCTGATTAAATCATGTCTCCAGCCAAGAGTAAGTGAAAACTTAGACACGGACCGTCCATAGGTAGAGGAACTGTGAGTACTCACGGTCTGTAGAATATGGGGGCCCCCTTTATTCTCCTCACCTCCTCAGTTTTCTGTATTCAGGAGTATATTGTCTGGTATCAGACTAGGCTGAAAGGCCGATCTGCGTACTGTGGGTCACGTGCTGCAATGATCTCCTGTGTGTCTCAGGCGCCTGGAGCATAAGCCTGGACACAATGCTGGAGCGTGTACCTGGTCGGAGTGTGGACAGTCACAGGAAGCAACAGTGTATCAGTGGATACTGAATGATGAGATAGTCCCGCCTAACGCGTTTCGTCACTTGACATGTGACTTTATCAAAGGTGATAGGGAGATCTCCATGTTACCTTTATATACCTGCTAACACAGGTGATTCTACAAAAATCAATTAATCAATCAATAAATTATTTAGTCTGTTCATTGTAACATTAAATAATATACGTACTACGTTTATATCTCATTGCATTAAAGGAAAGAAAATGAAATAAAATAAAAATATTCATAAAACCACACAATATATAATAAAATAAATGTGTATAGAAGCGTGACCAACATATATTGATATATAACAATGTTAATAGATTGATCAATCTACCAATAATAGATAGTAATTAAATAGTAATTCAATATAACATGAATATGACACTGCTAATATAAAACTGATTTTAGTAGATCAGTCTCTCGATCATATAGCCCATAACAAACTATAACCAGATATATAAATACTAGAAAATAAATATGTTGAAAAATACATAAAGATATAAATATCTACAATCAGTATTGAAAGATATATAAATATAAATATAAAATTATGTGACATATTAAACCCAATATATTGTTATGATGCATGACTCACCCTATATAAATCGTACAGACACTGTATAAATTTTTTCCGAAAATTCTTACAACAAGATGATCAATTGTAATTTATAAGATAGCATCAAAATACATCTTGATCGCTATATATAATAAAGATGAAATTATGGCGACTAATTCGTACAAATCCCAATAAATGTATATATATCTCCATTTAGTACATATATATATGATCTAAAGCAATCACCCTCAGAATCTATTAAAATCTTCAAAGCATAATAGCCTTCAATGCATATCTTAGTAGATAACATGTAGCAGTATATTATATTGTACAGGGACGTCAAAAGAAAAGATGACATTATATTATAGCATCAAGTGGATATAGAAAGATCGGACAATGCACAACAAATTTAGTAATGAAATAGGAAGGGCATAGTAAAGAAGGGGGTGGCGGAAATATAGATCTCAGATCCCTCCGGACAGAGGGTCCCCGATATCAAGTCCCACCCTCCCCTATTTCACATCTACCTAATAATCCAAAAAAGCCATTAACAAAAATCGTCATTGCTGGACAGTGTACTCATCAGTCTATTTCAATAGTTTCATTAAACCCCTCAGGAGAAAGTGTACCCATTTTGTGTATCCAGTAATTTTCTCTTAAACAAAGTTTCTGAAACCTATCACCACCCCTTACTGTATGTGGAATATGTTCAATTCCTGTAATTTTAATATCTTTAGGATTTGAGTGATGTATATTCATAAAGTGCCTCGGAACACTATGCATTATACTTTTCTTCATGATAAGTCTCCTGTGCTCTAAAAAACGACATCTTAATGGTCTAATAGTCCTACCAATATACTGGGTGCCGCAGGTGCACTCCAGTAAATATATCACGTATGTTGTATTGCAGTTTATAAAACTTCTTATAGGATATTTTTCATTAGAATTTGTTGATACAATTTCACAGCACCTACTTGTAATGTAGTCACAAGTAATACA
Source organism: Taudactylus pleione (assembly GCA_031769625.1). Lineage (NCBI taxonomy): Eukaryota > Metazoa > Chordata > Amphibia > Anura > Myobatrachidae > Taudactylus > Taudactylus pleione. Next base: position 3,662,885 of record JAUIMM010000150.1, on the reverse strand, counting down.
GGATGGTCTACCACACTTGAAACAGCCCATAGGTGTATTACTCAGCCAATCGCCCTTATTAGTCATCTTGTTGGTGATTATAGGATCTTTTCTAAAAAAGCTCGGTGCCAATATATCCTTCAGATTATTGGCTTTTCTAAAGATGACTGAGGCATCTGCTGGAATATGCTCTTTAAGTTTATAATCTAATAGTAGAATCTGATAATTCTTAAATATAATATTCCTAATTTGGTTAGAGCAATTATTATACTTAGATATAAATTTAGGCTGAGCTAAAAAAGGATCGAATCTTAATTTAGAAGCTAGCAGCTCTTTCTTGTCAAGTGATCTGGTTTTTTCAAGTGCTGTGTTAAGAAGGGTTTCAGGGTAATCTCGTTCACTGAAAGCTTCAAGGATATCCACAGATTGACTCTCAAAAATGGCATCACTTGTGCAGTTGCGACACATCCTCCTGAGTTGTCCATAGGGGATGTTGTTGATCCAAGGCTTATAATGTAAACTATTAAAGTGCAAAAAATTGTTTGTGTCCACATCCTTTCTATATGTTTTGGTATGAATATTATCATCCTCAATGTAAAGGGTGATATCGAGAAAGGAAATAGTGGAAGGGTGATAAGTGCTCGTGAATGTTAAATTATAAGTGTTAGAATTAAGCTGAGAAATAAATGATGTAAGTGATTCTACATCCCCATCCCAAATAAAAAATAAATCATCTATATAACGACCATAGAGCACGAGACTCAAGCTAAGCCCCGCCCCCCACACATGTGTCTCCTCAATGACACCCATGTAGAGGTTGGCGAAGCTGGGCACAAATCTCCATCTTATACCATCTTAATACAATTTTTTAGTGTGTTTACCTTTCAGTGCACGGCCATGTATGGAAGCTTCCACTACGCACATGCACAGTGCCAGCTTCCTATGTAATAGGCTTCACATTTGCAAGGTGTCTTCTCCTAAATGGCAGGGATATAACTGAGGTATAGCAGTTACCACAGGCGCTGTGAATTGCCAGCAGGACTTAGGCATGATTTTCAGAATACAATTTCTTAGATAAACAAACACTTGTAATGGCCCAAAAAGAAATATAAAACCAATTTAGGATACCTAGCCCCCCAATTACCATTTTTAAATAAAAATGTGATTTGTGGACATCCAAATACAAGATTACTTAAATAATTTGTGGTTACCACTAATAAAAGTCAGACCACAAAGTAAGCCTCAAATTAAAAGAAAACTCAATGTGTATAACTTAAATGGTGAAAGTGTTGCCAAACTAAAAAATGGCAGGAGAGAAAACTTAGGGAAGTATGACTTCCTCAGGTAAAACCCACAGTACGTACGCTATTTAAACTTTATACGCCAAAAATAAAAAAACAGTGGTAATCACATGTGCAAAACCAAATGCTGAGTAAATATACATCCTTATATACATAACTATGTTCTGCACAATCAAAGGAAGGACCTGCTGGGCTAGGAAGTAAGACAGCAGGTGGAGGCCCACATGTTTGACATACCTGCAAAGGAGTAATTTGTGTATTTTTCCTTAAAAAAATTATTGTAAGTTAGTTAATTAAATGAAGAAGGACATAGCAAACCAACAGAATGTACTTTACAATTAACTAACACCTTCTTGAAGATAAATTAGATAATCACAATGCTTGCTATGGGCAACATCCTATTTAAATGACACTTGATTTTAAAAAAAGAGGGGAAAAGTCAAAAACACAGACAGTACTGTTGTGGTAAAGGATACTTACATCTAAAATGATGTCTGATGACCTGCAGCCTGATCTGCCTCCCACTACCTGTTGTCAAATTGTTACCAGGTACAACAGAGTCCCCTGTCTGCTCACTGTCTAAAGCAAAATCAGCTGGGATTGGCTGCTGCAAACACAAACTACGCAATAGACAGCAGCTGAGCACAATATCTGAAACTTTAGCAACAGAATATAACAAAAGACCATCAGCTTTATCCAAACATCGGCAGTGAGATTTAATTAGACTAAATGTATGCGCTATCACAGATCTAGTGGACTTATGTGCTCGATTATAATTATGCTCAGCAGGAGAAATTGGAAGTGCCAATGGAGTTAAAAGCCAACTATGACACCCATACCCAGCATCACCTGTAAATAAATTAAAAACTATATGGAAATATTGCGCACTGGACCAGAACTATATGTGCGGGGTGAGCTGCACTTATAGAAGGGTGTCTGACCTTCTAGGAATAAACTATAATAACTAGACTAGCAAATTGTAAACAAAGTGCATATAAAATGCGCTCAGAACTCCTGTTGTTTATGATGGACGTAAAGTGTTAGTTGATATCAAGTAACAAACTTCAGTAATGCAAAAAGCAAAATACCAAAGTAAATGCTCTAGGTTAATGCTTTACTGTAATGATAACAATGACAATCATAAAATATACATGTAAATGAATGCATAGTAAAATAATCTCCTAAAATAAAATTGATGAAAAAAAATAGAAATAAATATATACACCAAGCTACACAAAAGAACCAATAGTCAAAAAATATAAAGAAGATGAAATGTCAGTTTCTTTGTTGGTGAAGAGTATACCCTATATGCCCTGGAGCTCGTAGTAAAGGGTACTGCATGGAGTAACAGTAAGTTTGATGTGATGGTGCGGTGTCCCGCACAATATTATAACAGATGATGCAGGAATGGTCAGGATGCACTGTGTAAGACGATCTTCCTAGGGCAAGTAGTACGGAAGGTAACTGGAGTCTGTGGGAGGTGTGGCTATCACTCTAGTGCCCACCAGTGGAAGTGTACATCGGAGACCGCCCAGGGCCACCCGGCAATCTCCTGCGTGTTCCAAACTGGCAGGTGCCTAAGGGTGCAAGTAGGGGGAGGGGGGGATGTGCGGTCCTGGTGGTAGAGACCTGATGCTGCACTCCCCTCCTGACCTATGGACTCACCTCCTTATTCTCAACAGCGTCCCCTCTTGCCCCTGGCTGTCCTGCTCAGTCACTCTGCTCCTCTTCTTGCATGTCCCCGGGTGTGTGTAGCAGGTCCTGAGGTGCTGCCAAAGGCCGGTGGTCTCAGACTGAGTATATAATCCTTTATAATGTCCAAAGTGTGGCCAATATGTTTCAACCCATGTGGGGTCTTCTTCTTGGGCAAAATGATGGAATTGGCTGTGTCCAGGGGTAACTTAAGTTCATAATGTCTGGGGCGTGTCTCATCATAGATAGGCTGCTGCAGAATGGGGCGTGGTGCATGTACTCTGTGCATCGTCTAGTGTTGGGCAAATGAGCTGTCATTCAGCCCAATGCATGGCTTGAATTAAATACAGTTAAATAGGTTCATAAGCCATTCAGTAATGTATTATATTCTGATCATTAACGAGAAAAAAAAGATGGTAGAATTACCACCATGTATTGGAAGGTAATGAATCCCATATGCGTGCAATAAATAAACCTAAATATAACACGTCATATATATGAAACACGAGAATCCCATCTACCTAAATCCTAATATCAAAACTACAGCCTAATGCAGGGATAACGGATCACTGGTGGGAGTAATGAACAATAAATATATATTTTAGACTGTATATCTATGTAATGACGTCTATGTTCACCTAGTATAATAGAGGGGCTGCCGTGTCTACAAATCAGGCTCAGACTAAGTCTGGGCCTTACACAAGGAATTAATTAAATTGATGTCTAATTTATTTAAAGTCTTGTGAAACTAGGCCTAATGAGACATTGTCCATACTAATGAAGAACAAACTGGATCCATGTGGTCGGTCAAGTTCTCCCCACAAGATTATTGTAAATTAATAGAAAGTAGTATTTGTGGTCCGCGCATGATGATTAAAGGACTCGTGTTTATAATGTATGTCCTGCTAATGGGCATAGGAGTAATAAGTCAGCATGTGATGGACTAATGCCTGCGGTGTGTACTGCTGGACTTAGTCACACACAATGGACCTGATTTCGTTGTCCAGATTGAGTCCTCTTGGGTGCAATGTGCCCATGTATATCATAGCTCTGAGTTCCTCTTTGTTAATTGCTTTAATATAATCCCCACCTCGCCAATTATGCCTACTTGCTTTTGTTGTCACATGTTATTCAGAGTATTTTGTGTAATGGCTGTATTGCAAGGTGGTATATGATTGTTAGTGATTTTCATTCTGATGTCCAGTGTCTTTCAAAATACTACTTTGGGCTTGGGGGGTAGAGCTTTGCTCAGGATTTTGTCTGCTAAGAGAATAGGCCAATGTTTGGACACCAGTTGTTTGATACATTTTGCTTGATTACTGTATTGAGTGATAAAGTATATGTCATTATCTTGATGCTTATCTGATCCTGATTTATTATATGTCAAAAGGGGGTCTCTGTCACCCTCTTTTACTGCTAGGAAGGCTTACTCTACTATACCTGTGTTGTATTTCTTAGCTATGAGTTATGATTTAAGCTGTTCACACTGTGTCACAAAATCCTTGGGTCTAGAGCAATTGCGCCTAAGTCTCATAAACTGTCCTGTCGGTATGCTCTTAAGCCAGCTTGGATGATGACTGCTGGTAGCTAGGATGAAGCTGTTGACATCTACTTGTTTACGGTAAGTGCTGGTGTGGATATGGTTATCGTCTATAAAGATATTTAAATCTAGATATTCAATGTTGGTCTTGCTGTATTTGGTCATAAAATGTAGATTCTGATTGTTATTATTGATGTAATCCATAAAGGATATGAGTGATTGTTCATTGCCTTGCTATATAAAAATTATGTCATCTATATAGCGGGCCCAGAGGACGAGGTTTGCACCAAAGTCATTGTTGGACCAGATGTAATCATCCTCCCAATGACTCATAAAGAGGTTGGCATAACTAGGTGCAAAACTCGTCCCCATCGCCATGCCTGTGACCTGTAGAAAGAACTGCTCATTGAACCATAAATAATTATGTGATAAAATAAAGGATATACTGTTCAGGATGAATTCAGCTTGAATCGAGGACATTTTAGAGTCATCTGTAAGGAAGTGTTTGATGCTTTCTATACCTTGAGTATGTCTAATAACTGATTAGAGGGAAGTGACATCACTGGTCGCTAGCCAAAAGTGTTCATTCCAGTCTATTGTGGCGAGTTTGTTGAGGATACTTGTAGTATCTTGTAGATAGGACTTTTGCAGTTTTACATAAGGATGTAAGTAGGTGTCGAGATATTGGGAAAGGTTGGAAGTTAATGACTTGATACTTGATACAATGGGCCGACCAGGTGGGTTAATGGAATCTTTATGAACTTTGGGGAGCTAATAAAATACTGGGATAATGGGGTGTGTGATGTCTAAAAACTCATGTTCTTTCTGAGTGAGTATCTCCTTGTCTGATCCCTCCTTTAATAACAACCTCAGTTCATGCTGGTATTCTCTTGTGGGGTCATGTGGTAACAATTTGTATGTAGAAGTATCATATAAAATCCTATGTGCTTCTTGAATGTATCTGATTTTATCCAAAATAACTATGCCACCTCCCTTATTTGCTGGCTTGATGACTATATTAGTGTTATTTTTTAACTTTTCAAGTGCTTGTACTTCCTTCTTAGTTAGATTGTTGTGATTGAAATGGGGCTTTGATGGCTTATCACACAAGTGTTTGAGATCTTTCACTAACATGTTTGTAAATGTAGTGATATGATTACCTGTAGCTTGAACGGGGTAGAATCTGGACGGAGGTTTTAGTTCTGTGTGTAAAAAGGCATCTTGAGATGGTTTGTATTGTGGTGGAGGTTTTTGATAAAATAATCTCTTGAGGGTTAATTTCCTGGCAAATTTGTGTATATCAAAATACGTATTCAATTTATCAGGTTGGGTGGTGGGGGCAAATTTGAGTCCCTTGTCTAATACTGATATATGGTTATCTGTTAATGTAAACATGCTTAAGTTAAAGATGCCTTGTCCTCTATTGATGTTTGTGCCTGTCCGGATTTTTTTGCTACTCTCCCCTCCAATGCATCCTCTTCTAACTTTATTTTTGTTTGTTTAGATTACACATTGATTGGATTCAGAGGTGTTGGTTGTCCTAAAAAAAGGGGGTGTGCACATGGTGAATTTGGCACTTCTTTATATATACTCTATAGAGTTATATCATTGGTCTGATCGTCAGTAGTGGGATTTGGTGTGGTCTCTGGATGGTTTTCATGAGTGATCAAGTTCAGGAGTTCAGAATCTGTGTCTAGCCAACCCCTTTCTAATGACAATCTAGCTAAATTGTGGTCAGTATCTTCCTCTGTGTCATAAATTAAAAAAGAGACCTCACTGGATATAGTAATATCAGAACTGGTCGAAGGGAAAGGGGCAGCCAGAATATTGACAATTTTATTCTTTTGTGCAGTTCTTTTCTCTGTGTGAATCTTGGTTTGGTATTCTTGATATGTCAGATTCAATTTTCTATATACTGGAGTACATTGTGTAGAATAATTAAACCCAGTATTTGTATGGCTATTTTGTTTGTGTCTCGTTTTACCAGGATCTTGTCCCTTTTTTTTGTTTGGTGTGTCTTCAGTAATAATGTATTATTACTTATTCCATATTTATATCTAAGAATTTTTTTCTTTTTAATTGAGATCTTATCTTCTTTTTTATTTATTTTATCTGTAATGAGTCTAGCCAGTGTAAGAAACTCAGTATCTTGTTCATACGGGGTAAGTAATTAATACAACTGTTGTATGTCCTCATTAAGACTTGACAGATGGTTTGTATGTGTTTCAACCAGTAATTAGACTAATTAATGTGAACATTCCTGTAGTATTATACACCATGCGTCTGTAAACTTAGTATTGTTGTGATAACAAGATGGTTGTTTTTTAATTTTCAAACCTTTAGATATTACTTTATTGTCTGAATACCATTTAAGAGTCTGTAGGTCCCACCATAGTTTACTTTCTTGTGTCGCTAATTTTTCTAATTTAGTGAATGTTGTGAAAAAATCATTTATGTTATTACTCTGTATGTCCTTGTGTCCTAATTGTGAAAATAAGGTGTTTGCCTTATCTTCCCTGACATCTTTATTTGTAAAAGGTCCCATCTATGTGCATATGTTTTGGTCCTTGCTGCAATATATAGACACTCTGGTTAGTGTAGGACAAAATCTATATGGAAATATTGCACACTGGACCAGAACTATATGTGCCGGGTGAGCTGCACTTATAGAAGGGTGCCTGACCTTCTAGGAATAAACTATAATATCTAGACTAGCAAATTGTAAACAAAGTGCATATACATTGTGCTCAAAACCCCTGTTGTTTATGATGGACGTAAAGTGTTAGTAGATATCAAGTAACAAAATTCAGTAATGGAAAAAGCAAAATACCAAAGTAAATGCTCTAGGTTAATGCTTTACTGTAATGATAACAATGACAATCATAAAATATACATCTAAATGAATGCATAGTAAAATAATCCCCTAAAATAAAATTGAGGAATAATATTGAAAAAATGATGAAAAAAATAGAAAAAAATATATACACCAACCTACACAAAAGAACTAATAGTCAAAAAATATAAAAATGATGAAATGTCAGATTCTTTGTTGGTGAAGAGTATACCCCATATGCCCTGGAGCTCATAGTAAAGGGTACTGCACGGAGAACCAGTAAGTTTGTGTCCCGCACAATATTATAACAGATAATGCAGGAATGGTCAGAATGCGCTGTGTAAGACGATTTTCCCGGGGCAAGCAGTACGGTAGGTAACTGGAGTCTGTGGGAGATGTGGCCGGTGCTGTGATGGGAGAGGGTTGGGGAGAGGGGTTCATGAATTAGGATTGAAAGTCTAGGGATATGGATTGTTTGAGGGAGGGGGCCCCCAAAATCGGTATCTTGCCTAGGGCCCCATAAGGTCTAAATCCGGCTCTGCGTTGTGGTCTGAAGGCCTCAGACTGCAATTTTTCTACACAGAAAAAGTCCAGCACCTGACAACTGTGTTTTTTACTTACAGCAAAACAGGTGAACAATTTAATGATGGGCACACCACTTAGTTTTTCCAGTACCAGGATGAGAAATTAATATTAAATGTGCTATGTCAAAATGACAGTTTATATTAAAAAGTAAACACATAAGAACAGTAAGCTGAGATTAATCTGCCAGTCCATTCACTTTATAAATTTAGAGAAAGTACATAAATAATGTGATAAATGAAAAAGAGTGGAACAATAAATAAGAACAGTATACAATATCTTCCTAGAACTTAAGCTCATTATTGCTCAACATTGGCTGTAATGAGAGTCTGAGAACCCAAGTCACTTTTTAACATGTGAGCAGTAGCATATTGTAATATAGGCAGAATGGGCAATTTCTAGGTTCCCAAGGAAATAGGGAGACCACAGTTGCAGCCTAATTATCTCCAGGGCTTACCACAGAAATCTGCTTCTTTGGATGTTTAATTGGATTAGTTTTATTACCTAGCAATAGGTGGAGGATCTGGAGCAGATGGCATAGACAATGAACTGCAGAAAATCTGGCATTGTTGTCCTTTATGGTGGCTAGCTGCTCACCAGGGTTCTGCTGCTGGTTATTTATCCCTTGCCCTGGCAGGCATAGCTCCATGCCATGCTTGAAATTATCACTTTGTTTCAAGAATACAGTAAACCGCTATAGACCTTATATTGTACTTACTGTATTATGGGACATCCATACTGTATATTGTTGCTACATGGTGTAAAGGTGCCTGGTTAAAGATGCATCAGCAGTTTTTCATAAATACAGATTATTTAAGGTTAAAAATTCTTAAAGTGCTATTGTCAACTTTTTGCACTGGCCTGCTCTTTCCCGGATATTACTGCACAAGTTTCACTTTGATTGACAACAATTGTGCATAATATGTAACCAAAATGAGATTAACCCATGAAGAAGTCTCTTGGAGACAAAACGCGTAGGGATTCTGTTTACTGGATCCTCTCTAAGAATACAAAATTGTGGATATTGACTCCAACAAAAAGGTAAATTGTACATGCTCAGATGTGGGATTCTTTTATGTATAAATCATGTATTGGAATTTTTTTATTTTTAATTTTGATAATCTTTGATCTAGAACAGCACCCTCTCATAGACCTTTCAGACATATATATATATATATATATGGTGGTGGTGGAGATTGCATGTTATGGTCCAAACTGCTGGTAGCTGATACTGGACTGCTTTTTATTAATTTACAAATTGTAATTTTGTTAAACAAATTGCATGAACTTGCTGCAAATGATGTAACAGGGAGGAGGTGCCAAGATGGTTAATGTCCCTTCCTCTACTAACTGTGGCTTTACAAATGGAACAGATGCCTTCACAACTGTTGTCAAAATTTAGATTAAAATAATTCCACATGGAAGACGTTGCTTTTCTGGCTTTCGTCTTATCAGTAGCAAGAACTGCTGCCACTGATGGCTGATTTACGCAAACCACATCCTTATCATCAACTTCCACATTAGCATCAGATAGGACACAAATTTCCCCCTCATCCTCCATTTGCACTTCCTCCACACTGTCATCCTCATTTTTTATTATTCCACCATCTAATACTAGCACAGCCGTCATGGCATCAGTGATCAGCTGTGAAACTGGGTGACAGCTGTTATACATACTTCCTCTATCAAAGGACTGTTTAATAGTCAATTGTTTTTTTAAAATACTACCGATCATGAATGAGGATGTAGGTGATGATGCTGGTGTTGGTGTTGGAGATCAAAGGTGCATGGATCCCACAGAGAGGGAGTAGGTAGGTTACACTGGACTTGTTATGTTTTGAGTTTTGGAACTTGGCGACATACACTTTGATTTTTGATGAATGCGCTACAAGTGACATAACAAGGAGGAGGTTCTTATGTGGTTTAGGTCCCTCACTCTACTCACTCTTGGCAACGGGCACATATGGCTTGACTACTGTTTCCGGATCAGAATGGAAATAATTCCACACGTGAGAAGTAGATTTTTTTGTCTTTTGTGTAAGCATGACAACAAAGGGCTTTGGCTTTTTCAAACCATGGTCAACAGCTGTTGCCTTACTTACACAAAGGACATCCTCGGCATCAACATCCTCATCACCAACATCCTCATCATCAACATCCTCATCATCCTTAGTGCCTTCAACTACCAAAATATCCTCCTCTTCCATGTGCAATTCCACAGCAGCATCCTCAATGACTACGTGTGCAAGATGTTGACTGCCCTTCCCCACATTTACAGAGGGTACACAAATGTTGGAACTTGGAGGATCCTCCAGTACACAAGTATTTAGGTCGGGCTCACACATGGCAACCGCGGACACACTTGCACTCTCCTCGGGGATTTGTGATTTCGATTTCTCAGGGCACACAGTTGGTTTTCCCGGAGCTGTCTTAACAACTTTCACATTTTTAATTGGACCACCACCACTACTACTACAAGCAGAAGGGCAATCAGCAGTCTTCATAAAGAAAGGCTAAGGCCTTATCCTTTCCTTTCCACTTCGTGTAGTGAATGGCATATTGCCAATTTTTTGTTTATCTAAAGGCAAATATCCTTTCAATTTTTTTTTCTTATCTTCAGTAAAACTTGCTTTACCATATCGATGGCGTGACTTAAGCCCTTGGGCATGGGCCTTCCTAGAGGATGAGGAAGTTGACGGCCTTGCACTGCTGGCGGCAGCTACACCATGTGGTTCTTGGCCTTGCTCTCTGGTCATGTGACAGCCCTCCATATTTTCTGCAGTCTTGAAACAGGGTCACAATCACCAATAGTGTAGGCAAAAACTTCACACACGTGCAGTCATGCACACACACAAAATGTTAGAAAAAAAGACAAATGATGATTTATATTTTTGACAGCTCTAGAAGAACTTGGGCCAAGAACACCGATTGATCATGACTGGAGTTGGGCAGCACAAGGTTGCAACTTGCATTGCTGGCTGGCTCTTGTGCACTACTGCAATTAAGCCCAACACCCACAAGCACACACAGAAGAAAAATATATATGAGACAATTTTATTGGTTTTTTTTTGGAGAACAACTGGAGTTGGGCAGCACAAGGTTGCAATTTGCATTGCTGGCTGGCTCTTGTGCGCTTCTGCAGTTATGCCTAACACCCACAAGCACACACAGAAGAAAATAATATAAGACACTTTTATTATTTTTTTTTTAGAACAACTGGAGTTGTGCAGCACAAGGTTGCAACTTGCAGTGCTGGCTGGCTCTTGTGCACTACTGCGGTTAAGCCTAACACCCACAAGCACACACAGAAGAAAAAAATATAAAAAGCACACACAGAAAAATATAAAAGACACTTTGATTTTTTTTTACTTTTTACTTTTTTTTTGGTGTCCAGCACTTGGGCCCAGAGATGGACACAGCACAAGCCCAGGACACAGTAGACAGCCCAGATGGATCAGCAGATAGCACAGTAACAGTGACAGCGCCATGACCAGAGACCGGAATGGATCAGCAGTCACCAGCCCAGGACACAGCAGACAGCCCAGATGGATCATCAGACAGCACAGTGACAGCATCATGACCAGAGACCAGAATGGATTAGCAGACAGCACAGTGACAGCAACGTGACCAGAGACCAGAATGGATCAGCAGACAGCACAGTGACAGTGACAGCATAGTGACCAGAGACCAGAATGGATCAAATGGATCAGCAATCACCAGCCCAGGACACAGCAGATAGCACCAGCACCTCTCCCAGCCCTACACTACCCACCCTCCCTGTTCAGTCTCCACAGCCAGAGTGAAATGGCATCCATCACATGGTCCCTTATATACTACATTCATCATAGAGACGAAAGCTCAGAGTCAGATTCTGAACAGGTAATCCAGTGGAAGAGGACAAAACAATATAATTTAGGTTCAATTAATCAAACGTGATGTAATTATGGGATAACACAAAATCAATCTAATAATTAAGCCATGAATTATCACACTAAGGCCCGTATTCAATTTGGAGAAAAAAGTCCATTGCCAGACTTTTTGCTGTCTTTTCTGCTTTTCTGCATGAAAAAGTATTGCCCGCATCCCCGCATATCCCCATATTCAATGCCAAATTGGCAAAAGAGGGACGCGGAAAAACTCAAACAGGCGAAAAGTCCTGTTGTTTTTGGGGAAATCTAGCCTGACACCCCCCAAAAAATGCTCTCACATGGGGGTTCACTATGGGTATCCCCGATTAGCCCTGCTTAAAGTATTTGGGGTCTTTGAATGGTATCAGTAGGCGCTGTTTAGTGTCTGTCAGCAAGTGGTGAAGAATAGTATTTTGCAACTTTCTTTGGGGAAAATAAGAATTCCCATCAAGTTTGGGGTACATTAAAATGGGTGCAAGCATATTTTAAAGTTACTAAAGTCAGCATTAAAAAGCACCAAAAACGCACCTTCAGCAAACACCTGCAATCAAATATACACCTCCCTCATACTTCCAGAACCCCCAAAGGCTATTTAGCTAGATTATGAATTTGTACCCCTACTTTTAATTTTTTTTCACCCCTTTTTTCAAAGTGCTTATTTGGGGTGTCCTTTGTGTTTATTTTTTGCATTTTTTAATAAAGTTAGCATCAGGGGGGTGTTCAAAGTGTGCAGGCTGGTTCCCACAACATTGCACCCCAAAACCCCAATTCTGCACTTTTTTCCACCGGGTGTTCACTGGCGAAACTTTGTCGCCTATTACATGGCATTGCATTATCACGAACGGTGCTGAAATTGAATACGTGGATAAATGAAATCGGTAAAAATGACATCATCTGCAAATTTGTTTTGCCTAAAATGGCTCTTCTCTTCTAATTGAATACGGACCTAAATCAATTCAGATACCCACAATGAGAACAATTTGGAATTGTTCAAATAATTTGCCTGGGGCATTCCCAGAATAATTAATGCTTGGTGCACACCAACATAATATAATAAATGTGCAATAGGCATAAGACATGCAAAAACACCATCCAGGGTCCTCAATATAGATGTGCACAGACCCCGTGTTTTGGTTTTGGATCTGGATTCATTTTTATGTTTTGTCTCTGGTTATGGTTAGGGGTGTGCACCAGCCACTTTTCGTGTTTCGTGTTTCAGTTTTGGATCTGGATCTTTCTTCGTGTTTTGGATCTGGATTGGTTTTGCCAAAACCACCCTTCCGTGTTTTGGATTCTGGGTTTTGTGTTTTGGATCTGTATTTTTTGGAAAAAAATCATAAAAACAGCTAAAATCACAGAATTTGTGGGTTTTTCTGCTCCTATGCTATTATTAACCTCAATAACCTTAATTTCCACTCATTTGCAGTCTATTCTGAACACCTCACACCTCACAATAGTGTTTTTGTGTCCAAAAGGTTGCACCGAGGTAGCTGGATGACTATGCTAAGCGATACAAGTGGGCGGCACAAACACGTGGCCCTTCTAGGAGTGACACTGCAGTGGCAGACAGGATGGCAGTTTGAAAAGCTAGGCCCCAAACAGTACATAATGCAAAGAAAAAAAAGAGGTGCAAGATTGAATTGTCCTTGTGCCCTCCCTCCCACCCTTATGTTGTATAAACAGGACATGCACACTTTAGCAAACCAATCATTTCAGCGCCAGGGTCTGCCACATGACTGTGTCTGAAATTATTGGTTCGTTTGGGCCCCCACAAAACAAGCTGGCAATTAATCTGTCTCTGCACAAACTGGCTCTACGGAGGCAAGATGTCATCCTCATCCTCCTAATCCACCGATTCCTCACCCTCTTCAGTGTTGTGTACATCCTCATCCTCACAGAGTATTAATTCGTCCCCGCTGGAATCCACCACCACAGGTCCCTCTGTATGTTCTGGAGGCTGGTCTCCCTGGAAGAGTTGATAATTCATTTTATGAATACCATCTTCTCCACATTTTGTGGAAGCAGCCTCCTACGCCTTTCGCTGACAAGGTTCCCGGCTGCACTAAACACTCTTTCGGAGTATACACTGGAGGGGGGGCAACTCAGGTAAAATAGAGCCAGTTTGTACAGGGGCCTCCAAATTGCCTCTTTTTCCTGCCAGTACAGGTACGGACTGTCTGAAATGCCTACTTGGATGCTGTCACCAATGTAATCCTCCACCATTCTGTCAATGGTGACAGTATCATATGCACTGACAGTAGACATGTCAGAAATTGTTTCCATGTCCAAACTTGGTCCTGCCTGCCCTGCATCACCGCCAGCGGGTTGCTTAGGATATCTAAGTTTTTTCCTGCAAGCCCCAGTTGTGGGAGAAAATGAAGAAGGAGCTGTTGACGTGTCACGTTCTGCTTCTGCTGACAGTGTTTTCACCAGGAGGTCTTTGCACCTCTGCAGGCTTGTATCAGCCGGAAAGAGAGACACCATATAGGCTTTAAACCTAGGATCGAGCACGGTGGCCAAAATATAGTGGTCTGATGTCAACAGATTGACCACCCTGAAATCCTGGCAAAACGGATGAAGGACTTCATCCACAAGTCCCACATGCCGAGCGGAATCGCTCAGTCTTAGCTCCTCCTTCAGTTTCTCCAGCTGCCTCTGCAAAAGCCTGATGAGGGGAATGACCTGACTCAAGCTGGCAGTGTCTGAACTGATTTCACGTGTGGCAAGTTTGAAGGGCTGGAGAACCTTGCACAACACGGAAATCATTCTCCACTGCGCTTGAGTCAGGTACATACCCCCTCCTTTGCCTATGTTATAGGTGGATGTACAGGCTTGAATGGCCTTTTGCTGCTCCTCCATCCTCTGAAGCACATAGAGGGTTGAGTTTCAGCATGTCACAACGTCTTGCTTCAGGTGATGGCGGGGCAGGTTCAATAGTGTTTGCTGGAGTTCCAGTCTTCGGCACACAGTCGCTGAATGGCAAAAGTGGCCAGAAATTTTTCGGGCCACCCAAAGCATCTCCTGCACGCCCCTGTCGCTTCTCAGAAAATTCTGCACCACCAAATTTATTGTGTGAGCAAAACATGGGACGTGCTGGAATTTGCCAAGATGTAATACCCGCACAATATTGGTGGCGTTGTCAGATATCACAAATCCCCTGGAGAGTCTAAGTGGGGTAAGCAACTGGGCGATCATTTCCCTCAGTTTCTCTAAGAGGTTGTCGGCGGTGTGCCTCTTACTGAAACCGGTGATACACAGCGTAGCCTGCCTTGGAACGAGCTGGCGTTTCAGAGATGCTGCTACTGGTGACGCTACTGTTGTTGCTGTATAAGGTGATACATCTACCCAGTGGGCTGTCACAGTCATATAGTCCTTAGTCTGCCCTGTTCCACTTGTCCACATGTCCGTGGTTAAGTGGACATTGGGTTCAACCGCATTTTTCAGGACACTGAGGACTCTTTTTCTGATGTTTCTGTACAGTCTTGGTATCGCCTGCCTAGTGAAGTGGAATCTAGATGGGATTTGGAACTGGGGACACACTACCTCCATCAATTGTCTAAATCCCACTGCACTAATGGCGGATACCAGACACACATCTAACACCAACATAGCAGTCAAGGCCTCAGTTATACGTTTTGCTTCAGGATGACTGCTGTCGTACTTCATCCTCCTCGCTAAGGACTGTTGGAGGGTCAATTGTTTAGTAAAAGTAGTGGTGTTCCTACTTCCTCTCTGGGATGATGAACGACTCCCAGCAGCAGCAGCAGTAGGCGTAGCAATGCAGGATCCTCCGGAGGTATCCCGGATAGGAGAGTCAGTCATGCCAGTGACATGGCCTGCAGGACTACTTCTGATCCTGTCTAAGGAGGAAATTGATGAGGAGGGTGTTGACGGTGTGGTTTGCAGGCACTTGGATACAACAGGACGAAGGGGTTTAGGTGTCCATGGACTGCTTATGGTCTCAAGACAAAGTTTCTGAACTTGACAGTAACTTTTTATGAATGCGCTGCAGGTGACGTATAAGGGAGGATGTTCCTAGGTGGTTAACATCCCTACCCCTACTTATTTCATGTTAACATATGGTACATATGGCAAGACAGTTGTTGTCCGGATTTGGATAGAAATATTGCCAGACCAAAGAGGTGGAATGCTTGGTCTTCTGCCCAGGCATGACCATGATGGTCTTTTTCATCCCACGGACAACAACTGTCTCCCCTGGAGCCTGATTTAAACAAACGACATCACCATCAGAATCCTCCTCGCCAACTTCCTCCTCAGCGCCAGCTACACCAGTATCCTCATCCTGTTGTACTTCAACAGTGACATCTTCAATTTGCATATAAGCAAATGGACTGTGGGTGCTCCTTTCAGCACTTGCAGAGGGTATGCAAATGGTGGAAAGAACCACCTCTTCCCGTCCAGTGCTGGGAAGGTCAGGCATTGCAACTGCCACCACACTTGGACTCTCCTTGGAGATTTGTGATTTATTCTTAGAATGCACAGTTCGCTGTGCTTTTGCCAGATTAACTTGTTTGATTTTTTTAGCGGGAGGAGGGCTTCCATCGTCATGTGGAGCAGAACCACTAGTCATGAACATAGGGAAACACCTTAGCTGTTCCTTGCCACTCCGTGTCGTAAATGGCATATTGGCAAGTTTATGTTTCTCTTCAGATGATTTAAATGTTTTTTTTAAGGTCATTTTCCTGAACATTGTCATTCGGAATTGTATGTGCCCTCTACTACTAGTGGCAGCTGCTTCAGCACGAGGAGGCACTGGTTCTTGATCTTTGCCTATTTTATTTTTATCGGAGAAAATTTGGTCCTCCATTTATGTTACATTGATATATACGTGCGCTTAAGGCGCACACAAACACAGAAAATATTTTTTTATTTTTGTTGGAGACTAGCGCACTTTGTGGGTTACACCACCATTTAAGAAATGAGCCAGCCGGCTCTTTACCTATGACAAAGGCGCAGGCTTAATGCTACTTTGTTGATGCACGTGCAGCTACTGCGCACACAATTCACAAACACAAAAAAATATATTTTTTTATTTTTTTTGGAGTGCACTTTGGGCGTTACAGCACCCTTTAATGGACAAGCCAGCAGGCCCTTTACTTATGGGACACAGGCGCACGCTTAGCGCTGCTCCTTTGTTGATGCACGTGCAGCCACAGTGCACACAATTCACAAACACAGAAAATATTTTTTTATTTTGTATGGAGTGTACTTTGGGGGTTACAGCACCCTTTAACGGACAAGCCAGCCGGCCCTTTACCTATGACACAGGCACACGCTTGGCGCTACTTTGTTGATGCACGTTCGGCTACAGCGCACACAATTCACAAACACAAAAAAATATATATTTTTATTTTGTTTGGAGTGCCCTTTTAGGGTTACAGCACCCTTTAGCGGTCAAGCCAGCCGGCCCTTTACCTATGGGACACAGGCGCACGCTTGGCGCTGCTCTTTTGTTGATGCACGTGCAGCCACAGTGCACACAATTCACAAACACAGAAAAAAAAATATTTTGTTTGGAGGGCCCTTTGGGGGTTACAGCACCCTTTAACGGACAAGCCAGCCGGCCCTTTGTTTATGGGACACAGGCGCACGCTTGGAACTACTTTGTTGATGCACGTGTTGCTACTGCGCAAACAATTCACAAACACCGAAAATATTTTTTTATTTTGTTTGGAGTGTACTTTGGGGGTTACAGCACCCTTTAACGGACAAGCCAGCCGGCCCTTTACTTTTGGGACCCAGGCGCACGCTTGGTGCTGCTCCTTTTGTGGATGCACGTGCAGCCACATTGCACACAATTCACAAACACAGAAATATATTTTTTTATTTTCTTTGGAGTGCCCTCTGGGGGTTACAGCACCCTTTAACGGTCAATCCAGCTGCCCCTTTATTTATGGGACACAGACGCACGCTTGGCACTTCTTTGTTGATTTAGAAAAGAAAATATGCAGCGCTGATAATAGATGCAGTTTAATATAAATATAAAAACAATACAATCATAAAAATAAAAACATATCAGAATATATTATGTGGTAATATTGTGGATCCACTGCGATAGTAAATGGAGGTCCAAATTACAAACTCATAAAGCATGCATGATATCCTATAGGCACTATTGCTGCAGCAATTTATACTGGATGGACACTGATGTAATGTCTCGCAAGGTAACTTGGGATATAGTTGTAAATCCAACAATGGGAGAGATTTTACCAGCTTGTGTTCAGATGAAACGAGGGTCCCAAAATTAGCGATGGTATCACACCGGCGAACAACCAACGCACGGAAAAACCTCTAGAAAATTTATGCTGGAACCAGAAATGGCATCCCAAGTTGAGTAAACTCCAGTACAGTTCCTGAATGGTGTCCAAATGATGAGTGCCTGATATAGGAAGAACCACCAATGCGTTTCACTACCACCTGGTAGCTTTTTCAAGGTGTCTCTATGGCTGATATACAGCCCTCTTATACTGCTTTTCATTAGGCTCAATTGTCCTCAGGTGGATCCAATTAATTGTATAAAAAAACTACTTAGTAGTCAAAAAATATAAAGAAACAAACAATACAAACAACAGGAGGCAGACATTGACATACATTAATTCAAATAGTTAAACTTACTGTTTAAAATACAATACAATATTCGATCTAAAAACTCACCACAGATGTTTTCTGTATTGGTAGGTATTTATTGGTCAGAAACAATCACGTGACCATATGGAGCGCTATGGAATCACATGTTGCGTTCCAAGCCTCCGGCTGATGACGGATCTCTGCTGGGCAGCGGGTCACATGACCCGCTCGGGTTTTCGTGTGGAATGCTACGGCATAAAGCGCTGCGTTCCACAGATTTAACTTCCCCATTCCATTTAGTATGTTCGTCACATGGTTTCCCTGACGGGACCACCGCATACTCCTATACCATGTGCCCAGTCAGCGCTCAGATATTTTTAACTCCTTAGTCCCCAGATGTTATATCAAAATACTACATAGAGGAATATGGTATCGATTCTCATTATAATACTACAATTATATAAACTATGTCTTTAATAGAAAGAACAAGGAAAAGAATATCAATGTAACTATAAATAAATAAATGCATAACTGAGTCTATTAGATGTGATATAGACATCATGATAAATAATATAAACTAAATGAACAAAACAACAAAATAATAAATATATCAAGGACAACATCACAAAAGCAGATATAAACATTCTTAATCCACTCTGTATGACATATATATCATAAATTGGGTGGACCACTGAATAGAATAAACAGGTAAACCACTAACCTATTAGATATGACACACGCCAGAGGTAAATCAGTGTTGAAGGTACACTGAAAACATACATCTGATAACCCTAGATAATACAATAAAGGAACAATCAACCACCCAAGGTGATACCTAAATGTCCCTATTTTATAGAATAGCATTGAGTTCAGGGCTTCATTAAGTCCACTTGGGAATAGAGAATTAAGTTGAAATGTCCAGTAAATTTCCTGTTGGCAGAGTTTTCTAAATCTATCACCTCCTCGTGAGGTTGATGGAATAAATTCTAAACTGATAACTTTTAATGAGCTTGGATCACTATTATGTTTCACCATAAAATGTTTAGGAATACTATGGTTCTGTTTTTTATTTATAATATTCCTACAGTGCTCCATGTAATGCACCTTAAGGGGTCTCGTTGTTCGACCAACATATTTGAGATTACAGTCACATTGGAGGAGATAGATTACCCAACTAGAGTTACAGTTAATAAAGCTGGTAATACTTTTTTCTTCTCCTGTCATAGTAACAACAGATGTAGTTTTATTTAATACATATTTACAGGTTGTACATCTTGTGTTTCCACATCTAAAAAAACCTACTGTTCTTCTGCTTAGCCAAGAATTAGTACAATTGTCCGAGTCTTTGACCACAGGAACAGATTTCATAAAGCTTGGAGCAAGAATGGTTTTTATGGAGCGATTTTTCCTGAAAATAAATTTAGGATGACTGGGAAGGACTTGGTTGAGTATAGGATCAACTTTTAATATATGGTAATTTGATTTAATGATTTGTTTGATAGTATTTGAAGGGTTATTAAATTTACTAATAAAAGCCAACTCTCTAGATCCTTTTGGATTGTTATCATTTATTTCTAACATTGTCTCCTTTTTTGGGTGTAATAGCGAATCTCTATCTATTTCTGATACTTCTTTGAATGCCCTCTCTAAGATATGATTAGGGTATCCTCTGCTCATAAAAGATTCCAACAACTTTTTCGATTGTTCCTGGAATCCTTTTTCTGTCGAACAATTCCTCCTAATCCTGAGGAGTTGCCCCTTCAGAATATTGGTCTTCCATGGCATGTAATGAGCACTACGGAAGTGTAGATATGCTTCTGTCCCAACATCTTTGATGTAATTAGAAGTGATGATTTTATCACCCAAAATCTCAAGGGTCACATCCAGAAAATTTATAACACTCTTGTTATAATTGTAAGTGAAAGTCAAATTATAGGTGTTAGTGTTGAGAAAACGTGCGAAATTAAGAGCTGTGTCCAAATCCCCATCCCAAATGAAAAATAAATCATCTATGTAATGGCCATAGAGAACCAGGTGGCCTCCCAGCTCGCCCCCCCATATGAGCTGGTTCTCGACCTTGCCCACATAGAGGTTGGCGTAGCTTGGTGCAAACCTGGTTCCCATGGCCGTTCCCATAGTCTGTAGATAAAAAGTGTCAGAAAAAAGAAAATAATTGTGGGTAAGAATAAAGTGAATGGAGTCTAATAAGAATTCTTTGTGTCTGTTAGTCAAATCTCCATCTTCATTAAGAATGTCACGAATGACCTGGACACCCATTTGATGTGGAATATTGGTGTACAAACTTTGTACATCCATAGTAAGAAATGCATATGAAGATTTCCATTTCACATCTCGTATTAGTTGCAAAAAATGTATTGTTTTTATATTTATATTAAACTGCATCTATTATCAGCGCTGCATATTTTCTTTTCTATATTGTTATATAGGAGGCTGACTACCTCCCCTTTTTGCAGCTGCTGGGGAGACTTCTTACCACAGCACCCTATTTACTATTTTTATAGTTCCATTCTTGCACTTCTTTGTTGATGCACGTGTGGCTACTGCGCACACAATTCACAAACACAAAAAAATATATATTTTTTATTTTGTTTGGAGTGCCCTTTGGGGGTTACAGCACCCTTTAGGGGTCAATCCAGTCGCCCCTTTATTTATGGGACACAGGCGCACGCTTGGCAGTACTTTGTTGATGCACGTGCAGCCACAGTGCACACAATTCACAAACACAGAAAAAAAAAATTTTTTTTAGCACTTGGGGGGAGCACCCCTGATGGACAGAGCACTCCCTGGACAACACTACAGCACCCCTTTAGGACTGAGACACTGCACAGGACTTTGGAGTGGACACAGCCCCTATTGACAACTGACTGCACAACACAGTCCAGCCAGCCCCTATGGACTTTGAAGTAGTGGACACAGCACCTATGGACAACAGCAGCACAGCACAGCACAACACTACACTGCACTACACTACACTACACACCCCAGCCAGCCCTAACTCCCACCCTCCCTCTTCACTGTCCACAGCCGAGTGAGAAAATGGCACCGATGCGGGTACCTTATATAGGATCCAAAACCTGCGAGACCCGGAAGGCGGGATGATGACGTTTTGCCTCAATTTCAGATCCGATTCAGGCGGGAAAAGTCGAGCCTGACTCGGATCTGCCTTGGATCGGGGGGGCTCGGGGGGGTTCAGATTTCAGAAATCCGAACCCGCTCACCCCTAGTTATGGTTATGCTAAACCAAGTGTTTTGGATCTGTATTTTTTTTCAAAAAATTATAAAAAAATATATTTTAACATACTTCATTGCTCCTATATTTCCCCTCATATAGGTTTTCTCATGGGAATCTTGACTGATTCTGCTTGCCCCAAATGATGACTCTGGTTGGGGGTTTGGCGTTTTGCTACTGATTATTTAGTGAATTCTGTCCTGCTAACAACCGAATGGGCCATATTTGGCTTTATAACTGTTGATACTAAGGATAGGTTCAGATGTCTAAGATCCAAACCCGCTCATATCTAGTTGATACCTGGGTTCCTAGAGATGTTAAAAGAATGCTATTCGCACTTTCTTTTGCTGCTTGATAAACCATGTTACATTTATGGATACAGAGCTCTCTGCCAACCCTTGAAATTTTTAAAATAAATGTTTTCTTTATTTTTAGTATGAATTGGCTGGAAGCCTCCCTTCAGAAAGAAACATGTACTAAACGATTCTTTGCAACATGGGTGAGTTATACTGAGGTTTCCCCTGCCTCCACTAAGGAGGCAATCCATCACTGCTTTGGTAGCACTATGTGGTACTAGACTTATATCCTTCTGCAGGACCCCCACAATATTTTTAATATACCAAGATTGTTTAGTCCAGTTCTGGAGTGCCTCCACATTGTCTTTGCTTTTGTATTATAAATGAATATATGATGTTATAATTTACTCTAAAATAGCTTGTTCATATTTTTGTATTACTTTTGAACCTATTTACTATTATTCTTTTGATGCTTCAATAATTTCCATGCATTTCCAGTCAATTTTAATCACCTCACAGCTCACAATATTCTTTTCACTACTTTTTCCCAATACAGGCCAAAGTCTGCAGCGAGCTGCCTGGCTAAAGTAAGCAACAGAGCAGTGGCACAAATGCACAACAGTTTAAAAAATATTGGACTTATATGAAGCATTGCCACACAGCAGTGGCAGTAATATAGACTACAAAAATGTCAGTCAGCAATGCCCCATATAGTGCAAAATGCAAAGAAAAGAGGTGCAAGATGGAATTATCCTTGGACCCTCCCACCTACTCTTATTTTGGATATTAGAAAGGACATGCACAGTTTACCAAACCAAGGACTTCAGCCACAAAAGTGTCAGTCCTTCAGCGACAAGGACTGACAGTTTTCTGGCTGAAGTCCTGCGCTTGTTTGGGCTCTCACAAAACAATTTTTTGGATGGACTACCTACAATCATTAAAGAACAGGTTGATGATGAGGGTGTTGGCGGTGGAGATTACAGGTGCTGGTCCAAACTGCTGATAGCTGATACTGGACTGCTTGCTATCATTTTACAAAATATCATCATTTTGTTAATTAAATTGTATAAAACTCACTGCACATGATGTATCAAGGAGGAGGTGCCTAGATGGATAATGTCCCAACCTCTACTAAATATGACTTAACATATGGTACAGATGCCATCTCAACTGTAGTCAACATTTGGGTAACAATAATTCCACACCCAAGAGGTGGGTTTTCTGGTATTATGCCCAGGCATGACAATGGCTTTCTTTTTATCATGAGCAAGAACTGCTGCCACTGATTTACACAAAAAAAGTCCTCATCGTCATCAACATCCTTATTAGCATCAGAAAGGACACAAATATCCCCCTCATCCTCCTTTTGCACTTCCACCACACTATCATCTTTAATTTTTATTATTTCACCATCTAATACTAGCACAGCCATCACGGCATCAGTGATCCACTGGGCAACTGGGTGATGGCTGTCAAACTTGCTTCCTCTATCAAAGGATTGTTTAACAGTCAATTGTTTTTTTTAAACTACAGCACTACCACTAGTAGTCTTATTGGTCTCATTCAGGGATGAAGATCCACCCCCCAGCAGCAGCAGGCCTAGAGCTCAATGATTTTTTTGAGAAATCCAGTATAAGGGAGGACTTAGTTAACCTTATCAAATTGGATGCGTTAATTGAGCTCACACTAGCTCAAAATAGCTTTTTTGCTTTCTTTTTAGATGTTTTAATATATATTCTCAATCTTTATTAGTGCCTGCTTAGTAGTTATTTGTCAAATTGGATGAAGGACTAATTCAGATCATGATTGAGGATATTGTTGATGAAGTTATTGGTGGTGGACATGGCAAATGCTTGGATCTAGCAGAGAGAAGGGAGCTAGTTGATGCTGGACTGCTTGTTGGTACTTTTTTAGTTTAGTTTCTTGTTTTCCTAAAAACTTTTCATGCACGTGCTGCAAATGACACAACAGGGAGAAGGTTCCTATATGGTTAAGGTCCCTATCTCTACTTAATGTGGCTTTGCAAATACTACAGATGGCTTGACAATTGTTGTCTGGATTTGGATAGAATTAATTCCACAGATAAGAGGTTTATTTTGTCATGTTATGTCCAAGCATGACAATGTTGTTTTTTATCATTGGCAACAACTGTTTCAACTGGTGCCTGACTAAAGCTGGGTACACACTGACATATATTGGCCGATCAATTGATTGGCCAATATATCTGATGCTCGTCAGCCAGTGTGTACACATGATATGTCTCTGAACTGCGTCATTCACAAACATATTCCACAGGCTGTGCTGCACACCCGATGGACAGATATGTTTGCAGACAAATCTGTCCATCGGCACACACAGCCGCAGCCACAGGGAGGGGAGTGGTACACATTCCTGACCCACCCAACAGCTGCCTGGTCCTGACCCCTGGCCGCCAGGTCCCGGGGGCACAAGCAGATGATCGCCCTTCAGTGTGTATGAATGACCATCATCTGCAGATCTATCTGCAGATCACTCGATCTGCAGATATATCTGTTAGGTGTGTACCCACCATTGCACAAAGAACCTCATCAACATCCTTATTAGCACTAGTGTCAGCTATAGAAATATCCCAGTGCACTTCCACATTAGCATTCTCTATTTCCACATGCATGTTGACATGTGCATCTCATTCCCACATTTGCAGAGGATGCATAGATGGTGAAAGGAGGCTCCTCTTTGAATATAGTATTGAAAAGGTTAGGCTCACACATTGCACCCACAGACACACTTAGGGGTACATTTACTAAAGTGAGAGTTTTTAGAAGTGGAGTTGTTGCCCATAGCAACCTAACAGATTCTATATATTATTTTCTAGAAGGTGCTACTTAAATGTCAAATAAAATCTGATTGGTTTATATGGTCTTAGCACAGCCCTGGATGGACACAGATCCTGGATGGAACACTACAGCCCCTGGATGGACACAGCCTAGCCTCCATATGGGCACAGCCTAGCCCACCTCACAGCTGGATGGAACAGTGCAACAACAAACCAGCAAAAAAAAAAATATATATATATATATATATATATATATATATATATATATATATATATAGTTTTTTAACTGATTTTTTCCATTTTTTTTAGGTAAACTGGAGGGTGTTTTTACAACCGACATTGCTCAGAGTCACAGTGCTTATTCAAAGTTGTTGAATGCAATGGGCTATGGCCTGCAGACTCAATGCAGCACCAGTGTGTGATAGGACAGGGAATAGATGGACACAGCACATCTGGATGGATGCAACAGTAGTGGTGGATAGACAACACAGCCCCTGGTTGGAACAGTAAATCCCCTGGATAGAAAAATGTAGCCCCTGGAAAGATTGAGCACAGCCCTTGATGGACAAAGACCCTGGATGGACACAGTCCCTGGATGGAACAGTACATCCCCTGGATGGACACAGACTCTGGATTCAACAATACAGACCCTGGATGGACTCCGCACACCCCTATATTAGAAACAGCCAAACAGTCCATCCATTGAATGGAACAATACAGTCCCTGGATGAAGTCAGCACAGCCTATGATGGGCACAGACCATGGATGGATAAGTACAGCTTTCTGGATGGAACAATACAGCCCATGAATTGACTTAGCAGTCAACACAGCCCCGGATGGACACAGCCACTAGATGGAACAGGACAGCCCCTGGATGGAACAGTACAATCACTGGATGGAACAATGCAGCCCCAGATGGAACAATGCAGAACCAGGAAGAGCAATGCAACCCCTGGATGGACACAGCCCCTGGATGGAACAGTATATCCCCTGGATGGAACAGTACAGCCCCTGGATGGAACAATATAGCCCCTGGATGGACTCAGCACAGCCCTGGATGGATCGGCCACTGGATAGAACAGTACAGCCCCTGGATGGAACAGTACAGCTCCTGGATGGAACAGTACAGCTTCTGGATAGAACAGTACAGCTCATGGATGGAACAGTATAGCCCCTGGATGGAACAGTACAACCGCTGGATGGAACAGTACAGCCCCCTGGATGGACTCAGCACAGCCCTGAATGAAAACATCTTAGCAATTTGATGGAAACAGCCAGGACCAGCAACAGGGGGGTACAAACGGTACCCCAGTCCCAGGCCCAAAGGTTTGGGGGCCCTGAGGGGCAAAAAATTGGCCTTTTGCGCCTAATTATTATAAATAAACTGACAAGCTGCCAGCGCGATACAAGTGGGCAAAGATAATCTACTTAATAAGCTATTAAGCAGCAGCTAGCAAGGGTACCTCCCTCATGGTCAACTGATCCGGGTCTGTGAGCATAGAATGAATGATGCTCTGACATCATTACAAATGATGCTGTGCCCAACTGGTTGGTCCCTGCCTGCCTCCATGCCGCCGGCTGCCACAGCCCATCTCAAAGGAGCATGAGCAGGCAGCCTGACAATGATAGTGACTCATTAATGGAACCGCTGGGCTGTGGGCACTGGAGAAAAAACTGCAGGCATGGTCTTCTCCCTGAACCCTCCCACCAATGAGGCAGCCACTGCAGCAGTGTGACACTGCCATCTGCAACCTGCATCAGACACAGTGTGTGGTGTGGTAAGGTGACAGTCTCTATTTACTTATTTAATTTCCATATTAATAATGTCTTTCTGCATATCCTGTTAATTGAATCTGTTGCTTATTTAAGTGCAATATATTCATTGGATTGTACACTGAATATTAGGTAGAAAATGTTGCTGTGTGGGGGGAGAGAGAGACTTGTTAGCTATATTCATCATGTGGGCTTTTTAATATCTGAAGCTTAATTGTGTTTTTGGGACAAGTGTATATGAGAGAGACTGTTGCTTGGGGTTGATAGTAGCACAACATGTACAGTATATTGCAAAGAGGTAGAATGTGGGCCTGATTGAGAGATCCACAGTATGTTCATTTGATGATGCAAGTACATCTCTGAAATTTCCAGGCTACAGCATGATTGACATGCTGTTGTATTTTATGAGTGGAGCAGGGGCATGGTCACCATTCTTGGAAGGGATTAGACTGTGGTCTTCGTAAGTGATCAGCACCCATTCAGGCTGTGGGAAGCTTCAGCTTCTGCAACCTGACTAGAGGAACAACCATTGCAACCAGTCGCGATGGAGATCCCAGCCTGCGACATCGGTCACAGTGCTGGGATCACAAATGCAAGAAGGAGGTGTCTGATACTTCCATCTGTATTTGCATCTGAGATCGATGGATTTGCACATTCACTTGTGTGTGGCTCTGCAAATCTGTCCATTTCTAAAGCAGGCCCTGTGTGCAGAGGTTGGAGGTGGGGCCGGGAGGAAGGGGCCCCAGAGAAACCAGTGTACCAGGCCCCAAGATTTCTGTTGCTGGCCCTGGACACAGAACTGCTGGATGGAACAGTACAACACCAAACCAGCAAATGTATATGTATTATTATATTATATTTATTTTACACTTTTTAATTTAAACTTGTGTTTTTTTTACAACCAACTTACAATGCTCAGAGTCACAGTGCTGCATTTCACAGTTGTTGAACACAGTGGAATATGGCCTGTGGACTCACTGCAGAACCTGTGTGTGACAAAAGACAGGGAGTGGATGCACAGCTGGATGGATACAACCGACCTGGATGGACACAACACAGTGTTTTCTGTGCCACTGGGTAACTTACCTCTCCTGTCACACTGTGCTCCATGGCAAGATGTCAGCATCCTTTGTCCATTGTGGATGCATAGACTTCAGTTTGGTTTGGTTTCTCTGCCTGCTAGGCCAAAGGTCCCAAACTGTGCACCGCGGCACCCTGTGGTGCCTCGGGACACTTGCAGGGGTGCCTCAAGTTGGTGGTCCAGCACCAAATCAAAATATTTATGGTCAGTGTAATGTAATTATGTCTACACAAAGAAGCTCAAACCTGTCCACAACCACATTATTGACCCTAAGGATGACAGGTAAGCACAATTTACTTCACTTTACTACTGTACTAATTTTTTTCAGAATTTCTCAATAACAAACGTTTGCCTTAAGGGTGCCATGAAAACAAAGCTGATACTCTAGGGTGCCATGATTCAAAAAAGTTTGGGAACCTTTGTGCTAGGCCATAATCCACATAAGAGCCTAGCTTGTTATGCACCCTGGTTCCATCCACTGGCTCTAGCAAATTGCCAGTACAACATCTAAACTCATGGTCTCATTCAGACCTGCTCCAAGTGCAGGATGCTCGCAAGCAGGTCGATGGTAGCCAAATGCGCATGCGCACGACGGAGGGAGTTCCGTAGTGTGCATGCGCGAGACCCGGATAGCTACAGCCAAGCTGTCGCTCCGGGTCTCGCACCAAAGGGGGCGTGCTGTCGATGGTGACAGCATGCCCCCTTTGGTGGGTGTGCCAGGGGCGTGGCTGCCAGATGGAGGTGTTCCCATGGGAATGCTTACCGTCTGGGTCCGGCCCCACTGACATCACTAGTGATGTCAGTGGGAGTGATTTTGGCTCTGATAGAGCCAAAATCACTCCAGGGCTTGCGGCAGTGAGACCCTACCGCCTGGTCTCGTTGCAAGCCCGATGGTCATGATGGTCTTGACCATCGCGACCATCATCATGGACGCTCGCATAAGCTGTGGGTGGTAACCCACAGCTATGCAAGCGTCCAGAAGGACACTCCAAAAAAAAAAAGACCCTGATTCTGTGCAGGCGCTCGTTCAGAGCGTCCGGCTCTGAATCAGGCCCTCAGTTCCCACAGAGCCTATGTTACTCTAAGCTCCTGAACTAGTCTCCTGAGCAGTGTAGTTCTACTATCCTGCTGTATTGCTGCTGTTAACCAAGTCTTTACTGGGTGAAGCTGCTCCTGAACTCTGTGACTCATTTCCTAATTAGTGCCTTTCCTAGCAACTGCAATATTTGTTCCAGAATTCAGATAGCTAATATCTTGGCTTCACCTTCAGAATACAGAACCAGATATCTATTAGTTTGCAAGATTTCAGCATTATTAGAGACTGTGACTTTGCCTGTGTTGAGTCAAATTACCATCTCTGTGATTCACCTGTACTTCCACTCTGCTACAAGGAATCCTTAATCCACAGCAATGTAACTATCCTGTGGTCTGATTCAGCATTTCTTCATATCTGCTTCATCTCTGGCCCACCATTAATCAACTGTGTATTGCCTAGCTCAGTCCCTACTGAGTGAAGCTCAACTGTGCTCCACTTACATTCATTTGTTATCAAGCTGGTGCAGTTTTGTTATATTTGCAGCAATAGTTTTTTATTAGAGATGTGCGCTGACCCCGGTGTTTTGGTTTTGGATCTGGATCTCCCCTGGTTTTGGATCTGTATTAGTTTTACCAAAACCTCACCTCCATTTTTTGTTTTCGTGTTTTGGTTTTGGATCTGGATTTTTTCTTAAAAAATAAAAAACAGCTAAAATCACATAAAATGGGCTATTTTTGTTCTTACAGTATAATAACCTGAATAACATTTATTTCCACTCATTTCCAGTCAATTTTAACCACTTCACAGCTCACAATATTTGTTTGTTCTTCTTGTTTAGGCCCAAAATTTGCACCAAGATAGCTGGCTGACTAAACTAAGCTGCAGTAGTGGGCGGCACAAACACATGGTAGTTCAACTTCAAACATGGCACATCAGGAAACACTTTTATTATTGAAAAGAGGCCTAAGGGAGTTGGAGTATGTATGTAGTTGAAGGTAGGGCAGGGACAGGAAGGGTTGATTGGTAGTAAATTTAATTTAGTTTTTGGATTTATAAGAAAATTTATGAGGGAGAAGGGGAGGGATGGAGGCATTTAAATAAAAATGTGATACAGTACATTTACATCAGTCCTTGCAATAGAAGAATCCTTGAGCATGACTGCTGCTGCTGGGAGTTGATTTTCTCATCCCAGAAGAGGACCAGGAAGAGTGCTTTCCAAAAACAAATAAACAATTGACTTAAATAATCTTTGCAAACCTTCTAAAAGCATTTCCCAATGTGTACAAGGACATAAAAAACATAATTAGCAAGTGGCCTCAAAGTGCCACTTAACCAGCACAGATATGTGCACAAGCATAAACTCTATGATTTATGGCAGGGGTAGCCAACACTGGTCCTCGAGAGCTACCAACAGTGCATGTTTTCCAGGTCTCCTTACATAATCAAAACTATAATATTTAACTCCACCTGTGGATCTTTCTAAATGTTTGGTGAGTAATGAATACACCTGTGCACAAGCTAGGTCATCTGGAAAACGTGAGCTCTTGAGGACCGAGGTTGGCTACCCCTGAATTAAGACCTTATGTTGTGTCTTTTTTGAGAATCCTGTGCATGCTTCTGCAGCTAGGAGTGGATTTTCATCCCAGAAAGGGTCCATGAAGAGTGCTTCTGAAAAACAATTGACTTAAATAATCCTTTACAAACCTTCTGTAAAGGAATTTTCCAACCTGTACAGGGACATTAAAAAAACAGATTTAGTTAGTGGCCTTCAAACTGCCATTGTTCCCCCTGTCCACTTAACCATATGAGATATGTGAACAAGCGGAACAGAGCATTAAATGCAACATTTCAGATTTTAGGTTTAAGTCTTGCGTTGTGTCTTTCTTGGGAATTCTTTCTTGAGCGCCATGCCTGCTTGCTGGGCGTGGAATTTTTTCATCCCAGAAGGGAACCAGGAAGCGTTCTTTCCCAAAATAAATAAACAATTGGCTTAAGTTATCCTTTGCAAACCTTCTGTTCTATAAAGGAATTTCCAAACCTGTACAGGGACATTAAAACACAGAGTTAGTTAGTGGCTTTCAATTTGCCATTGTTCCCACTGTCCACTTCTTAAATATGAATATGATGTTAAAATGTAGAAGGCCAATAATTTTGTGGACCACACATGGCTGATTTATCAAACATGGCAACTGGATTCATGTCATAAGGAAGAGGAGGCTGCAAACTGGCTGTCATATTATAAGTTGGCCATATGGGGTGTGATGCTGGTAATGGATTAGGCTGGTTATCATAATTTATCAGTTGACACATTATTATTATTATTATTATTATTATTATTATTATAGCTGTTGTTATTTTGGGTTGCCATCTCCTTAAGGGTGTTTGCCAACAGACAGAGACTACCTACCTATCAGCTCAGGCATAGACACTTCCTAAGCAACAGAGCTCTGTTCTCTGGAGGGAAGTCAAATAGGTGGGAGCCCTTGTTCCAACATCTGAAACTCATATCTATCCACATCATCTATTATAATGAAAAAAATGTCATTGGGGACATCTAGCTCCTCTTTCCATAATCTACTCACCCTTTTTGGACAGGAAGTCCAGGATGGATGGTTTGGAAGAAGAAGGCCTACCAACAGATGGGGATGGTCATTATCAAAACCTGTTTCCCCCAGTGGGTGTAGTCTGGGAGGTATTGGTTGGCATGCAGGCAGCAGTATAACAAAGGCCTCCATGTTGTCTGTGCTTACTATTCCATATTTCAGTTTGCGATTCAGGTAGGAATAAAGTTGACTACAGAACACAGTGACAGAATCACTGGATGTCTTAGTGCATTCAGGCCAAATACGATCCTTGAATTCCCAGACAGATTCCAGACAGATGAATCCTTTGCTTGTAATAATCTTTGGTAATTTCTGGCAAAGGTGGGTGTTATAGCCAGACACTTTGAAGGCTGTAACTTTGAACTACTTTATAAAAAGCATGTGAATGAAACCTTTCCATACTGCAGAACATGATGGAGAAATTCCTTAAAGTTCAGCACCTAGAGCATCTTTTTTCATGTTCTCTGAGGACTCTCCTGACTGTGAAGAAAGATTATCCACACTGTAGTCTTTCATTGTGACTTTCTAATGATGATTTCAATGCTGTCCACTGGCTGAGATCCATCTCATCTGAGGGTTGGGTTTTCCCCATGCAAATGAGACAATTCAAATCCAGAAGGTGACTCTTATGTTTTTGTTTAGCCATGGTGTCAGTCCCTCTTTTGGCAGAATTTGCAAAATCTTAGGACCTCATTCAGAGTCAGTCGCAGCGGCCGCACGGTCGTACGCATCCAATGTTTTTCTTTCTGTGCCTGCGCATGGCTAGCTGTGTGCATGTCCGTACGAGCTTTACCGATGCAAAATACTGTCGGTCGTAGGGCTTCCGAAATGGAAGTGGCTTGCAAAAGTTGATTGACAGGAAAGTCCGTTTTTGGGTGTATACGGGGGTGGTGGTCTGCAAACGGAGGCGTGCTTCAGCGTTTCCTGGTGTTTTAGGGGAGTGCATAAATTATCTGCTTCGTACGACCATGAATTGCTGATGCATGACAACATCACTCTACGAACAGGATGATCGTTCAGGCTAAGGTAGGCAAGAAGCGTCCGTAAGCCACAACAGTACAATCGTTAATCCGATGTTACTTGTGATGTTTCTAATTGGAACCACACAAACCAAGCAGCTAAGATTGGTGCATTGTAACTATTAACACTGCTAATTACCTTGTAAATGATTTCACTTGCGTGTGCATTAGGGAATTCGTAACACAACTGTTTATTTGTGTTTTTTTAACTTATTTTTTTCAGGCATTTTTTAAAACATATAGCATTGTGTTTTGTGTAGCAGCCTTTTCAGATACCATACTTTTTAAACCATGTATACATTGATATAGTTAAATATAGACATTGTGTTAATAAAATGTTTTATTTTTCGGAAATTAGCCTTTAATCACAATTTTACTTACAATTGTTAGGGCAACATTTGCCTATAAATAAAAAAAAAAATACAATTCTCAAATTAAAATAAAAAAAAAAGCTTGAGTCATTGGTGACAAGAAATATGGGGACTGGACAAGAGGTGAGGGAGGAGATATCCATGGCTACTTACATCATTTGGGCCGGCTCGGGGGAAGAGGTAAGCTAAGGACAGCTGACTGGCATGTAACCCGCTGACTGGCCTGGTAGATGGTATTTCCTCAGGCCTAGGCATAGGGCTCTCCATACTTGTGGGGGTGGCAGATGGGCTGCCAGAGGTGGTGGTCCTGGGAGGAAGGGAGCCTCACTCCATCATGGCAGGTGGGTTTGCCTGCTCCTGGGTATTGGCCCAATGATCTATGGCCCCAGCAATGGTCTCCAGGGCCACCGGCACCCTCACCAGAGTGGTCTCCATCCTCAGAAGAACACATCTGTTCTCCTGAGTTTGGGAGACCAACCTGGTGAGGAGAGACACTGCTCGTTCCGATGGTTGCCCTGAAGTAGACTCCACAGGGTCACCAGATGGAGTACTTGGATCCTCCCCTGCAGAGTCTCCATCTGTGCTGGACCCATACCTGACCTCAGTAGCAGGCACTACCTCCTCTGAGTCTGGAAAAAAAAATGTTAAAAAAAAATGTATTTTTTATTAAAAAAAAATGCATACACGTTTTAGCTTTATACTTTTTTGAGTCCAAAAAATATTTACATTCTTGCACATGTGGAGCATTGAAGTCGGCCATGTCAGTGTCCATAGTGGACACACCAACTATCTCCTATTCCATCACCCATCCCTGAGCCAACATCTCCAACCTCGTCAAGGTCAGCTCCTCAGGGATGGGACCGCTACCTGTCCCCGCAGCATGGTCCACCCTACTCCGTAGCTTCCTCTTCAGCTGGTATTTGAAATCAGTCCATCTGACAATGTGATTTGGCATTTTTTAAGGGTTAGTTTATTTAATTAAGATCTCACTTTTGACTTCAGTACACTCACAATAACATTTTTTTACCTTTTTTTGATGACTTTCATGGTTCTGTGGGTTGTCCCCACAGCATTAACAGCCCTGGATATCTCCTCCCAAATCCTGTCTTTGGCTCCAGCCCCCATATTTCTTGGGGCATGGACAAGGTTATCCATTGTCATGGTCACCAATGTCTCAAGCTCTAGCCTTGAAAACGGTGGATTTCTGGGCCTTGGCCTGCTTGGCCCCGCCTCCTCCTCCTCTGGTGGTGGTAGTGGATTCCCAGCACCTACAATATTTTTTAATTTTGTTAATTGAAAAAATGCATTTGTGGAAGATATGAACTGTTATTGTGTTTTTTAAAAAATGTGTTTAACACTTACCTGCCTCATTTGTCCTCTGCCCACCATGCTCCTCGCTTGCCATTTTCAAAACTTGTGACAGAGCATGAAGAATAGTGCTTTTGATGAGTATTTTATAGATGTGAGCGCATCCCTGGATTGGTTACCGGGGCATCCCTATTTGACTACGTACAATGCACACCTTGCCTGCATTCCGTAATCACTGCGTGGGTTGTCCGAGATGTGAGCGCATCCCTGGATTGGTTACCCGTGCATCCCTATTTGCCTACATACAAATGCACACCTTGCCTG
The DNA here is from genome assembly GCA_031769625.1 of Taudactylus pleione. Lineage (NCBI taxonomy): Eukaryota > Metazoa > Chordata > Amphibia > Anura > Myobatrachidae > Taudactylus > Taudactylus pleione. Next base: position 3,628,586 of record JAUIMM010000150.1, on the reverse strand, counting down.
AATTCCGTAATCACTACTTGGGTTGTCCGAGGTCTGAGCGCATCCTTGGATTGGATACCCATGCATCCCTATTTGCCTATGTACAATGCACACCTTGCCTGCATTATTCAACCATTGTGGGTTTTTTTGGCCATTTTTAAGGCCAAGCCAAATGTTCCCTTACTTGTGTTTTATAGTTGGAGTGATTTGTGGTGCAGGAAGGGATTGCTAGTGTTTACAATATTTGGAGTTGTTTGAGTGGTGCATGTGTTTGTTGTTTGAGTGTTGTTTTTTAAAAAAAAAAAAAATTTTGGGTGGTGGGTTTTTTATTTCTTTTTTTTTTGGTGTTCCTTTTTTTTACATTTTTTTATATTTTTTTGGGTGGTGGTTTTTTTTTTTTGGTGTTCCTTTTTTTTACTTTTTATTTTATATTTTTTTGGGTGGTGGGTTTTTAATTTCTTTTTATTTGGGGTTTCCATTTTTTTTTTGTACATAAATTTATCAAACCTGGTTACTTTGTGTGTTTGGGTGGACGTGTTTTTGGAGGAACAAAATAACAACGTTCTTTGCAGACTCCAGTAAGTGTGCCAACCTACTGCAAGCTGTTTTTTTGGGGGGGAATTTAAAACAAAAAAAGAACATTATTCAAAAAATTATTGTCATTTTCTATTGTTTTGTTTTAGGTGTTTAACAGTCCAGTTTGTACTGGATTCAGGTAAGTTTCTATTTTTAAAAACCTAAAAGTTTGTTGTATTTAATAATGAAGTGTTTTATGCAGTCTTTTTTACATTTAATAATGCATTTGTGGTTTTTATTGCTAAAACAATAATTATGTTTTCAATTTTTAATATTGCCCAATTTCAAAGTTAAGGATTGTTTTAACAATAATAGTAGTAATAGACATTTTTTTTTTTCAAAATAATATTTTCTTTTTCTTCAATAAAATAAAAACCCATACACAAACAACACCTGTTGGGGTTCCAGAAGATGGCACAGCCCGACCCTGTAAGAATATGCACCATTATTACTAAGCTAAGTATTTTTTGAAAAATATTGAAAATTCTTTCTCAACAACACTTTTTTTTTTTAAATTATAACTTTACAGAGTGATGTGGGCCAACTAATAGTGGCCATGTTGCCCCCCACCAACCTTCCTCAGCCTCCTCCTGGGTGTAGGCATAGGAGGCGTGCAAGGGCAAAGATATATAGAACACGTGTCACCCTTTTTGGAATGACTGATGATGTGGTTGTAACCACTTATTGCCTGCCTCCAAATATTATCCTAGACACTCTTTCAATAATAAAGAATGATCTAGAAAATCAGATTAACATTTCTACAGCAATCACACCACTTTACACAGTTGTTGGTTGTGTTACATTTCTGCACCTCAGGGTCGTTCCAAACCACTGTGGGGCTGGTGGGTGGCCTCTCCCAGCCCTCATTTTCATAGATCTTGAGGCGTGTGCTAGATGCATTCTTTAATCATATAGCACATTTTATTAGTATGCCTTTGGATATGGATGCCCTTGATGTGGTAAAGCAGAAATTTTTTGAGATTGCAGGTTTTCCACACATCATAGGGGTAGTGGATGGCACTCACATAGCACTTCAGCACCCTGCATGCAGGGAACAAATCTATAGGAACCATAAACATTTCCATTCGCTAAATGTAATGGTGCTATGTGATGCCTCCCTCCAGATCCTCTCCCTGAATGCCAAATTTCCAGACTGCAGCCATGATGCATACATGATCCAGCATTCAGGGATTTGGCCAAAATTAAGCACACTGCAAGCTGGTGACGCGTGGCTTCTTGGTAAGTATAAATCCAGTATGTAGCTATAGTAATAGTGTAAACATGTTTTCATTTACAATTTATGGATCTTTTGGTGTCCCATTTCCATCAGGTGACAGTGGATATCCTTGCACGCCCTGGCTGCTGACTCCTTATTTGAATCCCACACCAGGGCCTCAAACTCAATATAATGCCACATTTACTGCCACCAGGCAGGTGGTGGAGTGCTGTATCGGCCTTTTAAAGGGCCGGTTCCGGTGTCTCCATCACTCTGATGGTGCACTCATGTACTCGCCGGATATGGTTTCTCGCATTCTGGTCCTGTGTGGGATTTTACACAACATTGCAATAAGGAGTCAAGTACCCATGCAGCCAGAGGATGCCTTGCCAGAGGATGGCCCCCCAGAGGAAGGTGTTGTGATGATGTCGGGTGGGGGGCAGACACGATTCTGTGGTTTCAAGATTTTTTAGGTAAAAATGTTTAACTTTATTTTTAATTTTACACTTAGAGCAAATGTATTTTAAGGTGAACCTAATTGTTTTTTTTTCTAAAAAATCACAACACTTTCCGAAACTGAAAAACTAAAGGAACCCATTGGCAATACCCTGTACTGTTTTTGGACAACTAACATAATTTTTCCGGATATACCACCACATGTTTAGTTAATTTTGATTATTTTTTTTTATTTTGTCTGTTAAAAAATAAATATTATGATTGAGTTTTGCTTTTGTTGTTTATGTCTGACTAAGCAAGATATTTTATTTTAGGAAAACCTGAGGACATTTTTTTGTGTGATTCTGTGATGAAATGCTTTTTACAATTAAAAGCATGTTGGCAACATGTTTGTATATTTAATAAATGTTTTACCAAAAAATATGGTTTGGTGTAAATATATTTTGAAACCCATTTTGAGGTGGATAGTGTAGGGCAACCCCAAACAAAAAACAAAAAAAACATTACTGCAAATGTTGTTAAGGTTTACATAATCATTTTTGTATTAGTTACTCTATGGAAAGGCACCCAGCTTTGTTCACAAAGTATTTGAAATGCAGAATTACACCATTTAAATTTTTAAGAAAAAAAGAGGACAAATGTTTTTAGAACAAAAACTTTACTGGAAATATCTACATTTTTAAATGTACAAAGGTAAAAAACCCTAAAAATGCTGAAGACTCCCCACAATCCGCTGTAGGCAGCAGTAGGCCTCCAAAAGATGGCCAATTGTTCTAGTGAGCTCCTTACGTATTCCCACAAGTATGTTGGTTAGATCTGTGGACAGAAAAATGTATTTTTAGATTAAAAACATCTAAAAAATTACCCACATTTTAACATTAAACATTATTCAATGTCCCAAACAGGGGGTATACACAATGATGTTAGGGTGTGTTCTAAAGTTTACTCCACACAACATTATTATTATGTGTAAACTTTAATGGTGAAAAAACACTTTGAAACCCTAACTAGGTGGCATAATCAAAAATACCCTAGGATGATTTATAAACAACTGGGAGGTGTATTCTTAAGTCATGACGGCCATATCCTTAAAACACAGTGCACGTATTCACTTCTAGAATGTCCTTGATAATCCAAAACTACAATGTGTTTGTCTGCTATTGCTAACATCACTTATCCTAATGAAGTTACATCTTAGTACATTTTAAACACAGTGTACACAACATTAACAAGGTTAGTCTGGTTCCTATCACCTTCCCAAGTTCTGTGACATGTTTTATTTAAATCTAAAATACAAATCCAAATGTAATCAATTTTTACAACAAAAAAAGCATTTTGTAAACCCCAAAAGGCATACATTTTTGGCAACCCCCCCCAAAAAAGGGTCCAGGCACAAAACATAACCACAAAATATTGAGTAACAGGATTACTGTGCAATGATTATGACACCGATACTGTAAAAATGAAAACTAACACACAGCCAAAATATTTAAAAAAAGAACATAAATAACAACAACATTTAAAAAAAAAAAAAAAAACATAATATTAAAAAACACAGAGCGTGGCAAGGAAGCACCCGATGGAGATGGTGCTGGAGATGTAGATGGGGAGAAAGTTGGAGTTGGTGGAATGGTGGGAGGGGAAATGGAGTGTAAAAAATCCAAGGGAGGGGATATTTGGGTTGAGGACTCGGGCACGAGAGTGGTGATTGAGGATGAGTGGGCAGGGGAGGGAGGAATACTAGGGGAGTTTTGGAAGAGGGAGGGTTACTGGGAGAGTATGGTGGTGGGGAGGGAGGGCTCGTTTGAGCAGATGGGGAAGGTGAGGGGGAGGGCTGCATGTTGGGACCTGCATTGCGGCCAAATCTGCGGGCCCTTCTCTGTCTCCGCTGTGTTTCTAAAATTTAAAGATATTAAAAAAATCTAAGTTTAGTTTTCACTTTCGGCTACACAATACAAGTACACTTTACACATTCAGGACAATAGGCACAACATACAGGAGGGTTGGTTTACATTTAAGAAAAGAATTGGAAAAGAAACAGACATTTTTAACAGTCCACTAATTTTTACATTTATACAAACGCATACTTACGTCTGCGTAATCGCGCCCGCAAATTAGCCAAAAGGACTGGCGACCAGCGGCGCAAATCAGACCAAGGCCTCTCTAGTTGCGCTATATTGCATCGAAATCCAGCACGGCGAAGGGCTCTCCTCACCTCCACATAGGCCGCATGCTTTAAGCAGTTGGAAATGGGAGGCTGGGCGTTTGTAAGCGGCCTGTCCAAAATGTTTACCAGGATGCTCAATTCCTGACGGGTAAAGGCCGCGGCTCTCATGATGGTAATGGCCGATTTTACAGAAAACATGAAATATACATGGGGTAATATAAAGATGATTGGCTAAAATATTTACTCAGTTTCCTAAAAAAACCACTATTGGACAATCCTTTAATCATGTGACCTGAAAAATACGGTCAGATTTGATTGGTTAAAACACGCAGTGTGCAATTGCAAACATAATAGTGCACATGATCCTAACGCAAAATGCACATGCATTTTTAAAGTTAACACAATTAGCAACAGTACATTCACAGATAATAAACATTACTTTGTTTTGGAATTTAAAAAAAAAAAACGAGAACTGGGAAAACCACCACAACAAAACCAATAAAGTTTATTGACACATTAAAAAAACTGAATAAAAAGAACAGCAAGAGTTAAACACTCTTAATTAGATAATTAACAACAAGCTAATAACAAGCTGTTCGATAGTCCATGTAAACATGACATGTGACCATCAATACAACACATACAGCCGCAACCAACACAACATAATTTGAATACAGCGACTGACAGCGCCTGACTACGACTGTCTCATTCGTTCGATCAGATCAGTTGTTAGCTAGAGGAGGTGCAGTGCTAACGAATGGGCGTCACTTTGTTTACGGTCGACCAGCCGTACAATCAGATTTTACAGCCGTAGCCCATACGACCGTGCGGCCACTACGACCTACTCTGAATGAGGTCCTTAGTCTTGGGGGCACCATGATGAATCAGACAGATCCTCCAGGGTAAACATCTGATCTTCTGTTGTATCTATTTCTATTAAACCTTTGTGTGTGAGTTTAGTCATCTGCCACTTGTGGTGGAGCTCTTTTTATGCTTTCTAAATGATCTCCAGACACAATGTAAAACTTAAACCTTAAAATGAAATGTTGCATTTAATGCTCTGTTCCGCTTGTTCTAATAACACACTATAACACACTAGACTTATAATCTTTGCTTTTGTTTACAGTTTTGAATAGAATAGTTTTAGAATTTAGGATGGTTACTCTATATAGGTTGTAAACAAATATAGGCTTTAGATTTTTAGAGAATATAACTTTATAAGCTGTTAAGATAACATTTCTGCTATGTTTAAGATTAAAAAAAACAACTTTTGGTAACCCAATAACTTAAAAATAAAGTTTTCATTGCAATATTCATGCAGCCCCTTGACAGACAGGAGCACAGCACCCCTGTGCACCTATGCCGATGACAGTGGCAGCCAGGTGTGGCTGACCTGCACACAATAAAAATTGTTTATTTATTATTTTGGGCAGCAGCCCCTCAACAGACAGGAGCAAAGCACCCCTGCACACCTACCCTGATGACACACACCCAAAAAAAAATTGACAAAAAAATAAAAAAAAATTTTTCAGCTCCAGAACTTGGGCCCAGAGCACAGATTGATCACTACTGGAGTCAGGCAGCACTAGGTTGCAACTTGCATTGCTTGCTGGATCTTGTGCGGTTAAGCCTAACACACACTCACACAGACAGTAAAAGATCAAAAATAGACAATTGATTTTATTTTTATTCTTATGCTCAAGAACTTCGGCCCAGAGCAGCGATTGATCACGACTGTAGTGGGGCAGCACTAGATTGCAACTTGCATTGCTGGCTGGATACACACACATACACAGACAGTTAAAGTTAAAGATAAAAAAAGACTATTTTCTTTTCTTTTTTTTATGCTCCAGAACTTGGACTCAGAAAATAAATGAATCACGACTGGAGAGGGACAGCACTATGTTGCAAGTTGCATTGCAGGCTGGATACATGCACACACACAGACGGTTAAAGTTAAAGATAAAAAAAATATATATTTCTTTTTTATGCTCCAGAACTTGGGCCCAGAGCAGCGATTGATCACGACTGGAGTCGGGCAGCACAAGGTTGCAACTTGCATTGCTGGCTGGATCTTGTGCGGTTAAGCATAACACGCACACACACACACACACACAGAAAAATATTACACTAAAAGACACTTTTACTTTTTTTACAATATATATTTTTTTTGGGGGGGGGGAGTCCAGAACTTGGGCACACATGGACGCAGCACCAGCCCAGATATATTCTGCACCAGCCCAGATGGACACAGCAGACAGCAGAGCACCAGCCCAGAATGGATCAGCACTGCAGCACCCCAGGACACAGCAGACAGCAGAGCACCAGCCCAGAATGGATCAGCACTCAGAAGCACCAGCACAGAATGGATCAGCAGTGCACCAGCCCAGGACACAAGACACAGCAGACAGTACAGCACACAGCAGCACTCTCCCAGCCCTACACTACCCACCCTCCCTGTTCAGTCTCCACAGCCATAGTGAAATGGCATCCACCGTGTGGTCCCTATATACTACATTGATCATAGACATGTAAGCTCGTGAACCATGAGATTTCTGACTCTATGGTTTTTCCTCGGTTTTGAGATCCGTGTCAGGCAGGAAACTTCGAACCTGCTTGGATCCGACTGGGATCTGCAAAATGCGGGTGGGCTTGGTTCTCTGAGAGTTGAACCTGCTCATCCCTACTTTTTATGCCATTCTACTCCTCTGTAATCAGCATTTCAAGTTTTACAGGTAATTACAGCTTTCTTCTGTTTTCTGAATCTGTAATACACCTGTGCAAAACATCCACCTGTCTGCTCAGGTATATTAGCCACTCCTGATTCTCTGGTTCAGTGCCAGATTACTGCACAGCTGCCATACATTCTGGTGTTTGGTTTGTATCCTGTCATCATTAGACTGCTCCCAGACTACAGAGAAAACCCAGTCCAAACCTGGTAAATACTTCTGCCAAGATCTGCCACTCAAGTATCCTGGACTACAGAACCAAGTAAGTGATTTTATTATTATCAAGTAACAACAACGCAGTTCAGCCTTGTACTCTTCTCTGTTACATACATCATACCATCAACAACACCGATGTCCCTGGTGGTATAGTGGGTATAACCCAGCATCTCTCTGCTGAGACCAAGGTCCAATTTTCTGTAAGGGAAGCATCTATTCACATGTCAAGAGGTCTCTTCAGGCCTGCCAGCTTTGCATACACACCTCCCACTACTCAAACAGACATCTACCTGACCCTGGTTTCACAAGAAAACACAATCATGACACACAACCCCCCTGGATGGACACAACACAGCCCCCCTGGATGGACACAACACTGCCCCCCCAGATGGACAGCCACAGCCCTTGGATGGACACAGCCACAGCAGAGTACCACAACAGTAAAGCAAATGGTGCTGATCATCATGGGGAGGGACATACTGTATATGCAATCTAAAACCCACAAGAATCCAAAGCAGGTGACATTTTGCCTTGTTTTCAAATCAGAGTCATGTAGGAAGACACGAGCCTGTCTCAGATCCTATTTGGATTTGTTATGTTCCAGTGGGTTCAGTTCTCAGAGAGCCAGACCTGCTCATCTCTTGTCTTTAATAATATTTTGATTCGAAAGCAACAGTCTCTCATGCCAGTGGTGTCTTCAGTGCAGGTTTACTGGCTGTGTCAGCAGTGCAGGGGTTTGCTGACGGTTTCCTCAGTACATGGATTTGCAGTGCTGGCAGTGTCCTCAGTGAAGGGTATTGGCAATGTCGACAGTGCCAGTGGTGTCTCTAGTGCAGGTTTGCTGGCTGTTTCAGCAGTGTAAGGATTGCTGATGGTGTCCTCAGTACATGGAATGGCAGTGCTGTGGTGCTGGCAGTGTCCTAAGTGAGGGGAACCGGCCATGTCAGCAGTGCCAGTGGTGTCTTTAGTGCAAGTTTGCTGGCTGTGTTGGCAGTGCAGGGGTTGCTGATGGTGTCCTCAGAACAGGGAATGGCAGTGCTGCAGTGTTGGCAGTGTCCTTAGTGAAGGGTACCAGCGATGTTGGCAGTGCCAGTGGTGTCTTTTCTACAGGTTTGCTGACCGTGTCAGCAGTGCAGGGGTGTTATCAATGCAGGGTGCCGGTGGTGTCAGCAGAGCGGAGGAGCCAGCAGTGTCCTCAGTGCAGGTTTGCTGACTGTGTTGGCAGTGCAGGGGTGTTCTCAATGCAATGAAGGGTGCCTGCGGTGTTGGCAGAGTGGGGGTGCCAGCAGTGTCCTCAGTTCATGTGTACTGACAGTTTCTGCAGTGCAAGGGTGCTGTTGGTGTCCTCAGCATGGGAGTACCATCAGTGTCGGCAGTGTGGGGGTCACTGATGGTGTCATCAGCATATGGGGCAGCAGTGCAGGGGTGCCGGCAGTGTTGGCAGCAGGGGTTGCTGCCAGTGGGGATTCCTGGCAGTGTCGGCAGCGGGGGGTGCAGTGTCAGACAGTGGGGGATGGCGAGCACCATCTTCTTATGCTTCCTGTATGTGTGCAACAGTGCATATTAAATGGGCTTAATGCTGATTGGCTGAGTGCTGTGACAGACAGCTCTCTCAGGCAATCAGTGTAAAGCCAGCTCAATACAAAACCACACGACACGACAGTGGGATTGCGAAGTTATGCCTCAGGTGAGGGATCCAGGGCAGGCAGGTAGATCCAATCTTGGCTCGGATCGCCCCAATCCCCAAAACTCAGGTGGGTTCAGATCTCTAAGATCTGAACCCGCTCATCTCTAGTTGATACCCGGGTTCCTAGAGATGTTAAAAGAATGCTATTGGCACTCTCTTTTGCTGCTTGAAAAACCAAGTTACATTTATGGATACAGAGCTCTCCGCCCACCCTTGAAATATTTAAAGGAAATGTTTTCTTTATTTTTAGTATGAATTGGCTGGAGGCCTCCCTTCAGAAAGAAACGTACTAAATGATTCTTTGCAACATGGGTGAGTTATACTGAAGTTCTCCCTGCCTCCACTAAGGAGGCAATCCATCACTGCTTTTGTAGCACTTTGTGGTACTAGACTTATATCCTTCTGCTGGACCCCCAAAATATTTTTAATATACCAAGATTGTTTGGTCCAGTTCTGGAGCGCCTCCACATTGTCTTTGCTTTTGTATTATAAATAAATATGATGTTATAATTTACTCTAAAATAACTTGTTCATATTTTTGTATTACTTTTGAACCTATTTACTATGATTTTTTTGACGCTTCAATAATAATATGAACTACTTTTCCCCAATACAGGCCAAAGGCTGCTGTGAGCTGGCTAAAGTAAGCCACAGAGCAGTGGCACAAATGCACAACAGTTTAAAAAATATTGGACATATATGAAGCATTGCCACACAGCAGTGGCAGTAATATACGCTACAAAAATTTCAGTCAGCAATGCCCATATAGTGCAAAATGCAAAGAAAAGAGGTGCAAGATGGAATTATCCTTGGACCCTCCCACCCACTATTATTTTGGATATTAGAAAAGACAGGCACAGTTTACCAAACCAAGGACTTCAGCCACAAAAGTGTCAGTCCTTCAGCGACAAGGACTGACAGTTTTCTGGCTGAAGACCTTGCTCATTTGGGCTCTCACAAAACAATTTTTTGGATGGACTACCTACAATCAGTAAAGAACAGGTTGATGATGAGGGTGTTGGTGGTGGAGATTACATGTGCTGGTCCAAACTGCTGATAGCTGATACTGGACTGCTTGCTGTCGTTTTACAAAATATCATCATTTTGTTAACTAAATTGCATGAACTCGCTGCGCACGACGTATCAAGGAGGAGGTGCCTAGATGGTTAATGTCCCTACCTATACTAACTATGGCTTCACATATTGTACAGATGCCATCACAACTGTTGTCAACATTTGGGTAACAATAATTCCACACCCTAGAGGCCGGTTTTCTGGTATTATGCCCAGGCATGACAATGGCTTTCTTTTTATCATGAGCAAGAACTGCTGCCACTGATTTACACAAAAAAAGTCCTCATCATCATCAACATCCTTATTAGCATCAGAAAGGACACAAATATCCCCCTCATCCTCCTTTTGCACTTCCACTACACTATCATCTTTCATTTTTATTATTTCACCATCTAATACTAGCACAGCCATCACGGCATCAGTGATCCACTGGGCAACTGGGTGACGGCTGTCATATTTGCTTCCTCTATCAAAGGATTGTTTAACAGTCAATTGTTTTTTAAAACTACAGCACTACTACTAGTAGTCTTCTTGGTGTCTTTCTGAGATGAAGATCCACCCCCCCAGCAGCAGCAGGCCTAGAGCTCAATGATTCTTTTGAGAAATCCAGGATAAGGGAGGACTCAGTTAACCTTATCAAATTGGATGCATTAATTGAGCTAACACTAGCTCATAATTGTTTTTTTGCTTTCTTTTTAGATGTTGTGATATATATTCTCAATCTTTATTAGTTCCTGCTTAGTAGTTATTTGTCAAATTGGATGCAGTACTACATCAGATCATGATTGAGGATATTGTTGATGAAGTTTTTGGTGGTGGATATGGCAAATGCTTGGATCTAGCAGAGAGAAGGGAGCTAGTTGATGCTGGACTGCTTGTTGGTACTTTTTTAGCCAAAGTTTCTTGTTTTCCTAAAAACTTTTCATGCACGTGCTGCAAATGAAACAACAGGGAGGAGCGTCCTAGATGGTTAAGGTCCCAATCTCTACTTAATGTGGCTTTGCAAACACTACAGATGGCTTGACAATTGTTGTCTGGATTGGATAGAATTAATTCCACAGATAAGAGGTGTATTTTGTCATGTTATGTCCAAGCATGACAATGTTTTTTTTTTAGCATTGGCAACAATTGTTTCCACTGGTGCCTGACTAAAGATGGGTACACACTGACATATATTGGCTGATCAATTGATTGGCCAATATATCTGCTGCTTGTCGGCTGGTGTGTACACATGATATATCTCTGAAATGCGTCATTCACAAACATATTCCACAGGCTGTGCTGCACACCCAATGGACAGATATGTCTGCAGACACATCTGTCCTTCGGCAAGTGTGTAAGGGCAGTCTGCAGACTGGCTGAGCACACGCAGCGGCAGCCGCAGGGAGGGGAGAGGTGCACATTCCCAACCCACCCAACAGCTGCCTGGTCCCGACCCCTGGCCGCCAGAACCCGGGGGCACAAGCAGATGATCGCCATTCAGTGTGTATGAATGACCATCATCTGCAGATATATCTGCAGATCACTCGATCTGCAGATATATCTGTTAGGTGTGTACCCACCATTACACAAAGAACCTCATCAACATCCTTATTAGCACTAGTGTCAGCTATAGAAATTTCCCAGTGCACTTCCACATTAGCATTCTTTATTTCTACATGCATGTTGACATGTGCTTCTCATTCCCACATTTGCAGAGGATGCACAGATGGTGAAAGGAGGCTCCTCTTTGAATATAGTATTTAAAAGGTCAGGCTCACACATTGCACCCACGGACACACTTAGGGGTACATTTACTAGACTGAAAGTTTTTAGAAGTGGAGTTGTTGCCCATAGCAACCAAACAGATTATATATATTATTTTCTAGAAGGTGCTACTTAAATGTCAAGTATAATCTGATTGGTTTATATGGTCTTAGCACAGCCCTGGATGGACACAGATCATGGATGGAACAGTACAGCCCCCTGGATGGAAAACTACAGCCCCTGGATGGACTCAGCAGTCAGCACAGTCCTGGATAAACACAACCCCTGGATGGACACAGCCTAACCTCCGGATGGGCACAGCCTAGCCCACAGCACAGCTGGATGGAACAGTACAACAACAAACCAGCAAAAAATAAATAAATAAATAATATATATATATATATATATATATAGAGAGAGAGAGAGAGAGAGAGAGAGAGACAGAGAGAGTTTTTAACTGATTCTTTCCATTTTTTTAATGTAAACTGGAGGTTTTTTTAAAACCGACACTGCTCATTCAAAGTTGTTGATTGCAATGGGCTATGGCCTGTGGACTCAATGCAGCACCAGTGTGTGACAGGACAGGGAATGGATGGACACAGTGCATCTGGATGGATGCAATAGCAGTGCTGGATGGACAACACAGCCCCTGGATGGAACAGTCAATCCCCTGGATAGAAAAATATAGCCCCTGGAAAGATTGAGCACAGCCCTTGATGGACAAAGACCCTGGATGGTCACAGCCCCTGGATGGAACAGTACAGCCCATGGAAAGATTCAGCAGTTAACACAATGCTGGATTGACACAGTCCCTCGTAGGAACAGTATAGCCCCTGGATGGAACAATATAGACCCTGGATGGACTCTGCACAGCCCTAAATTAGAAACAGCCAAACAGTTCAGCCATTGAATGGAACAATACAGTCCCTTGATGGACTCAGCACAGCCTAGGATGGACACAGACCCTGGATGGATAAGTACAGCCTTCTGGATGGAAGAATACAGCCCATGAATGGACTTAGGAGTCAGCACAGCCCAGGATGGACACATCCACTGGATGGAACAGGACAGCACCTGGATGGAACAGTGCAATCACTGGATGGAACAATGCAGCCCCAGATGGAATAATGCAGAACCAGATAGAGCAATGCAGCCCCTGGATGGACACATCCCCTGGATGGAATAGTATATCCCCTGGATGGAACAGTACAGCCAATGGATGGAACAATATAGCCCCTGGATGGACTCAGCACAGCCCTGGATGGATACAGCCACTGGATAGAACAGTACAGCCCCTGTATGGAACAGTACAGCTCCTGGATGGAACAGTACAGCTCCTGGATGGAACAGTACAGCTCTTAGATGGAACAGTGCAGCCCTTGGATGGAACAGTACAGCTCTTAGATGGAACAGTGCAGCCCTTGGATGGAACAGTACAGCCACTGGATGGAACAGTACAACCACTGGATGGAAGAGTACAGCCCCCTGGATGGACTCAGCACAGCCCTGCATGAAAACAGCTTAGCCATTGGATGGAAACAGCCAGGACCAGCAACAGGGGGGTACAAAGGGTACCCCAGTCCCAGGCCCAAAGGATTAGGGGGCCCTGAGGGGCTAAAAATGGGGCTTTTGCCCTAATTATTATACATAAACTGACAAGCCGCCAGCGTGATACAAGTGGGCAAAGATAATCTAATTAATAAGCTATTAAGCTGCTGCCGGCAAGGGTACCTCCCTCACGGTCACCTGATCCGGGTCTGCGCACATACAATGAATGCTCTGACATCAATACAAATGATGCTGTGCCCCTCTGGTCGGTCCCTGTCTGCCTCCATGCCGCCGGCTGCCAAGTCCCATCTCAAAGGAGCATGAGCAGGCAGCCTGACAATGATAGTGACTCATTAATGGAACCGCTTGGTTGTGGGCACTGGAGATAACACTGCAGGCATGGTCTTCTCCCTGAACCCTCCCTCCCATGAAGCAGCCACCGCAGCAGTGTGACACTGCCATCTGCAACCTGCATCAGACACAGTGTGTGGTGTGGTAAGGTGACAGTCTCTATTTACTTTATTTAATATCCATATTAATAATGTCTTTCTGCATATCCTGTTAATTGAATCTGTCGCTTATTTAAGTGCAATATATTCATTGGATTGTACACTGAATATTAGGTAGAAAATGTTGCTGTGTGGGTGGGAGAGAGAGACTTGTTAGCTATATTCATCATGTGGGCTTTTAAATATCTGAATCTTAATTGTGTTCTGGGGACAAGTGTATATGAGAGAGGCTGTTGCTTGGGGTTGATAGTAGCACAACATGTACAGTATATTGCAAAGAGGTAGAATGTGGGCCTGATTGAGAGATCCACAGTATGTTCATTTGATGATGCATATACATCTCTGAAATTTCCAGGCTACAGCATGATTGACATGCTGTTGTATTTTATGAGTGGAGCAGGGGCATGGTCACCATTCTTGGAAGGGATAAGACCGTGGTCTTCATAAGTGACCAGCACCCATTCAGGCTGCGGGAAGCTTCAGCTTCTGCAACCTGACCAGAGAAACAACCATTGCAACCAGTCGCGATGGAGATCCCAGCCTGCGACATCGGTCACAGTGCTGGGATCACAAATGAAAGAAGGAGGTGTCTGATACTTCCATCTGTATTTGCATTTGAGATGGAAGGATTTGCACATTCACTTGTGTGTGGCTCTGCAAATCTGTCCATTTCTAGAGCAGGCCCTGTGTGCAGAGGGCGGTGGTGTTGCCTGCAGGAAGGGGCCCCAGAGAAACCAGTGTACCGGGCCCCAAGATTTTTGTTGCTGGCCATGGACACAGCACTGCTGGTTGGAACAGTACAACACCAAACCAGCAAATGTATATATATATTATTATATTTAATTTATTTTACACTTATTTAAGTTAAACTTGTGTTTTTTTACAACCAACTGACAATGCTCAGAATCACAGTGCTGCATTTCGAAGTTGTTGAACACAGTGGGATATGGCCTGTGGACTCACTGCAGAACCTGTGTGTGACAGAAGACAGGGAGTGGATGGACAGCTCGATGGATACAACTGACCTGGATGGACACAACACAGTGTTTTCTGCGCCGCTGGGTAACTTACCTCTCCTGTCACGCTGTGATCCATGGCAAGGCATCAGCATCCTTTGTCCATTCTGGATGCATAGACTTCAGTTTGGTTTCTCTGCCTGCTAGGCCAGTGGTTCCCAAACTGTGCACCGCGGCACCCTGGAGTGTCTCGTGACACTTGCAGGGGTGCCTCAAGTTGGTGGTCCAGCACCAAATCAAATTATTTATGGTCAGTGTAATGTAATTATGTGGACAAACAGAAGCTCAAACCTGTCGACAACCACATTATTGACCCTAATGATGACAGGTAAGCACAATTTACTTCACTTTACTACTGTACTAATTTTTTTTCAGAATTTCTCAATAACAAATGCTTGCTTTAAGGGTTCCAAGAAAACAATGCTGATACTCTAGGGTGCCATGATTCAATAAAGTTTGGGAACATTTGTGCTAGACCATAACCCACATAAGAGCCTAGCCAGGAGTACTGCTGTGACATGTTCTGATCACATGACCACAGTCCATCCAATCCTATGCCAGATTGAGCTTCCCTGAACCACCTTATTCTGCTAAGCCTCTCACAGCTAACCCAGGGGTATAAATTCCATCCATGGGCATAACTATTATAGGTGCAAGGAGTGCAGCTGCTATGGGGCCCAGAGCTTTGGGGGCACATCTTCCTTGTCAAAGTTACATGTGTTATATACATTTATCACCATTGGGTAGTACATGAGGGCCTTTACTACTCTTGCTATGAGGCCTTCAAATACCTAGTTATGCACCCTGTTTCCATCCACTGGCTCTAGCAAATTGCCAGTACAACATCTTATCTCAGTTCCCACAGAGCCTATGTTACTCTAAGCTCCTGAACTAGTCTCCTGAGCAGTGTAGTTCTGCTATCCTGCTGTATTGCTGCTGTTAACCCAGTCTTTACTGGGTGAAGCTGCTCCTGAACTCTGTGACTCATTTCCTAATTAGTGCCTTTCCTAGCAATTGCAATATTTGTTCCAGAATTCAGATTGCTAATACCTTGGCTTCACCTCCAGAATCCAGAGCTAGCTATCTATTAGTTTGCAAGATTTCAGCATTGTTAGAGACTGTGACTTTGCCTGTGTTGAGTCAAATTACCATCTATGTGTGGTACACCTGTACTTCCACTCTGCTACAAGGAATCCTTAATCCACGGCAATGTAATTATCCTGTGGTCTGATTCAGCAGTTCTTCACTTCTGCTTCATCTCTGGCCCACCACTAATCAACTGTGTGTTGCTTAGCTCAGTCCCTACTGAGTGAAGCTCAACTGTGCTCCACTTACATTCATTTGTTATCAAGCTGGTGCAGTTTTGTTGTATTTGCAGCAATAGCTTTTTATTATAGATGTACGCCGACCCCTGTGTTTGGTTTTCGATCTGAATCTCCCCTGGTTTTGAATCTGTATTGGTTTTACCAAAACCTCACCTCCGTGTTTTGTTTTCATGTTTTGGTTTTGGATCACATAAAATGGGCTATTTTTGTTCCTACAGTATAATAACCTCAATAATATTTATTTCCACTCATTTCCAGTGAATTTTGACAACTTCACAGAGCACAATATTGATTTGTTATTCTTGTTTAGGCCCAAAATTTGCACAAAGATAGTTGGCTGACTAAGCTAAGCTACAGCAGAGGGCAGCACAAACAAATGGTAGTTCAACTTCAAACATGGCACATCAGGAAACACTTTTATTATTGAAAAGAGGCCTAAGGAAGTTGGAGTATGTATGCATGTATTTGAAGGTAGGGCAGGGACAGGAAGGGTTGATTGGTAGTAAATTTAATTTAGTTGTTTGATTCAAAAGAAAATTTATGAGAGAGAAGGGGAGGGGAGGAGGCATTTACAAAAAAATGTGATACAGTACATTTACATTAGTCCTTGCAATAGAAGAATCCTTGAGCATGACTGCTGCTGCTGGGAGTTGATTTTCTCATCCCAGAAGGGGACCAGGAAGAGTGCTTTCCAAAAACAAATAAACAATTGACATAAATAATCTTTGCAAACCTTCTAAAGGCATTTCACAACCTGTACAGGGACATAAAAAAACATAATTAGTAAGTGGCCTCAAAGTGCCACTTAACCAGAACAGATATGTGCACAATCATAAAATCTATGATTTAAGGCAGGGGTAGCCAACACTGGCCCTCGAGAGCTACCAACAATACATGTTTTCCAGGTTTCCACACAGAATCAAAACTATATTAAATAACTCCACCTGTGGATCTTTCTAAATGTTTTGGTGAGTAATGAATACACCTGTGCACAAGCTAGGTCATCTGGAAAACGTGAGCTCTCGAGGACAGAGGTTGGCTACCCCTGATTTAAGACATTACGTTTTGTTTTTTTTGAGAATCCTGTGCCTGCTGCTGTGGCTAAGAGTGGATTTTTATCACAGAAGGGGACCATGAAGAGTGCTTCCAAAAAACAATTAATTTAAATAATCCTTTGCAAATCTTCTGTAAAGGAATTTTCCAACCTGTACAGGGACATTAAAAAAATAGATTTGGTTAGTGGCCTTCAAACTGCCGTTGTTCCCACTGTCCACTTAACCATATGAGATATGTGAACAAGCGGTACAGAGCATTAAATGCAACATTTCAGATCTTAGGTTTAAGTCTTACGTTGTGTCTTTCTTGGGAATTCTCTCTTGAGCGCCTTGCCTGCTTGCTGGGAGTGGATTTTTTTCATCCCAGAAGGGGACCAGGAAGCGTTCTCTCAAAAATAAATAAACAATTGACTTATGTAATCCTTTACAAACCTTCTGTTCTGTAAAGGAATTTCCAAACCTGTACAGGGACATTAAAAAACAGAGTTAGTTAGTGGCCTTCAAATTGCCATTGTTCCCACTGTCCACTTCTTAGATATGTGAATATGATGTTAGAATGTAAAAGGCCAAAAATTATGTGGACCACACATGGCTGATTGATCATCCTTGGCAACTGGATTTCTGTCATAAGGAAGAGGAGGCTGCAAACTGGCTGTCATGTTATAATTTGGCCATATGGGGTGTGTTGCTGGTAATGGATCAGGCTGGTTATCAAAATTTATCAGTTGATACATTATTATTATTATAGTTGTTGTTATTTTGGGTTGCCATCTTCTTAAGGGTGTTTACCAACAGAAAGAGACTACCTACCTATCAGCTAAGGCATAGACACTTCCTAAGGAACAGAGCTGTGTTCTCTGGATGAAAGCCAAATATATGGGAACCCCTGTACCAACATCTGAAGCTCATATCTCTCCACATCATCTATAATAGATGTAAAAAATGTCATCGGGGACTTCTAGCTCCTCTTTCTGTACCCTACTCACCCTTTTTGGACAGGAAGTCCAGGATGGATGGTTTGGAAGAAGAAGTCCTAGCAATAGATGGAGATGGTCATTATCAAGACCTGGTTCCCCCAGTGGGTGTAGTCTGGGAGGTATTGGTTACCATGCAGGCAGTAGAATAACAAAGGCCTCCATGTTGTCTGTGCTTACTATTCCGTATTTCAGTTTGCAATTCAGGTAGGAATAAAGTCAACTACAGAACACAGTGACAGAGTCACTGGATGCTTTAGTGCATTCAGGCCAAATACAATCCATGAATTCCCAGACAGATTCTGGACAGATAAATCCTTTGCTTGTAATAATATTTGGTAATTCCTGGAAAAGGTGGGTGTTATAGCCAGACACTTTGAAGGCTGTAACTTTGAACTACTTTATAGAAAACGTGTGACTGAAACCTTTCCACACTGAAGAACATGATGGAGAAATTCCTTAAAGTTCAGCACCTAGAGCATCATTTTTCATGTTCTCTGAGGCCTCTCCTGACTGTGAAGAAAGATTATCCACACTGTAGTCTTGCATTGTGACTTTTTAATGGTGATTTCAATGTTATCCGCTGGCTGAGATCCATCTCATCTGAGGGTTTGGTTTTCCCCATGCAAAAGAGAAAATTCACATCCAGAAGGTGACTCTTATGTTTTTGTTTAGCTGTGGTGTCAGTCCCTCTTTTGGCAGAATTTGCACAATCTTGGTCTTGGGGGCACCATGATGAATCAGACAGATCCTCCAGGGTAAACATCTGATCTGGTGTTGCATTTATTTCTATTAAACCTTTGTGTGTGAGTTTAGTCATCTGCCACTTGTGGAGGAGCTCTTTTTATGCTTTCTAAATGATCTCCAGACATAATGTAAAACTTAAACCTTAAAAAGAAATGTTGCATTTAATGCTCTGTTCCGCTTGTTCTAATAACACACTTTAACACACCAGACTTACAATCTTTGCTTTTGTTTACAGTTTTGAATAGAACAGTTTTAGAATTTTGGATATCTACTCTATATAGGTTTGTTAACAAATATAGGCTTTAGATTTTTAGAGCATAAAGTATAACTTTATAAGATGTTAGGATAACATTTCTGCTATGTTTAAGATTAAAAAAATAAAACCTTTTTGTAACACAATAACTTAAAAACAATATATAATATATAATGCAATAAAATTTTGCAATCAATAGAGGTTTTTAGCATATTCTTCGCCAAGGTTATGTGCCTACCTACCATATCCAGGTAACGTCTGTAGGGTAGGTCCCTAACATACTACGATTCAAATCCAGAGCACTGGACACCCCCAAACAAGCACAAATAAGCCACCCCAGGGCACCGCCATAGTAAGAAAAGTGCAGTGTGAAAGAGATAGTTAGGAGCAGCTACTTCTGCATATAAAGAGTGAAAATAAAAATTGAGGTACATATATAATAAACAAACAGTAAATGGTTCAAATGTGTTATAAAAGAAAAATGTGTTATAATGCGGTGCCCTGAAACAGATCAACAAAGGCAATCCAGGGGGACCCATGCCCCAAAAATGAACCAAAGTTGCACTACAGTATATAAAACTTGTAGGACTTACCTAGAAATGTGCCTAAAACTAGTGTGCATATACATTACAAGACTCCATGGTTTTAAACCAATAAGGTAGGGGTGCTAATCCAGACTGATGGCATCTCCTTTCCCTCAGAAGTGCAGTAAAGTATATTAAATGGATTATATGGGAAAGATTTCTGGACTGCACACCCAGCATATATATATATATATATATATATATATATATATATATATATATATATATATATAATGGAAGGTGCTACCTGATGAGACTAATTGCAGGCACAAAAACAGACCAGTCTCTGGTGCACAACTATAAATTATTAAAAATATATCAATGCAATACAATTTTGAAATCAATAGTGGTTTCTAGCATAATCTTGGCCAAGGTTATGGGCCTACCAACCATATCCAGATATCCTCTGTAGGGTAGGTCCCTAACATACTATGATTCAAATCCAGAGCACAGGACACCCCCAAACAAGCCCAAATAAGCCACCCCAAGGCACCGCCATAGTAAGAAAAGTGCAGTGTGAAAGTGATAGTTAGGAGCAGCTACTTCTGCATATAAAGAGTGAAAATAAAAATTGAGGTACATATATAATTAACAAACAGTGAAGGGTTAAAATGTGTTATAAAAGAAAAATGTGTTATAATGCGGTGCCCTGAAACAGATCAACAAAGACAATCCAGGGGGACCCATGCCCAAAAATGAACCAAAGATGTACTACAGTATATAAAACTTGTAGGACTTACCTAGAAATGTGCCTAATACTAGTGTGCATATTCATTACAAGACTCCTTGCTTTTAAACCAATAATGAAGTGTTGCTAATCCAGACTGTGGGCATCTCCTTTCCCACAGGTGTGCAGTAAAGCACATTGAATAGAGTATTTGGGAAAGATTTCTGGGACTGCACACTCTGAATATATATATATAATATGAGGTGCTACCAGATGAGACTAATTGCAGGCACAAAAACAGACAAATCATAGGTGCACATCTCCAAATTATTCATAATATATAAATGCAATAAAATTTTGCAATCAATAGAGGTTTTTAGCATATTCTTCGCCAAGATTATGGGCCTACCTACCATATCCAGGTAACCTCTGTAGGGTAGGTCCCTAACATACTACGATTCAAATACACAGCACAGGACACCCCCAAACAAGCCCAAATAAGCCACCCCAAGGCACCGCCATAGTAAGAAAAGTGCTTTGTGAAACAAAAAGTTAGGGGAAGCTACTTCTACTTATAAAGAGTGAAAATAAAAATTGAGGTACATATATAATAAACAAACAGAGAAGGGTTAAAATGTGTTATAAAAGAAAAATGTGTTATAATGCAGTGCCCTGAAACAGATCAACAAAGACAATCCAGGGGGACCCACGCCCAAAAATGAACCAAAGATGCACTACAGTATATAAAACTTGTAGGACTTACCTAGAAATGTGCCTAATACTAGTGTGCATATTCATTACAAGACTCCATGCTTTTAAACCAATAATGAAGTGTTGCTAATCCAGACTGTGGGTGTCTCCTTTCCCTCAGGTGTGCAATAAAGCACATTGAACAGAGTATTTGGGAAAGATTTCTGGACTGCACACTCTGAATAGATATATAATGGGAGGTGCTACCACATGAGACTAATTGCAGGCACAAAAACAGAAAAATCTCAGGTGCACAACTCCAAATTATTCATAATATATAAATGCAATTAAATTTTGCAATCAATAGAGGTTTTTAGCATATTCCTCGCCAAGGTTATGGGCATACCTACCATATCCAAGTAACCTCTCTAGGGTAGGTCCCTAACATACTGCAATTCAAATCCAGAGCACAGGACACCCCCCAAACTACCCAACTAAGCCACCCCAGGGCACCGCCATAGTAAGAAAAGTGCATTGTGAAACAAATAGTTAGGAGCAGCTACTACTGCATATAAAGAGTGAAAATAAAATGTGAGCTACATATATAACAAACAACAGTGAATGGTCCAAATGTGTTATAAAAGAAAAAAGTATTATAAAGCGGTGCCCTGAAACAGATCAACAAAGGCAATCCAGGGGACCCACGCGCCAAAGATGAACCATTGTTGCACTACAGTATATAAAATTTGTAGGACTTACCTGGAAATGTGCCTAATACTAGTGTGCATATTCATTGCAAGACTCCATGATTTTAAACCAATAAGGTAGGGGTGCTAATTCAGACTGTGGGCGTCTCCTTTCCCTCAGGTGTGCAGTAATGCACAATGAATGGAGTATTTTGGAAAGATTTCAGGACTGCATACTCTGAATATATATATAATATGAGGTGCTACCAGATGAGACTAATAGCATGCACAAAAACAGAAAAATCTGAGGAGCACAACTCCAGATTATTCATAATATATAAATGCAATTACATTTTGCAATCAATAGAGGTTTTTAGCTTATTCTTCGCCAAGGTTATGGGCCTACCTACCATATCCAGGTAACCTCTGTAGGGTAGGTCCCTAACATACTACAATTCAAAACCAGAGCACAGGACACCCCCACACTAGCCAAGCTAAGCCACCCCAGGGCACCGCCATAGTAAAATAAGTGCAGTGTGAAAGAGATAGTTAGGAGCAGCTACTTCAGCATATAAAGAGTGAAAATAAAAATTGAGTTACATATATAATAAACAAACAGTGAAGGGTTAAAATGTGTTATAAAAGAAAAATGTGTTATAATGCGGTGCACTGAAACATATCAACAAAGGCAATCCAGGGGGAGCCACGCCCCAAAAATGAACCAAATTTGCACTACAGTATATAAATAACTTGTAGGACTTACCTAGAATTGTGCCTAATACTAGTGTGCATATTCATTACCAGACTCCATGCTTTTAAACCCATAAGGTAGGGGTGCTAATTCAGACTGAGGGTGTCTCTTTTCCCTCAGGTGTGCAATAAAGCACATTAAGTGGAGTATATGGGAAAGATTTCTGGACTGCAAACCCTGAATAGATATATAATGGGAGGTGCTACCCGATGAGAGGTTTTTAGCATATTCTTGGCCAAGGATATGGGCCTACCTACCATATCCAGGTAACCTCTGTAGGGTAGGTCCCTAACATACTACAATTCAAATCCAGAGCACAGGACACCCCCCAACCTACCCCAGCTAAACCACCCCAGGGCACTGCCATAGTAAGGAAAGTGCAGTATGAAAGAGATAGTTAGTGGCAGCTACTGCTGCATATAAAGTTAACCTCTCTAGGGTAGGTCCCTAACATACTATGGTTCTAATCCAGAGCACAGAACACCCCCAAACCAGCTAAAATGGGAGTTTCGTAAGAACCATAATGCTTCAGGGGCTGAAGTAGGGGAGAAGATAGAAGGATGGGTCTCATGGTTGAACCCAGTGAAATGGTTCTCAGGCCTAGGGGAATGGGTCCAGGAAGTGATCATCACAATAGGCAAATTCTTGATTCTTATACTGGTTTTTAGCATAATCTTGGCCAAGGTTATGGGCCTACCCATCCATATCCAGGTAACCGCTGTAGGGTAGGTCCCTAACATACTACAATTCAAATCCAAGCGATGGATGCCCCCAAACTAGCCCAGCTAACCTACCCCAGGGCACCACCTTAGTAAGAAAAGTGCAATGTGAAAATGATAGTTAGGAGCAGCTACTGCTGCATATAAATAATGAAAATAAAAAGTGAGGTACATATATAATAAACAAACAGTTAAAATGTGTTATAAAAGAAAAATGTGTTATAAAGCGGAGCCCTGAAACAGATCAACAAAAGTCAATCCAAGGGGACCCACGCCAGTATATTCCTCCATCCAGTGCCTCCAATCCTCAAATGCCCACTTGATGGCCAAAAGCTCTCAATTCCCTATGTCATAATTTCTTATTTCCAAGAGAAATAAGCACAGGGATAGAGTTTGCCATTCACAGGATCATTCTGAGACAGTACAGCCCCCACGCCAACCTCTGAGGTGTTTACTTCGACAATAAGTGAAAGGTCAGTATTGGGATGCCGAAGAACCAGAGCGGAGTAAAGGCAAGTTCAAGGAGTCAAAGGCTTGAAGAGCTTTGACTGGTGAGTTGGCGACATCAGCTCCTTTCTTGGTGAGCTCCACAATATTTGTGACTATGAATGAAAAGGAATAGTCAAATCTCCTGTAATAAGAGGGCAAAGCCAAGGAAGCGCTGTATTGCTTTTAGATTGGTAGGCTGATCCAATCTAAAATGGCCTTAACTTTGCTCGGATCCATCAAGAATTCTTGAGAGGAAATGATGTACTCCAGAAATGACACTTCTTGAACTTCAAAATCGCATTTCTCTGGTTTTGCATATAAATTGTTCTCCATGAGTTCTAGCAGCACCAGTCTCAAGTGCTTGCAATGTTCTTCCAGGGAGCTAGAATAAATTAGGATATCATCGAGGTAGACCACCGCAAATACCCTGAGATATTCCCTCAATACATCATTAATGTTGTCCTGGAAGACAGCCGGGGCATTAGACAGGCTGAATGGCACCACCAGGTATTCATAATGGCTGAAATAGGTGTTAAAGGCCGTTTTCCAATTGTTACCCTCTCTGATGTGGACCATATTATATGCACCTCTGATATCTATTTTGGCAAAGATGGAGGCCCCCCGAGGTTTAACAAACGATATTGAAATCAAGTACAAAGGATAGGAGTTCTTTACCGTGATGTTATTCAATCCACGAAAATCAATGCATGATCGAAGTGAGCTACCCTTCTGTTGCACAAAAATGAAGCCCGCTCTGACCGGCGATTTGGAAGGCCAAATAAATAATTTCTCCAAAGCGTCCTTGATATATTCCTCCATAGCCTTGCTTTAAGGAAGTGATAGAGCAGAGAGTCTGCCTTTGGGAAGCTTAGCACCAGGAAGGAGATCAATCGCACATAGGAATGGTGAGGTGGAAGGGTTTCTGCCTTTCTTTTAGAAAATACTTCTGCCAAGTCTTGATAAGGACCCAGAATCCTGGGAGCCAATTTGGACTGAAATTTAGTAGCCAGATGGACAGGAAGCATGATACAGGTAGAGGAACAAGAATTACTCCACTGAATAATTTCTCAAGTTTGCCAATTAATGACATGGTTATGTCTTCTAAGCCAAGGAAGACCCAACACTAATGGAGCCAGCGGACACTGGAGCAATAAGAATGTGATGGGATATGTCGAAGATATAACGACAACTCTGGAACGTTCTTCTCCATTAAGTCCAACTACTGAAAGAGGTTGTATAAGAGGTTCGGCTGCCAGTCCAAATGATTCAAAAAAGGAGACGTCCATAAAAATTCCTGCTGCTCTGATATCCAAGAATGCTGGAACAGAAACTTGACTGCCTCTACCTTGAATGATGGTGAAGATAAGGACTGAATTTGCAGGAGAGACAGATGCATGGTCTAGGTGCAGCTCTCCTAAGACACCTAGACATTACCTTTTCCTGATTTAACAAGACAATTCAAGGCTGAATGCCCTTTCTCTCCACAATATAAGCAGAGGCCCTGGGAGCTGATAGGCACCTGACTGAATAGGTTCTCCAGGATCCGGTTGAGTTACCCAAACAGGAGACCAAGGAGCAGATGTAGGGAGCTCCTTCTCCATTCTACATTCCCGGATGCGGTGATCAATATGAATGACTAGGTGCATGAGGTCGTCCCATGTCTCCGGAACCATATATTGTACAAGGATATCCTTTAACTGATCCGAGAGACCAAGATGGAATTGACTTCTTAGTGCAGGATCATTCCAACCAGAGTCATTGGCCCTCTTACAGAACTCCGTGCAGTAATCTTCTGCAGATCTTTGATTTTGTGACAAAGATCAGAGTTTTGATTCAGCCAATGCTGCCTTGTCTGGCTCATTGTACAGAAGGCTTAGAGTGTCAAAGAAAGCATACACCATTTAGAGAGCACCATGAGCTGGAGGTAGACCAAAGGCTCAGGTCTGGGGGTAATCTTGCAGCAAAGAAATAATAATACTGACCTGTTGAGTCTCTGATCCAGAAGAAGCTGGCCGAAGCCTGAACACCAATTTGCAGCATTCCCCGAAGTTGTGAAAATCTTTACGAATGCCATAAAAATGATCCAGCAGGTTAAGTTTAGGCTCAGGGAGCTAAACTGGGGCTGAAACTGATGCTGAGGGTGGAGCTGCCCATGTCTCTTTCACCCGGAGAGATAGTTCCTGGACCTTTTGTGTTAGGACCTGTATTTGGACAGCAAGGATTTGAGCTGGGTTCTGACCAAGCTCCATTATCAATCTGTGGCTCTACAAATCTTTTGTGGCCAGTAATAATGTTGTGATTCCTGGAGGAATCAACTGTATAAATGTAGAGCCAACTGATGACAGCCTTGAGGGCTGGAATGTATAGTACTAGTCATGGCCAAGGGTTAAGGATTTGATGCAACCTGTGGGCTGTAGGTGCAGCCTTGAGGGCTGATTGTGGCCTCTATAGTTGTGGCTAATGGACTGATGATGTGAAGCAGCTTTTGGGCTGTTGCAGCAGCCTTCAGGGCTGAAAAAGACCTGGGGCCACAGAACCGTTGCAGCTCTTGGGCTGATGAGACTCAGGTGTGGTATGCAACAAGAACATGGGCTGCTATCAGTGCCGCCGAGATGACACTGGCAACGGTGCTTAATAGCACACCTGGAATGCAGCGTTGCTACCAGTGTTGCTTGGATAACATTGGCGACGGTGTGCTAAATTGTGCACCTGGAATGCAGAGTTGCTACCAATGTTGCCGGGATGACACGGGCAACAGGTAGCAGTCGGGAAGCCGATAGACTTAATCCCGACCACTGGCTTCCCGACTGTCTAATCCTGGCAAGTGTCTAATAACAGGCATTGATATCCCGACACCTGTCATTAGACCTACGACAGGAGATCAACACCAGGCTTACTGATCGAAGGTAAGCATGGTGCCAGGCATTGGCAGCCACTTGGGGGAGGGTTAAGTTTAGTGTTCCCAGGGGGGATTTAGGATTAGACACCTCCCCAGGAGGTTAGGTTAAGGCTAGAGGAAGGAAGTGTTAGGGTTAGGCACCCCCTGGGGGACTTAGGTTTAGGCAGCAGTGAGGGGGGATTAGGGTTAGGCACTTGGGGGGAGATTAGGGTTAGGCACCCCTAAGGGAGGGTTAGGGTTATGGGGGGGGATCAGGTTAGTTTATACTTACCTTAGGATGTTGGGGATCTTCACCTCTGTCGGTCTGCATGCGTCCGGCGGTAAATCATACTGTTCCTCTGGTGATGGTGTGCTGAATTGCGCAACTGGAAAGCAGAGCTGTTTCCAATGCTGCCAGGATGATACTGGCAACAGTGTGCTAAATTGCGCACATGGAACTCAGAGCTGCTACCAATGCCGCCAGGATGACACTGGCGACGGTGTGCTAAATTGTGCACCTGGAATGCAGAGTAGCTACCAGTGCCGCTGGGATGACACTGGTGACAGTGTGCTAGATTGCGCACCTGGAATGCAGAGTAGCTACCAGTGCCACCGGGATGACACTGGTGGCGATGTACTAGATTGCGCACCTGGAGCGCTAAATTGTGAGTGGTGCCGCCGGGTTGACACAAGCTGCCGGATGGTGACAGATGTTTCTAAGGTAGGAAGCACACTGTGCATGTCAGATGGTACAAGCAGCACGTGTGGATGAGATGCATGTGGAGCCACCTGGATGGAATAAATGGCACCAAGAATACACAGCTTGACTGTCTCAGGAACTTGACTGACAAGCAGAAGACTAGAAACTGGAAGAATGAAAAACTCTATCGCTGTCATGGAATGAAGGGCTGGCTGGAATTTAACAGAAACATGACCCAACCAGAGCAAGCCTCCCTTAACGATGCACCTGTGCTGGGCACAGACAGGAGAATCACATAGCATGCACCTGACACTGTACACAGAAGCTGCAAACAATATGATCTGCTTAACCACAGATCCTGACAATGGGTCATCCAAGGTAAGTCTACTTGCCTAGATATCTACAGCCATACCTATTTCTCAGCACCCAATCTCATCCAATCTTGGCAGCTAAGAGTTGTCGGGCCTGGGTAGTACTTGGATGGGAGTCTTCCTGGGATGTCTGGATGCTGTAGATGGATCTTTGATTTTATACAGAAGCCCTGGCCCTGAATAAGAAGAACAAAAGGAAGCAACATCCTCAGATGAAGAAGGAGAAGGGACACATGGACCATTATCTACCATTCACTGAAAGATATATTCATTCCTAATGAACTAGACTCCTGGTGGACTTGAAGGAAGAATGAAAGAACCCTGCAAGGCTCCCACAAACTATTTAAGTCACTATGTGATGTAAAAGAAAAGAGTCAATACCCGTGAAACATCATGGAAATTCTAGTGCCATTTCCACCCCTATGAAATGAATAATAAATAAGGGAAAAATAATCCCAAATGCTTAAATACATTATTATTTTTATTTTTATTTATATCAAAGAGGTAGCTATTAAGATATCAACATATCTATGAATACTATTTAGTGTGTGCAGTAAATATTTTACATAATGGGGTAATATTAACCATTGGGTTCATATCCCAAATCACAACATATTTTACATTCATACATGCTATTTACTTTGTCTCCAGAAGATCCATAACATCTGGGCTGGGGCAATATTCTAATAGTCGACATAATAAACATATCCAGTTTCTTATGTTTCTAAATTAATTTAAGTATTTTACTAATAATGTTATTTTGCAATATTGAAAGTTGATATATACTTATTTTCTATAAGATATTAGTTATTTGTGCATATGTGTTTGATTAGTAGTCAATGACATTACTTTAAATGTATATCTGAATTTGAGTATACATTGTTGGACTAAATTCTATCAGAAGGAATCTGAATGGGAGTGTGTGAATTGGAAGAGGCTGCATGTATTTATTCAGCTAAATTATAGTTATCAGGTTAAACTCAGCTCACAGGAAGTGAGGTCATTGATTAGTACTTATTGACCCCAATTAGTGGGGTATATATCCCTAGGATTTCTTATGGAGCCACATTTCCCTTGACAAAGTCTGTGGATCAGACGAAGCTCCATACCCTTTCCTTACATGAATTTGCCTAAGAAATTACAAACTTAATATGAATTACCTCTTTTAATCCATATTGCTCATTGTATATGTGTTTTTACTTTCTATTTTTAGTCTTTTTTAGATATATTTATGGAATGTTGTTATTAGCATAATAAAATTGTTTTTATCCTTTTTTCATATTACCACTTGTTTCTCTGGTTTGTACCTAAGAATGAGGTAATGTATATCAATTGCCCATAGACTATAAGGGACCTATTATAGCATGTGCTGCTATTGTATGCTGCACACAGGTTCTCTTTTTAAATATCTCTTTTTTGCACAGATGCACTGGCACTTTATCATATCATCTAAGTTTTAGTTTTCTATATATATATTACCTATACATTGTTCACTAGATTAGAACATAATTGCACATTAATAATTTGTGAAAGATATTCACATCAGTATACTTCTTCTTCTTCATATGCTCATTGCTAATACTAATTAGCTCATTTGTTTATAGCACTAAAGTCGCTGCACACTAAGGGCCTGATTCAGACCCGGACGCTATCAGCCGTTCACTCGCAGGAGGTACGTCCGTCCAAATGTCAAACCAAGCGCTCGCACGAGTGATCGCTCATAGCGAGTCTTCCACCCCCTATTTCCACTACCCCTCCTCTAGCTAACGAGCGTCCAAAATAGCGAGCGTACTACTCGTTTTTGGATGAAGTGTTCGCTCGCACAAGTACGACCAGAAGTAGGCCTGGCATTTGTAGATTGCCTTGTTTTTCCTTCGTTAAACATCCGTGAATTGATTGGTGGCAATCATTACCTTAATTGACTTAATTGTTGTTCGTAAGTTTTCAATGTTGTTTTTTTTTGGAATGTCAATAAACTTTATTGTTTGTTTTGAGTTCATTTTGGTCCATAGAATCTGTCCGCTTTTAACGGGAAACTTGTTTTTTTTCAATCCAAAGGCAGTTTATTTTATTTTTTCTTAGCTTTTAATTTGTTTTTAAATTATGAAATTGTTTGATTTCCAGCTTGTTGCTAACGCATCCAAATGCAGCAAGCCAATCATAAGTCACAATATATTTTAAGGGGTTGTTCACATGACTCACACATTAACCAATATAATGCTTCATATTATTTATGAAAGTACATTAGCCAATCAAAATTTAGGGGTCACTGTAATAAAACTGATTTGTGTAAAAAAAAAAACATTGCCATCATGAGAGCCAGTGCTTTCACACGGCGGGAGCTACTGGTGCTGACGGAAATAATAGATCGCCGTATAACGGACATGCCGCCCCCCATCACCAACCAACGCAAGTGCCGCGCGTACGGCGCAGGCTGTGGGCCATTGGCTTTCGGCAGACCATCGGCCAATTGAAAGGCCGGTGGTCCGATTTACGACGCCAGTCCTCACACCTGCTTGCGCATCTTCGGATGAGGATCCATCGGTGTAAGTGGATATTTGAATGTTTATATATCTATGACAATCTGTGTTACTTTTTGTCTTTGCTAATGTAAATTTGCATTAATGCATGTGCATGCATGCAGTATGCTTTTTTTTAGGCCTAAATGACACCTTTTTTTCTCACGATTAATATTTTCTTTTGATTTCATGTTTTAGCTTTAAAATCTTTTTGGGTATACATATTTGCTAATATTACAAACTATACATCATTTAGGTCAGGAGCAGATACGGAGACATAGAAGAAGGCCTGCCCGACCCCTCTCCACAACTCCCTCCATCTCCTCCCCTGCCCACTCCTCCTACATTTCCCCACCCTCCCCTGACCTGCTCATCCCTATTTCCCCTCCCTCTCCTGCTCCCCAAAAACAAATAACCCCTCCCTCCCCTGTCCTACCCATTCACATTCCCACACCCTTCCGCTGGTGCACCCACTCCTCAATCCAACCCCTCCCCTTTATCCCAATGGACATTTATCCCCCATCTACACCCATCCACTGGCCCACTTCGGAGGAAGAGGATCTGGCCCAACCTGGCCCTCAACCTGCAGGTATTTTGTTTCTGATGTTTTCATTTTTTGTGTTAAAATGTGCCCTATATGCATACACTGTTGTATCCCTGCTTACAATCTAAGGGCAGTCCTTGTTTGGGGGGGGGGGGTTGAAAATTGACTTTCAAATTTTTTTTTTTTTTTTTTTTTTTTTAATAGACGTTTTTTTTTTTTTGTCTAATTTTTCTTTATTTTTTGTCTTAATTTTTGGCCAATTTATTCCTGTTTCAAAAAATAAAAGAAAAAATTAAAAAACATATGCCAGAGCCAAATACAAGTTTCATTGTGATGTTTAAAATGTATACACTAAAATCAATATACAAATGGTGTAAGGATTATTTAAGTTCCCAAAGTGATTGTTCAAACCACTCTTCTCATGTCCATGTTTTTTTGGGGGGGTTTGTGGCAATTGCTAATTTTTGCAAATTTTTGATAACACTATAGTTTGGCAACAAAATTAGCATGGTATTTAAATTTTATTTAAGTGTCAATAATCCTGTTTTTCTTGTATGTATTTG
Organism: Taudactylus pleione; assembly: GCA_031769625.1. NCBI lineage: Eukaryota > Metazoa > Chordata > Amphibia > Anura > Myobatrachidae > Taudactylus > Taudactylus pleione. The sequence continues at coordinate 3,597,152 of JAUIMM010000150.1, read as the reverse complement.
TTTTACAAATCACATTTAATTTAAATACATATTTGTCTTTCTACAGACACAAGGATGCGTGATTGTGCCATTTTGGGGCAGATCGTGGAAATGTGAGGACATTTCGTGCAGCTCCTGTTTGCAATGGACCATTTGATTGTTTTGCTGCACTATTCATTTTTTGATTTCTTCTATTTTGTTAATAATTTTTTTTGTTTAAAACAATCTCATTTATTGACTCACAAATTAGCTCACAAGGTAATTTTGTTTTATATTTATGGTGTAAACATTTGGGTTTATGGATTTTGCATAGGAAAATGCAAACAATGTGGCATACCAAATTCAGGGAGTATGTCATCTTTTAAAGTTAAACTTTTCACCCAAAAAAAGTGTTTTCCTAGACTTTAATACATATTTTGACATTCCAAAAATTGGTCCAAATGTCATTCAGTCCATAAGGTTTTTTGAAAAATACCTTATATCATTATTTTAGTTAATTCAAAAATCCATGCAACTCCCAAAATGTAAAAAAAATGAGAAAAGGTAGGCCCACTATGCAAACATGTTAATTGTTATGTGTTTTTTTTATTTTTTAACAACCCCAAAAATAAATTTATAAAACAAAAACCCAATTAAGTTAAAAGGGAATGTCCATTTGCTGGTTTTTCATGTAAAAAAAACAAATGATTTTAAAAGTCATTTATTAAACAATATATGACAATAAAAAGCAAATACACACAATGAATGGCAACAAAAAAATCAAGAACTGCTTGAAGATGGTGCATGCCAACATGTTGTCCCAAAATCAGGTAAGAAACACATTTGTCCAGGTGTAAAGGTCATTTTGGAGTCATTCATGTCACAGGTGAGCATTTTCAGGAAGTAAGAAAGTTGTTGTTTGGATTTTGCATTAAAAAAAAAAGGTTAAAATTCACAATGTCAACACATGTAAAACCAAGGAAAATCAAATACCTGAAAAAGCGGGAAACGACATCATCACATATGGCCCCCCTGACACTCTCCTCCGACCAACCTGGGGGGGCCATCCTCAGGCAAGGCATCCTCTGGCTGCATTGGGACACCACTCTTTATGGCAATGTTGTGAAATATCCCACACAGGACCACAATTTTGGAAACCATAGCCGGCAAATACATGAGGTCGCCACCAGAGCGGTGGAGGCATTGAAATCGGCCTTTTAAAAGGCTGATACAATGCTCCACCACCTGCCTGGTGGCAGTAAGTGTGGATTTATATTGAGTTTGTGGCCCTGATGTGGGAACCAAATAAGGAGTGAGCAGCCAGGGCGTGCAAGGGTAACCACTGTCTCCTGTGAGAAAAAAATAAAATTCAGTACCATTTCTAAGTCAGCAGTGTTTGGTTTTCAAATTAGGGGTACCACTTACCCAGAAGCCACGCGTCACCAGCTTGTAGGTTGTTTAATTTGTGCCAAATGACAAATGAATCATGTGCCCTTCCTGAAAATTTGGCATTCAGGGACAGGATCTGGAGGGAGGCATCACATACCACCATTACATTCAACGAATGAAAATGCTTGTGGTTCCTAAATATGGCCTCCAGCGCTGCTGGAGGCTGAAGTGGTATGTGAGTGCTATCCACAACCCCTATGTTGTGTGGGAAGCCTGCAATTTGGTAAAAATTCTGCTTCACCACATTTAGGGAACCCATATCCAATGGCATATTAATAAAATGATGTAGGTGCTTAAGCAGTGCATCCATGACCGCCCTCAGGATCCTTGAAAAGGAGGATTGGGAAATGCCTGCAACAATCCCAACTGTGGTCTGGAAGGATCCTGAGGCACAAAAATGTAACACTGACATTAACTGCATAAGTGGTGGTATTGCTGTTGGATTATTAATTTGCCTTTCAAGATCACTCTCTATTAATGAAAGAGTGTCTAGGATGATTTGGGGTGGTAGGCGATACCACCGTAAAACCACATCATCAGGGATTCCACAAAGCGTGACACATGTTCTAAATATCTGGGGCCTTGCACGCCTATGATGCCTACGCATACGAGGATGTTCAGGTTGGTCGGGGTCGTGGACCATTGCCACTATAATTCGCCCAACATCAATCTGAAATGTTAGACAATGTAGTTAGTTTAAAAATATTTATAAATAAGAAAATATACTTGACGTCTTGAAGAAAACCTACGAATTAGATTTAACATAAATAAAAACTCCCAAAACAAAATAAAAATAAAGACAGGCAAAAATCTAAAGAATGCATGCACTACACAGAAGTTATTAGTGTCTGATTTAAATCAATTAATCCAGTGTACGCTAATGCCACAGTCAGGAGCTGTGCAAAATATATGCAATAGAGGACCAAAAATACCGCTAAATGGTACGCTAATGCCACAGACAGGAGCTGTGCAAAAAAATCGCAATACAGGACCAAAAATACTGCTAAATGGTATGCTAACGCCACAGACAGGAGCTGGGCAAAATATACGCCAGACATTTCGCATTTTTGATGGCCAAATAATCATTTGGGCCCCCCCCAAAAAAAGGCAGAATGATATCCCTTAAAAAAACATGATAAATGTTAACAATAAACAGGGTCTAATGTATCGCAATAAACACTTACCTTACAAAGACAATCCCGAAACTCGAAAGGCAGTCCACAAGACGAAAGGAGATAAACTTTAAAAAAAAAAAACTAAAAAACAAAAAAGCGAACCACAAAACTTACCTCAAAACAAAAAAAAACTTAATAGAAAAATGGAAAAATGCAAAAAACAAAACCACTCGACAACTCTCAGCAAATCCAAACACCTTCACAATCAACAACTCCGCACCTAGAACATCCACCAACAACTTCTATCAACCCACACTGAAACAAGGCCACAAAAAAGCTTTAAATAGACCTAACTTTCCCGCTCAAATCAATGATGCTCAATAGATGCTCCCATATAATGCACACGCATCTATAAAAATGTCACAAGAGGCCACAATGGGTCTGCTGATTTCAAGGGATGAATCATGTCCACTGAACAGCAGCAAAGCCAAATTCTGGGACCAAACAGTAAGTAGCTCCAAATGTAAAGTTAACACACCAAAATAAAAAAAAAATGTTTGTTATGTTTTTGGAAGGTGTTGAGACTGACAATGAGGAGGCTGCGGGGCCTAGTACCCAGGCCAGGGCCAAACGAAAAAGGCAGCCACAATTCACAAGAAAGGAGATGGAGGATTTGGTGTAACACTGCGTGGATAACCTGGCACAGGCACCCCGAAATATGGGTGCAAGCCAGAGATGGAAACTGTGGGAGAAAATAGCCAGTGCTGTCAATGCTGTGGGTGATTTTGTCCGTTCAACCAAGTGGAACACCGGTAAGTAAATGATGGAACCTATTTCCACAATTCTAAAAACTTAATTAAAAAAGTAAACATACATTTTTAACCAACAGATGGAGCGACTTCAAATATCAGCTCAAACAAAAACTGGTAGATAGGACTAGGCAAGCAGGGGGGACAGGTAGTGGGCCAACCCCTGTGTCATCGGAGTTAACCGATTTGGAGGAACTGGCACAGGGGTGTGTGCAGGAAGAGGAGGTGTTTGGCATGTCCAACATGGACACAGAAATGCCAGACTTTGCGGCTCCACATGTTGCTGCAGGTAAATTTTTCTACAATGTTTGAACAACTTGTTTAAATACAAAGACAAATGTACTAATATTTTTTTGATCTCTCTTTTTCACACAGGCACATAAGAGGACGAGTCTGCTCCAGAACTGAGGTTTGGCCACAGTAGATCTGCTGGCTCTGCAGGGGAAGAAGCAGTATTTCTGGCTATGGACCCTGTGGCGGATAGTCCAGGGCCTTCCCCCTCTCAGGCAGTGGCCCTTCTCACAGATCTTAATTATAAAACGGAAAAAAAAACGAGATTCTGGTGAGGATGGACGCCAAACTGCTATGGGTGGCGGCCGCCCTGGAGGAAAATGCTGCTGCCAACGTTAGAATAGCTAATGCCCTGGAGCAGCTCGTCCACCTGCGCATGTTGGAGCCGGCCTCCCTTCCTGCCGGAATATCAGGGCCCTCCACCTCTGGCGCAACATCGGCCATCCCTCCAAATGTGCCTAGCCCTATGCTTAGCACAGAGGAAACACCAGCTACCTCTGCCCAGCCACGCTGGACAACCAGACAGACAAAATCATGCTCCCTCCAACATCAAGCCAAGCGGGGCAGAAGGCATTGACAGCACTGGCTAATTTCCACAAATTACATCTCTGTGTTTGCCCCATATTTTGGCTACACCAAACCTCCCTCTCCTTTCTTGTGAATTGTTTTTTTTTTAACATAATTTTTTTGTTTGAATGTATAAAAAATGTATACATTGGCTGTAAAAAAACCAACATTTGTCAAGAAATGACAACATTTAATTTTACCAGAAATAAAAATCCATTCTTCCAAAAATGTGTGTCCATTTCATTAGCAAATGGCTGAAAGGGACTGGAACAAACATACTTAAATACATAACAAAGGTCATATACTTCAAAAAATATTTCAAACCAAAAAACATAAGGTAACAGGTAGGAAAACAATAACACAAGCAAAGCAATAAGTAGATGATTGTGTTTCTGTATTGTAACCAAATTGTCCCCAAAAATTAGACATAAAAAAAGGTGGTGGCCTTTTTAAAAAACAAAAAAAACTGACAACAACATGCGTACGGAATTTTTGTGATTGCTGTGATTATAAAACCCAAACAAATAGGAACACAACATGCGTTCCAAATTTAGCTAATAAATCATAGCCATTGAAAATCACCTTCTCGCAAGTGATCCAATTATTAGGTGATTGGTCTTGTGCCTTGTAAAGGAGAATAGCAAAACATCGATTCGCTAAGGGAGCTACGAAGAGACCATCTTATTTGCGAGATCCAATACCCTACCACAAGCTGAACGAGCAGTCATAATGGAAACTGGATCACACAGTGACGTGTACAAAATAGCGTCCACATTGGACATTCGCACAAGATAATACATGTACGCCCAAAAAACGGCTTGCCACGCCTGCGTTATCTCATCTCCACGTCCGTTACCACCCATAAACGGAACATTCTGTCAATCAAATGACATAGGTCACTTCCTGTTCGCTGTGTATACGAGCGAACGAAAAATGACCACAATGATCCGGCCGCACATGCGCAATGAGAACCGGACGCATGCGTGGTTCAAAACAATCAAATGCATATGAGCGAACGGCTGATAGCGTCCGGGTCTGAATCAGGCCCTAAGTTCACTATTCAAATAATTTTCTTATATTAGCAGATCACCTATATCTCTTGAGATAGCTGACACCAATAACCAGATGGGAAAGTGCATTCAGTTACATTGCTATATATACTTCTCTGTATAACTGAATCCAGGTGGCGCTTATATATATTTTACTTGTTTCAACACCACAACACTCATTAATTTCATGTTTGCCTCCCATTTTGGGCCGATTGCCAATTTTTGATGCGCCGTACGATAAATCGTGTAAAAATTGTGTATTTTTTAAGTAGCATATGATCTAATGCGTGCTCCCGCAGCTCCTAAACGATACAGTATGATCAGATGTGCAGTGCATACGATCCATCGTATCATGTGCAGATCATACCGTGTATTTTTGCATGTGATGCATCTTGCGTCCATTCATGTAATTTCAATGACTTTTTCCTGATGACTTTTTCCTGATGAGTGCGTGAGGCACATGATCAATCGTACAAAGAAAATCAACAAATCATGTGACTGGGACTGCCAGGGAGCTTCGGGGAGTTGTATGGTGAATCATCTTATGTTATGCTGCTCGTACTCTAGTGTATGGCCAGCATTAGTGTTGTTTCCACTAAGTGTTGCGTATCACTATATCATGCCTCAGTTGCTTAAATGCTTCCTAGAGCCTAAGAAGATGAGCTAGTTGGAGTCTGGTACTAAAATACACACAACAAAAGAAAAAAAATATCAGTACTCAGGGTAGCACAAATAAATCCTAATATTTCACACTGACTCATCTTTATTTAAATGTGCAGTTTTTAAGACATTAGGATCTGTTAGAGGAAGATACCTTTGTATGATACAATACAGACACCAGCAAAATATTATATAGCCTGCAGGTTCATAAATTTATGATTTGTTTGTTTTTGTATTTACTTTTCTCCTGTCCATCCTGCCAATCACCAGTGCCATTGATAATGTGATCTGTTCTGCATTACTTATAAACCTTACTTGTTATAAAAAGTAATGAAATAATTCACACAAGTGCAGATTCTTAAATAAATGACAAGGCTTTTACTTAAAGACAGCTTAATTATACATGTATGTTGCCAGTGCAGATTTACAACAAAAGCATAGGTTATACAAGCAGCAGTGGAGATAATTTGCAATGATTAGCACAGCCTAACAGGTCTGCAGTCTGCCAATTTTCATACATACATATCATCGCCCCCGACTCTCGACCTATGCCCTCTCCACATTCTCTGATTACCTCCGCCTCCCTCTGTCTCTCACAAGCTTTATACTATGCTTCTAGCTATACCTCCAGTTAATCCAATGGGGAATATTAATTTAATTAATATTCATAAGTGCTAGGTCTTAATTGGTTATGGGTGTCTTAACCATAATATTGGCACTATTCTGTGTTATCTTTCTGTTCTCATGTATAATTCTAACATGATTGCTCATTTAGCCTTTATTTCAAACTATTGCAGAAAAATGCTATCTTGATTTAACTCTTTTTGTTTATAAAATTCCTGAGATTTGCTGTCTACTATTCTGCACACACTAAACTGACACATTTTATACCCATAATTCTTATTGCTAAAACATTGTAAATAGCAGTTTAACCTATACATATCTCTGCAGTTAATCACACCTGCATAGAAGTAAAACACTAATTTGTATATACTTTTTAATACATCATTTAACATACATTTAGCTAAAATATTAAACAAAATGGCTGCTGCATCAGACACACACACTTGCTTACTTTAGAGAGAAAATGAATGCCTTATCCTCTCTATGCCTAAGGCTATTCGACAAATGCAGCCTTCTGCAACTCACACAGCTATATGAATATAATCTCAATCATTTCTATGTGCTCTTAATTGCAATGCAGGAAATAATAAAATACAGCATGCATATATTCGTGAATTGCTGATGAGACATGTACATCCACATATTTCTGTATTATCACCATATTAAGGCAATGTATTTGGACATATAGGACCAGAACCATATTAGTTTAATATATGGCACTTTCATCATATTTCAGAAATTGCTGGAAATATGGCATATGCACATTAGACAACGGTATAGTTTCAGGGACTTAGTTATTTTGTGTATGCTTTGGTGCCATTTTTTTTTAGGAAATGGCCCATGGGCATCTGCCTACAGGTCCCTTTCAGTCTTAAAATTGCCCTGTCTAATATTCTGTCCACACAGAGTCAGTATGTGCTACTTCTTTTACACCAAAGTTCCGGGTCTGACCCGAGGGTTGGAACAGGGTTCCAATCCAGAACTTAACCCTTTGATACTGCGGCGCTGACAAAGGATATTCCTGTGTTGTGCCATTCACACTGGAGCTGGGTCTACAGTGACCCAGCTCTTCCAGCATTGCAGTGGATGTTTGAAGATGAAGATAACTTCATCTCCATGTGCCACTGAAGCCGGACAATCGGACGGCATGCGGCATGATCCAGGTCATCATGACCGAGATCACGCTGTTTACACTGCAGGGTTGTTTCCATGTTAAACACTGCAAGTTACCTGGGTTGGATTGCTGGGTCACTCGACCAGGAAATCAAACCCTGTCCCCTTTTACACCTAGAAGAAACCCAGGTTAACCCTGCAAGAACCTGGGTTTTAGCTCTGGTCTAAAAGGGGTAAATGTAGTCAGGGCTATTTTTCTGTGAAAAAAATAGGTTCAGGAACTGTGCAAGAAGCTATTGGGGATGGAGCTATAGTAAAACAATTATATATACTTATATATCTTTATTTTATACATTTTGGCCCGTTCTATTTAATAAGTGGTTCAGGAAGTTCTTGCTTGTAGACTAGGAATTTGAGGAGAGTAGAAAACCATCATTTATTTGTACTGATTATGATATAAACAAGTGTTCTAGACATTATCATCTTTTATTTTTTGGACATTACAGAACCTATGAGTAATTCAACTCTGAGTTTAAGTTGAAACATGCACTCCTCCATATAGAATAGCTTTTGCCATAACTATGCAGTTTCTGCATAATTTAATTAAAAACCTACTTGATTACTAGGCCTGTCAGATATGTTTACAGGTTGTGTTTCTGTTAATGTTTCATTTGTTGTTCTCATTCTGCTTATATTTTGTAAAGATGATAGTTAGTCTATTTTAATGAGCTAACACTATTGACTCATGTGAGACATTATGTTAGTAACATAATGTCAGTAATGGCTTATCTCTGCAATGTTGATTGCATGAGCAACAAGTGTTACACATCATAGTAACTGGTCCCTTTGTGAGCAGTAAAGAGTTGTAAAGAGTTTATATACTTCAAATACAGTAGAAATTACTAATACTTTGCAGGGACAGTTTGTGGTAAATTTACTAAGCATCATTTATGTTTTCATTTTGTGATTTTACATTAGATTTACTAATGGCAAATTTTACAAAGATGCACAGAAAAACATAACTTTAAATGGCATTAGACAGTAGTGGACCATTGGACTGACTATTCATTATTTTACATAAACAAGATTATAGACCCCAAATTTACTAGCCAATGGTTAGTTAAATCTGAGAGAACCCACGAAAAACCCACAGAAGACATGTCAAAAAGTTTATAGACTAGAATTTTATAGATGATTTTGTAACTAAAATGACATTCTATTCATACAAGCTTCATCAGGGTTCCTATAAACTGGGACATAACCACCCGGAACAATGTGCTTTTAGGAAATATGGCAGCAAGAAGTTTGTTACTGCTCAGCATTTACCTGAACTATGCACTACTCCACCGGCTGACTGCGAGAATGCAGAAACTGAGGAGGATCAGCCACTTTCTGAGGTACTGCAGAGCCTATGCAAACCTAAATGTGAGAATATAAAGATGTTCTGCCTTAATCATAACAACTTAATGGACCTGTATGTCCTTGTCATGACTATTTAGATAGAGAGGTTCTATTATGGGACACATGGAAACTAAATCAGTGATATAAAATGTTTACAAATTAACCTTTATTGTCAGTGGTAGTTCTAGGGGTGGGCTAGCAGGGCTATCACCTGGGGTGCTGTGGCCTGTGGGCGCAGCCACATTCACCCTGCTGTCGCTGCTAATCTGACAGCACCCGCCTGCTCTTGCCCACTGCTGGCTGACACAATTACACTGCCTGCTCTTGCCCACCGCTGGGACTCTGGCATCCTTGCCCACCCACTTGGAGTCCCAGTCTCCTAGCAACCCTCCTAGAATGTCGATGACAGGAGTGACAACATTGCGCATGGCATTCTGGAAGCGGCCGCGGAAGACAGAAGATAGATTAGCAGCAGCAAGGGGGAGGGACACACCTATCTTCCCAATTTAAGCCCTGCACCCCCCTCCCCAGCAAACAGCTCCACCCAGATAAATGGCACTCACTCACCTTGCAAGTGGTGCCCCGTGATGCAGTGCACAGGGACATTTTGCAGCCCCACATTTACTATTTTCTTAATTTTATATTTTTGTCCATCAATGGCCACGCCCACTTTCAGGCCATGCCCCCAAAGCTCACAGCATTGAAGAAAGCTCTTGCCCTGAGCTCCACTAACTCTGTAACTGGCCCTGTTTTTGTACTAAGATAAAATGAAAGTAAATTATATCTAATTATATATGTGAGTTGTGTTTATTATTTCTCCCTGTCAGGTTCTGTATCTGTTACAAAACAGGATTTATTGACTTATTAAATACAAATATTTCAACCTGTATTATATCCTGGAGAATTTAAATGTAGTACTTACTGTACATTATATTTCCACATATGTAATTTCTCTATTATTGTATATTCATGAGGTTAGGATAAAGTAGAGTATAATCATCCTATTCAATTACTAATTTCTGATATACATTTCCTGTAGAATATAATTGGATAAGAGCTATACAGTATACAGTAATTATTTTCTCAGTCTCTTACATCGGCAGCAGAGTGGTCAAAATTTGTCAATTTTGCTGCTTGAGGCTTATTCCTAATGGTTACATAAATAACAGCATGACACAATCGTAGCTCCTTCCAAACCAGATCTATATTTATCCTCATCATAATAAAATAGCAGCAGGATGTTTATTCTATGATCAAGCAGTCTGAGGTGATTACTGGTTAAATACATTTTGGAGTCTTATAAAATAAGTTATAGTCACTCTTGCCAGGTTGACTAAGGGTTAGGATTCTTGTTTTATAGTACACAAGTTCTTGTCGACGTATGTTCTTATTTTTAAATCTCACCCACGGTCCTGGAGGCTGTAATTGTGAATGGAACTGTTGTATTTCTCTTTTATCACTGAAACACCATTATATGAGCAATAATAGTGTGTGCACTTTATATACCCACATATTAATCTCCATGTGATTTGTTGCAAATCATTATATTTAAGTAGTGGTATTTATAGTTTGCTCCACATTTGTTAATTTTGTGTCCTGCAATTAATAATCTAAAAGCAGTGAGCAGTAAATTCCATTTTATATATGTACAATTCTTACTTCTAAGGGTATTCTTATAGCATTGTTGGGTACAGTACAGCCAAATGAATAGGCCAGCACTGTGTTGATCAAAATGTTATAGACACACTCCCTTCCTCTGTTAGGCAGATAGCACAACTGACTCTGTATGCTAGTGTACTTTCCCCTTATTTGGCTATTCCTACGTCCACTGCGAACATAGGGGCTGATTCACTACCATAGGCAACTGCGATTACACATGCAATTGGTCAATTGTTGCTTTCTGCGCAATCATATGCATCGCAGTGCACGTTCACAAACTAGCCACTGTAAATAATGACTGTGATCACAGAGGGTACACAGACCTTCTGTTATGGTTCTCGCACAGTTGTGTAAGACCTCTAGAGCCAGGGAGAGGATCTTCCACCAATAACAGCCACCCGCTTTTCCCTTAGAGAGTTATTTACTCGCCGGTACTTAGCTGGCTGCCTGGATTTATGCCTCCAGCAGTAGAGGCTTACCCAACCCACGAGACACCGCAGGACTGATGACAGATAATTGGTCTCAGGAATGTCCAGGGACAGTGATGCAGCTGGGTGTTCAGGCAATGAGTGGCATGACAAAACTAATTGCTGCTGGGCAGCAGCGACCTGGACTGGACTAGACAAGACAAGAATAGACTAAGAGACACAAACTGGACGGACACAACAAAAATAGACACAAGGTACTAGATGGCCTTGCAGGCCGTGGTGCAGCTATGACAGCCAAGACGAGATGCAGGTTATGATGCGGCCTTGCGGGCCATGATGCAGCTTTGACAGCCGAGATGAGATGTAGGCTATGACGCGGCCTTGCGGGCCATGATGCTGCTATGACAGCCGAGATGAGATGCAGGCTAAGGTGTATCTGGAGCTATATGGCAGACAGGTGAACTCAGGCATGACAGGAACACAGGCAGGAAGCAGACTGACATGGCTTGGCTGGACTCTGGAATCAACGTGCCACAGGCAGCAGCAGGATATATTCCACAGGTAAATATTAAACAGACAAATAGGTGCAGGACACTGGAACTGTGGAACTTGGAGAGACCGACGAAAGTTCAGACTTCAGAGAGACATGCATACATTGGTTGTCAGACATTATAACCGGCATGAACTGAAGGGCTAACTGAAACTTAAAGGAAGCAGGATCCAATCAGAACCAATTCCTGGAGATGATTACTAACCCAAGGCATGTGTGTATTAGCTCTGCAAAGAGACAGCTAATAATTAGTGTACACCTGAAGCAAACACACATACAGACATGAATGACAGGTATGATAAAACACAGGCAAGATAGGATTTCCAGCTTCCTGCAAAAAGGCCAGAACAAGGATAGAACATGATGCAGTATCCCAATAACAACTATGACTGGGAACTGCCACCAAGATGATTTGCTCCGCAAATCCTAACAGTACCCCCCCTTTGAGGGTGGACTCCGGACACCCCAATGTCACTAAGGGGAGCATGAATCTTGGAGTGACAGAGAATGATTAATGTTTTTTACGATGTCTCTTTTTTCTCCCCACCTTTTTAGGCTTAACAATGGGGGTCCCAAAGATATTATTACTGTCCACAGGAAGCACAGACATTTCTTCCAAGAATCTTTCAACTGCTACTGGATCGTAGTCAGAACTAGAGTCGTCATTTACAGACAGAGCCATATACTTTTTATTAGACATGGCTTGCTTCACAGATAGAGAAGCTAATGACTTCCTCATTACCAAATTGATTCGAGATCCTATTCCTGGGTAAAGTTAGCAAGCATCCCGAGTGGAGATATGTAGGTTGAGTCTCCTGTAGAGATGAGGAGATACTACAATCTTGAGGAGGTAGAGATTTACTAGCTGATTTAGCAGATCTTGATTTGGGTAGTCTTTTGAAGGTACAGGTAGAACTTCTAGAAGGTTTAGCAATCACAATGTCTGGACCCCCAAACTTCCTAAGGACTGCACAGACAAATAAATCAAGATCATAGAGAATGGAGTCCTTCGATCTGATGTAGGGTTCAGCCCATCTTTTAGCCTCTCCTTTAAATGCCAAAAGCAGGAACAGGATTTTATCATATTGTGAAAGATTTGAAAGAAGCATCTGGAGTTGAAGCATTAGGTCCTGAAATTGTTCTAAGTTCCCATCAAAGGTAAGACAGTCAGAGTCCTGACTAGGCACAACAGATTGAGGATCCCCAGCTGGAATAGATATATCGGACTCTCTTCTTGGGAATGGAACACCAGAGTTCTCTTTTGGGGTCAGTAAATCGAACTCCCCTCTTGGTATCGGTACTTCACACCTCTCCTCTGAGGTTGGTACAATAAACTCCTCTCCTGGGAGCAGTACTACAGAGACCTCTTCTGAGGGCAGAACATCAGGCACCTTTTCAGAAGTCGATACATCGGATTCCACTGTTGGCGTCGGTACTTCACAACTCTCCTCTGAGGTTGGTACATGAAAATCCTCTCTTTCGAGAGCTATACTATGGAGACCTCTTCTGAGAGCAGTACATCAGACACTTTTTCTGAAGTCGATACATCGGATTCCCCTGCTGGGGTCTGGACAAATGAAATATCAGGAACCCCTTCAGGAGTAGGTACATCGGACACCTCACTTGAGGTTGGAACATCGAAGTCCCCTCCTGGGGTCTGTATGACTGGAACAATGGGAATTGCTTCAACATCAGGCACCCTTTCTAAAGTCAATACATCGAGCTCCCCTCCTGGTGTCTGTACATCAGGCACTTCTTCTGAGGTTGGTACATCAAACTCCACTCCTGGAGTTGGTACTTCGGAGACCTCTTCTAAGGGCTGTACAACAGGCACCTTTTCTGAGGTTGATACATCGGAAATCACTTCAGGGGTTGTAAAATTGGACTCCTCAGTTGAGGTCGGCACATCAGACTCCCCTACTGGATTTGGCATTTCAGACACCTCTTCTAAAGTTGGCATATTGAAGTCCTCTCCTGAGGTCTGGACAACTGAGACATCAGAACCAGAACAGGCAGAATCCGGGACGGGACCGGAACAGGCAGAATCCAGGACAGGACCAGAACAGGCAGAATCCAGGCTGAGACCGGAACAGGCAGAACCTGGGACGGGACCAGAACAGGCAGAATCCAGGACGGGACCAGAACAGGCAGAATCCAGGATGGGACCGGAACAGGCAGAATCCAGGCTAAGACTGGAACAGGCAGAGCAGACCCCTCCTGGGGTAGGAAAATCAGGTGTCTCTCTGGTTATGAGAGGTTTATCGATTTTAAAATTGGAAGTTCTTCCTACGAAAGAACATACTGAACCCTTGCTGATACAATAAGAGTCTTTGTTTAATTGGTTCCGAAACTTGGAATTTGGTCCCCTAGTGATGGGACCCCAATTATCAATAACTGGCTCCTTTTGGGGAACTATGGCACCTTTGTCAGGAATTACGGAGTCTGTGGCATTAATAGGCTTACAAGGTGGGTGGTTGACTTGAGTCCTAGGACTTTGGGACTGGTCATTTTTCTTGGGGTTGCACATGGAACAGTCTCCAATAAAATGATCAGCATTCCACAGTATAAACAGAGGTGATTTTCCTTACAACTTTGCCGCTCGGCTTCAGAGAGCCTGGGTCATAAGTAGCTCCGATAACCACTTTCTTTCTGCATAGAGGTAGCCATTGCAGAAGTAGGGGAAATGGAGACTGTCACCTCCTTAGTGACTGTTAGGAAAGATGGAGTCTTTTCAAAGTCCGATAAATTCCCCCCAAGTTTTTGTATTAACAGATTAGTACTGTACAACAAATTTTGTAACTGTTCTGTCTTTGAACAAAATTCCTGCAATAACTCAGGGTTCATTAATTGAAAAGACTGAGATGTTCTAGAACAGTTAGCAATTGGGGTGCCGTCCAATTTTTCCTTCCTAGACAGATTCTTGCGATGATTAGTTGCATCCAATGAAGTCTGGGAAGCGTGAATTATTTGCTGCTGCAGCACATCCACATGTGAGGACAGTCCAAGGACAGCTTGTAGCAGCAGCATTTGTAAACTCTCAAGGTTCATAATTTTATTTGTTAGTCCCAAATCGGGGTTCATAACTGAGGTCTGATTTGGCAAGACCTGAACCAGATTTGACAAATTAGAGACCATGTTGAACATTCCAGTTGCGTCTGTATTTTGGGCCGGTTATAATGTTATGGTTCTCACACAGTTGTGTAAGAACTCTAGAGACAGGAAGAGGATCTTCCACCAATAACAGGCACCCGCTGTTCCCTTAGTGAGTTATTTACACACCGGTACTATGTGGCCGCCTGGATTTATGCCTCCAGCAGTAGAGGCTTACCCAACCCACGAGAGACCGCAGGACTGCTGACTAGGACAAGACAGGATGGTGATGTGGCAGTCCTTCCACAACTGGCTAACTGTAGTGAGGCTACAGGTAATGGTATTTAAACAGGCGGAATGGACAGGATACACCAGCAGTGACAGATAATGGGTCTCAGGAATGTCTAGGGACAGTGATGCAGCTGGGTAGTCAGGCAATGAGTGGCACGACAAAACTAATTGCTGCAGGGCAGGAGCGACCTGGGCAGGAGCGACCTGGACTGAACTAGACAAGACAAGAATAGACTGACAAGACTGACAGAAAATAGACACGAACTGGATGGACACAACAAAAATAGACAAGGTACGAGATGGCCTTGCGGGCCGTGGTGCAGCTATGACAGCCGAGATGAGATGCAGGCTATGATGCAGCCTTGCGGGCCGTGATGCGGCTATGACAACCGAGATGAGATGCAGGCTATGATGCAGCTTTGCGGGCAGTGATGCGACTATGACAGCCGAGATGAGATGCAGGCTATGGTGCAGCCTTGCGGTCCGTGATGCGGCTATGCAAGCCGAGATGAGATGCAGGCTTTGATGCGGCTTTGTGGGCCGTGATGCGGCTATGCTAGCCGAGATGAGATGCAGGCTATGATGCTGCCTTGCGGGCCGTAATGCGGCTATGACAGCCAAGACAAGATGCAGGCTATGATGCGGCCTTGCGGGCCGTGATGCGGCTATGACAGCGAAGACGAGATGCAGGTTATGATGCGGCCTTGTTGCAGGCCGTGATGTGGCTATGACAGCCAAGACGCGATGCAAGCTATGATGCGGCCTTGTGGGCCATGATGCGGCCTTGTGGGCCATGATGCGGCTATGACAGCCGAGACGAGATGCAGGCTAAGGTGTGTCTGGAGCAATATGGCAGACAGGTGAACTCAGGCATGACAGGAACACAGGCAGGAAGCAGACTGACACGGCTTGGCTGGACTCTGGAATCAACGTGCCACAGGCAGCAGCAGGATATATTCCACAGGTAAATATTAAACAGACAAATAGGTGCAGGACACTGGAACTGTGGAACTTGGAGAGACCGACGAAAGTTCAGACTTCAGAGAGACATGCATACACTGGTTGTCAGACAGTATAACCGGCATGAACTGAAGGGCTAACTGAAACTTAAAGGAAGCAGGATCCAATCAGAACCAATTCCTGGAGATGATTACTAACCCAAGGCATGTGTGTATTAGCTCTGCAAAGAGACAGCTAATAATTAGTGTACACCTGAAGCAAACACACATACAGACATGAATGACAGGTATGATAAAACAAAGGCAAGATAGGATTTCCAGCTTCCTGCAAAAAGGCCAGAACAAGGATAGAACATGATGCAGTATCCCAGTAACAACTATGACTGGGAACTGCCACCAAGATGATTTGCTCCGCAAATCCTAACACCTTCATAGAGTGATTGACCGGAAGTGCCATTTGTGGGTGGTGACAAGGGGGCTGGTTGGAGAAACGTAGGTATGCCAGTGCGTTTCCACGCCATTTCAGGGAAGTGCATGTGCATAAATTAGCCACTGTGATATCCTGCACAGTCTGAGGTCTCATAACGTGCATAGTTGTTAGCAATTTCTGAGTAAGATCAGGGCTTGTGTAAGTGTGTGTGAGGCTGCAATATATTTTAACAAGAATACTAGCATTCTGTTCTACTGCACAGATCTAATATATTATGCAGAAATGTCTGTTAAATACATTTTACATGAAAAATGTATTATAGATTCATGACCGAAAATATAATTAAATCTTATTTCTTAGTTAATAGCCCTATGAGATATTTCTCAATTACATTTTATAAGAAGGGCTTAAAATATAAAATGTGATACCATCTTCAATTCATTATAAATTCCATGTATTTTTAAATAAACTTACTTCTAAATGAAAATTTAGGATAACATTAGCTCTTCATTATTATAACCTGAATATAAATAATCCTATAGAAATATAAACAAATATTTTATATGGAAATCAATTTATTATTTTTCTGTCTGCTGCACTCTGCTGTGAGGTTTGACCGGGACCCCAACCACTAGGCATCCCAGACCAATTGCCAGACCTCTGTGAAGTTTTCATACAAATCCATCCAGTGGAAGGCCCAGAACAGGCTTTCCTGGTCAAAGTTCTGCCCAGCATACACCAATGGGAGGTCCGACTAATATGTCTGCTGGGATCCAATGTTACCACTCTGAAGTTTTTATCCAAATCCATTAAGTGGAAGGCTTAGAACAGGCTGCCTGGGTCAACATTCTTCCCAGAGTACATCAATAGGAGGCCCAACCGGGACCCTAACACCACAAAAACTTGGCCAGGATCCAATTGGACCACCTTGCATTGGTTTCATCCCAATCAGTGCAGAGGTATATCTTCAACTCATTAAGTTTTATTATGTGATGTTGTCCAAATCCATCCACTAGATGGCCCAAGATAGACTAGCTGAGTGAAAATTATTCCTGGTGCACTCCACCTTGAGGTCCGAGTTGCACTTCAACCACTCCTTTATGCATCCCAGTCCAAATGCCACCCAGTCCAAATCCATCCAACAGAAGGCCCAGAAAAGGCTCACATGTTCAAAGTTCTGCCAAGCATAATCCAATAGTAGGTCTGACTGAGACTCTCTAGTATGTATTCTGGGATCCAATGGTACCATCCAAGTTTTCATCCAAATCCATCCAGTGAAAGGCTCATTACAGGCTCCCCGATTATGGACAGCCTCTCTGGGTCAAAGTTCTTCTTGCGCACTCTGCCGTGAGATCCGACTTGAATCCAAACCACTCCATTAGGCATCCCATACCAATTGCCACTCCTCTGGGAAGTTTTCATTCAAATCCATCCAGTGGATTGCCCAGAAATGGCTCCCTAGTCAAAGTTTTGCACTGCATCCTTGGTTCAAAGTTCTGCCCACCATACACCAATGGAAGGTCCTAGTATGTTTTCTGGGATCCAGTGTTAATACTCTATGATGGGGTTTCAATCGGGAAAACGGCACTCAGCTTGGTGATTGCTTTATCCCGGCAAGGGTTAAATGACAGGTGTCTAAATCTAGATGCCTGTAATTTTTCAGATGCTGGAAGACCGGCACCTGGCATCCCGATCGAAGGTATGCCGGGGGCAGCGAGCAGACAACCATGGGGGGGAGGGTTAGCTTTAGTGCACCCAGGGGGAACTTAAGGTTAGGCACCCCCCCGGGAGGGTTAGGGTTACAATAAGGGAATGGGGGTTAGGTTTAGGCACTTAGAGTGGGGATTAGGGTTAGGCACAGGGGGGAGGTTAAGGTTAGGCACCCCTAAGGAGGGTTAGGGGGGTTAGGTTAGGTTAGTTTGTACTTACCTAGGGATGATTGGGATTTCCAGTGCTGTTGGGCAGCCGCTGCCGGGATCTCTGCATCTGTCAGGCTGGCGCTGCCGGAGATCGAACTGCCGGCCATGCGTCAGCCGTTATTTCATACCGAATGCCTATGATGTAATCCCCCAAATTCAACCAGTGGAAGGCTCAGAACAGGCTCCCCAGGTCAAATTTCTGACCAGCATACACAAACAGAAGGTCCAACTGGGGCCTTAAACCCCCTAAAACTGATAAAATGTCCAAATGGACCATCTCACTTTAGTTTCATCCCAACTGACAAACAAACAAAAAAACAAATAGACAAATAAATGTTATATATAAAATACTGTATAATCTCATCTTATATATCTAACGTGATTTGTAGCACAAGGAGGATATATGTACTCTATGTGAACACATCTGTATTCATATATTGCCACATATATACAGTATATTACATTGGGCACGGGTTCTAACATTGTATGCCAACAGCAGGTGAATCTGCAGACAAAGTCAGCCTCCATAGATTACTGGAGATACTGAATACCACAAGATTATCTGGTTCTATGCAACATGGCTCACACTGATCATTACCACATCTTACCCATTTTACTAAGTAAACTAGTGAGTGACATTGAGGTGGTCTGCAAACCTTTGAAATTGCCAGGAATAAACCTTGATGTCCGGACAAATTATAAGCTTGCATAATTTATAGTACCAGTAGACAACTGAATTAGCTCCAAATGGTCTGCTAACTATGGTTCATAAATAAACCACAGTTTTTTTAAAGGGAATACTTTTTCTATATATAAATAAGTTTATCTGTCAACTGAGAGTATTCAATGCAAACTGAACAATAACTGCTGAATTAAGTCTCCCATAAAAGAACAACTACTAAAGTGATGCATGCTTTCAATATTCTTTGTCTTGGTATTGTGTGATACATTTTGATCACTATGTTCTATAAGCATAGTTTATTGTTACATTGTGTCCAGTGGATTTATTAAATATCTCTCTCTCTCATTTTCTCTCTCTCTCTTTTACACATTATATGCACAATTTCGATCAATCACAACGATCAATCGTGCATATAGTGTGTGTTTTGACATGCTGTATGACTGCGATGCGCGTCCCCGCCGTCGTACAATTGCATCGTAGATCTCATGGAAAAACCATAAGATCTGTGATCCATCATGCTGTTAAATAGGTAAATGAAACATCTTGTAAGATGCATCATTTACCATTCACAACAGCATGTTATGCATCGGGCTGAATTTGAAGATGTACCGAGGTGTCGTACGTATTCAAATCGCACCATGCATGGGCCACTTAAGTCTTTCCAAAATTATAGAAAACTTTTAGTCTCTGCGGTATCCAAGAATTATTTTCTCCCATTAAATTTTGTTTCTTTTTTACAAATAGACTGGGGGCCATATTCAATTTCAGCTTATCTGATTTCCAAAATATTACATTATCACTAAATTCAGATACATTGTTTTAACTTCATTAAGCTTGAGCAGAAGAAAATTATTTTTTTATAATTATTTAATTTAATATGCTTTGTATTATATTTGGTGACAAACAGCATGGATCTGTCACCATTCAAAAATGTATTTATCTTTGTACAACAAACATGTACAGAGAACATCAATAGAAAGCCATATTAATTGATACAGTTTATATATATATATATATATATATATATATACACACACAGTCAGGTGCATAAATATTGGGACATTAACAGAATTTTCATATTTTGGCCTCTATTCACCACCACAATGGCTTTGAAATTAAACAAAAAAGATGTGCTTTAACTGCAGACTTTCAGATTTAATTTGAGGGTAATTACATCCAAATCAGGTGAACGGTGTGGGAATTACAATGGTTTCTATATGTGCCTCCCACTTTTTAAGGGGCCAAAACTAATGGGACTATCAACTCAAAAGCTATTTCATGGACAGGTGTGGGCTATTCCCTCATTATTTCATTATCAGTTAAGCAGGTAAAAGTTCTGGAGTTGATTCTAGGTGTGACATTTGCATTTGGAATCAGTTGCTGTCGACTCTCAATATGAGATCCAAAGAACTGTCACTATCAGTGAAGCAACCCATCATTAGGCTGAAAAATCAAAACAAACCCATCAGAGAGATAGCAAAAGCATTAGGTGTGGCCAAATCAACTGTTTGGAACATTCTTAAAAAGAAAGAATGCAACGGAGAGCTCAGCAACACCAAAAGACCCGGAAGACAACGGAAAACAACTGTGGTGGATGACAGAAGAATTATTTCCCTGGTGAAGAAAAACCCTTCACAACAGTTGGCCAAATCAAGAACACTCTCCTGGAGGTAGGTGTATATGTGTCAAAGTCAACAATCAAGAGAAGACTTCACAAGAGTGAATATAGAGGGTTCACCACAAGATGTAAACCATTGGTGAGCCACAAAAACAGGAAGACCAGATTAGAGTTTGCCAAACAACATCTAAAAAAGCCATTACAGTTCAGGAACAACATCCTATGGACGGATGAGACAAAGATCAACTTGTACCAGAGTGATGGGAAGAGAAGAGTATGGAGAAGGAAAGGAACTGCTCATGATCCAAAACATACCACCTCATCAGTGAAGCATGGTGGTGGTAGAGTCATGGCGTTGGCATGTATGGCTGCCAATGGAACTGGTTCCCTTCTATTTATTGATGATGTGACTGCTGACAAAAGCAGCAGAATGAATTCTGAAGTGTTTCGGGCAATATTATGTGCTCATATTCAGTCAAATGCTTCAGAACTCATTGGACAGCGCTTCACAGTGCAGATGGACTGCATACTGCATACCCGAAGCATACTCCAAAAGCAACCAAAGAGTTTTTTAAGGCTAAAAGTGGAATGTTATGCAATGGCCAAGTCAATCCCCTGACCTGAATCTGATTGAACATGTATTTCACTTGATGAAGACAAAACTGAAGGGAAAATGCCCCAAGAACAAGCAGGAACTGAAGACATTTGCAGTAGAGGCCTGGCAGAGCATCACCAGGGATGAAACCCAGCGTCTGGTGATGTCTATGCATTCCAGGCTGTAATTGCCTGCAAAGAATTTGCAACAAAGTATTAAAAAGTGAAAGTTAGATTTAAGATTGTTTAGTTTGTCCCATTACTTTTGGCCCCTTAAAAAGTGGGAAGCACATATAGAAAGCGTTGTAATTCCTACACCGTTCACCTGATTTGGATGTAATTACCCTCAAATTAAATCTGAAAGTCTGCAGTTAAAGCACATCTTGTTTGTTTCATTTCAAAGCAATTGTGGTGGTGAATAGAGGCCAAAATATGAAAATTATAGATATATATATTGATATTTTGTATTCTTAGTGCTTACAGTGTGCATCTGCATCCCCCCCTTTATCTTCATTAGAGCTACAAGTCTCAGAATGGTAATACCTCTTATTATGTTTAAATTAGGATGTGCCAACAAGCCCCCGTTTTTCCTATGTATGAGTGTATTTAAGGAACACTTGAAGGTGAGACCCCCTTTCCTTGGCTAGCTCTCCTCCTACCTGCCCAATTTGATTTTAATTAGTATGGGTCCTGTGCATTGCAGTACACACATGTAATGGGAACTATTAAAGGTAAGTCCTAGATACATTTATACTATATGTCAGTATTATGGATGTCAGGGACCCACGTGATGAGGTCACCTTGTTGTGGTAAGTGGGCAAACATATTTGGCCAAACATGTACAAAGAACATCAATAGAAAACCATTAATTGATACAGTTTATTATATATATTTTGCACAATGGCATCACTTTCGTGTATCTAGTACAGTAATCCATTTTCACCAAAATATATTGATGGCCCCGGGATGATTTCATTAGAAGTCCAACCAAATCCATAGCTATCCATTCAAACAGGACCTCAATAATGGTGGGACAAGTGGACTTTTAAAATGTGGCCTTGGAGCATGATACTGACATACACTAGTGGAATCAATTCTGGACACTTTTAGGAAATTTTTAAAATTTTGAATTTAGTCATTATTTGTACATTACAATCACTTCTAATTTATATTCCATTTTAAGTATATGTGAGTGCAATCATTACTATTTGTTTTTAAGTTGACATTTGACAAATTTCCAGTGAAAAAGTTTTACAGGTATGCTTTTAATACGGAAAAAAATTATGCAATTTCACCAATAAACAAAATTAATATTTTGTTGGATATCCTTTGTTTTTAAGAAAAGCTTTGATTCATCGAGGCATTTTGTGAACCAGACATCCCAGATCTTCAGGTGAAATCACGTGGTACCAGGCCTGGATTGGTTTCACCTCCAGCACTGCTTTTTGGCATTGATATTGCTATCAATGACAGCCAAATGTCCCACACAATGGCTGGCCATGCTGCCCCACACCATCACACTCACTGGGTGCTTCATAGTTGCCGTGGTGCACTCAGGAAAAAGATCTTCCCCAGGCCGACGCTGAACCAATTACACTCCATCACTCCTGAAGATGCTGATTTTGGTCTCGTTGCTCCAAATAATCTTGTCCCTGTCTTCTTTTCTCCAGTCCTTGTGAGCCAGAGCCCAAACTATACATTTCTGCCTCTGTTTCTGGTTTAGATTAGGCTTCTTTCTCGGGGTCCTAGCTTGCAAACCATTTTCATGAAGTTTTTTTTTCGCATGGATTGGTCACAATCTTGGACACCAGATGTTTTCATTATGTTGTTGATGGCTTTTGCAGACCTTCAACTGTCATGCAGGGCCAGGCGACAGATTCTGCACTCATCTTGTTTTGTAAGTGTGGGCTTTCTCTGAGTTCTTGCAGCTGATTGTCGATCCACTGCTCGCAACCCTTATGCAGAGCTTCCTTACACCTGACTTTGTTGCCTCACCACCCAACCTCTTCACAAAGTCTTCATAGGTATACCCTTCCGCATGAAGTGTCATGGCTTTGCCTCTCTTCCCAGGCAACCAGCCAACACGTTTTGAGGAATTCAGAGCCATTTTAGTCGTTATTCACACTTTGACCAGTGCTGCAACTAGCTTTGAGGATTGATTGTAAAGGCTGCCACAGTCTGGATGAATTGAGTGCTCAACAAAGCACATGATCCTGTATGGATGCTGTGTGGGACCTGCTCCCGGATCCTGTCAGCTTGCTGGTTCACCACTGACAGTGGCTGGTAAGTGTATTTCAAAACCTTCTCTCTCTCTTTTCTTTCTCCCACTCTATCTCTCCATCCCCTTCTTCAAGTTTGCTTTCTCTCTCTGACAAATCATGTTAAAATATTAAGTATAACATCATAGATTAAAAGAAAAACATTAAAGTATTGATTTGGTATAGCAGAATATGAATTTTCTGCATAAATATCAAATAAAACTTTTTTTATTGGATGTGTCCAGAATTAATTCCACTGCTGTATATGGTATGGTGTACAATAATCAGATACCTGTTTATGGACCCCGGGCCAGAAAAACCTATGTAATATTCGCTCAGTGGTTTTTTCTACCCCTAGGTGACCTGCAGTTATGTGACCATGAGCCAGGTCTAACACCGTTCTTCTATTTGCCTTAGGAACTACCAATTGTTCCACAATATCTTCCCCTTTCTCAGTCACTTGATACAAAAATCCTGGTATACTGCCATGTGAGAATATGACAACTGGTCATTTAACTGCTCTATGGAAAATATCTCTTATCTGACTTCAAGATCAGGCAGATGATCAATTGGTTCAATAACATTTCCTATTTAAGTAGAAGGTACATCATTTGGTTCCCCACTACTGCTCTTAGCATTTTCTGGTTCCCCAATAATGCTAGAAAAAGAGAACATTTCACACTCGGAAGACACTACCACTGCTACTGTATCAGTAACCTTCTCAAATGGGTCTGGGTTATTTACTTATGTAACAAATCGGCTTTCCCACAACTTCCATAAGTTGGCAAAGTCTCTCCCCAATATTGCATCATACATCAAGCCAGGAACCAAACCACACTGCATATCTATGTTCACTTCTGCAGTAACATAATACCAAGTATCCCTATGTATGCAAGTCACACCAACAGTTTCTCTTTTATGATTTAAGGGGTTCACTAGTTTGGCTTTCATAAGAATAACCAGGCTACCAGAATCTAAGATAGCCTCTATACAGTTGCCTTCTATAGTGACTGTACACATTTGCTTATTTGTCTCACCCTGTCGGTCAGCAGTGCAGGCTGGTTGAACAAAGAAAGACATTCTGTGATTGACATAAGCAGTATCACATTGCATAGGTTCAGAGGTAAGTGAACAATCAGCAGCAATATGGCCCAAACCACCACAATGAAAACATTATATCATATTATTATCAAGTATTGTATGGTGTAGGAACCTTCTTGGCCCTGCTGACCTATTTCCAGGTACCAAACCCACAGTCTTAGGTTCATTCCACCATCCAGCATCCTTCTTCCCTGGAATTGTCTTACCAGTGATGGGAGATCACCATTGTGGAGCTAGGGCCTGGTGGGGTATACTTAATATCTCCTCAGCCGCCACATACCTCTCCACCATTTCAACCAATTGGTCTGCTGTTTTAGGATCTGCATGGCTCACCCATTTTCACAGAGTTGTAGGTAAAGATCACGGGTACCGATCCATAATGAGTCTCTTTCCATGATCTGTGGTCCTGAGGGAGGTCTCCATTTTTATTTTGCTTTGGGCTCCAAATACCCTAGTTACGCCACAGCACAGTAAACAATAATAGAGCATGCAAACACACACACACTAAACATTGACGCTACCCACCTAGTGTACTAGATGTTGCACATTTAATATACTGATTATTAATGTTATACACCGGTTGCACTACATCCCACACCTTTATTATACTAATAATTGATGCTATTCCCTACATGCTCTAATGTTGCACCTTCAGTGTGGCCTAAAATGGTGGGCTCTTCATACTGGGACTTATAGTTCCACCTGGTTGTCAATTTAGGAGCAAAAGAAAAATACAAAAACTTTCTTATAGTAGGGGGTAAATTTGGCAAAGTAAGAGATTTGAAAAGTGGAGATGTTGTCCATAGCAACCAATCAGATTCTAGCTATTATCTACTAAAATGTGCTATTTATATATTAAGTAGAATCTGACTGGTTGCTATGGGCAACATCTCAACTTCTAAAAACTCTCATTTTAGTAAATGTACCACTAAGTGTCACCTTGCACCCATATTTACAATATGATACAGTAGTAAAGCAAGCTGCATGCACCCACACTGATCATTGACGCTATGTACTGGGTGCACTACATGTTCAGTGCTGCCTAAAATGTTGGGCTTTTTATGCTGGGACTTATAATTCCACCTGTTTGTCAATTCTGGAGTAAAATAAAAAAAATAAATAATAATGATAACAATAATAATAATATTAATAATAATAATGTTTTATAAAATGAGGTGTTATTTTGCTGAAACTTGCAGATGTTAAAAAATATATTCAGCATCTGTCCTTAAAGGGGATCGAACCCCATTTGGACAATGGTATTGATTATACCAGTAGCCAAAGGTAGCCACATTGTCTGGTACTTCACACCTGCAGTGAAATAGCGATGTCACTGATTGTAGTGAATATTTTTTTTTCTAATGACTGTCAGCTGTTAGAGGTTATGGCAGAATTAATATATTTATTCCCATACCCTTCTGTACACCACTCCAGATCCCTTCTAACTATTATCACTATTTTTCTATTTTACTATTTTTTCAAACCCCCCGACTATTGTACTAAACAGCACTGTGGGATGCCACTCTCTGCTGTCCTCTGCAAACCAGGCAGCAGCCCGCAGGAATGGCATACCGTATATCAAGAACTGCTACTAATACCATACTACCATCTGCTAATATGGAACTATACATGGTAGCACCTAATGTTCATTGTTTCCACTGTATAAAGTACAAGTAATTGATACCACTGTATACGTGTGACACCCTTTGTGATAGATATTATACTAAGATACTCTGTATTTCCACCAATCTGATTCCTGTTTATACTACTGTGACTATATACAAGGCATGTAAGAATAACTCTGTGAATAACCATTAAACACTATAGCTGCATACACACACAACGATTTAGTTAATGAACGATTTTAGTAAACTATTTTTTCCCTTGAAAAAATTAACTAAAATCGTTTACTAAAGTTGTTCATTTACTAAATGTAATGAACAATTTTTATGAACTACAAACGATTTTTGCATATTAACTTAAAGAAAATCGTTGAGTTGACAAGTCTGACTGAACTACAAACTACAAACTACAAACGTGAACGCGCATGAACAATAATCGTTCATCGTTTGACTCAGAAAGCGAACAATTTTTTCAAACGATTATCGGTAAACGATAATCATTCAAAAAATCGTTGTGTGTGTATGCACCTTTTGACTTTATAGCATCTTCTTCCATGGGCACTGGCAGTGGATCTGTTTACACTGTCAAGTACATGACTGGCCCAGCCATCAGGATTTGCTAAATATAATGTAGAGTCATTTCTATCCACTGCTATTGGATTTAGATCTCTAGTGTTAATCAGTGGAGAACTGGTCACCCATTGGTAAAGATGTGTATTACATGCCATGGATACTGTCACTTCTCACTGCACCTCTCTACAATATTTTCATGCCGTAAATTAACTGATCTCTGAGGCTGCTAAGCAGCTACTTCTGTCAGCTATCAGCTTTGCAAACGTAAGCTGGGCATCCACTATACCACAGGTTCTCAAACTCGGTCCTCAGGACCCCAAACAGTGCATGTTTTGCAAGTCTCCTCACATAATTACTAGTGAAACTGTTAGCTGCACCTGTGGATCTTTTAAAACGTGTCAGTGACTAATGAATACACCTGTGCACCTGCTGGGTGATCTGCAAAAAGTGAACTGTGGGGGGTCCTGAGGATCGAGTTTGAGAACCACTGCACTATACAATTTTCTGACAGATATCTGTCCAATCTGGCTGGTTGGAATGATAACCTGGTAATGTATAGGAGCAAATGACAGTCGTCCATTTGCTCACAAACACTGGAAAATAGGCAAAAATGGTTGTTCAGACAAATTGGTTAAAACACACAAATTTAACCAATTTGAACAATTTTTTTGTCCTTTTTTCAGTGTTTAAAACTATATGATCGACTGTCATTTGCTCCTATACATTACCAGGTTTTCATTCCAACCAGCCAGATTGGACAGATATCTGACAGAAATTTGTTTAGTGGATGCCCAGGTTAACACAGTCCAACAAGCACGGCAGAGGAGAGGAGGCTGGGAAGTAAAGAATCATGGGAAAAAAATGAAAAAGAGACAAGTCCCTGAGGGCTTGATTCAGCAAGGAATGCAGTTGCATATATGCACAGAATTGGTCGATTAATTTGCACTGTGCATTCATATGCATTGCAGTGTGCTTGTGCGAATTAGCAATTGCAATAGGAACTGTGTCTGCAGAGGCTAATTAAGACGCAGAGCAGAGTGATTGACAGGAAATGTTGTTTCTGGCTGGTGACGATGGGGTGTTTGGGCGAACGCAGGCATTCCAATGTCATTGCATGGGTGTGCATAAATTAGCCACTGCGATACATGATGCCTTCTCAGGTCTCATAGCATGCGCAAACGTTAGCAATTCCTGAATGAGGTCTGGGCTTCCTTAACTGTATGCATGGTTTCGATGTTACTTGATGTTACCAATTGTTTTGCTATGTTGCCCTAGTATACGGATGTCAGTAGGGGGAAGTGGGTGTCCTTATGTCAGGCTGTGTACGCAATGTGTATGCACACATTTAAAAAGCACCTCTGATATTCGCAAAGCAGTTGCGTGTATATATGCAGAATAGCGTTCCTTACTGTGTACCCTGGTTATGCCACTGCATCAGATACATATTCTGTATGACACATAGCCATAAATAACAGCTGAGGAATCTATACGGTTGATCTTTAATTGTTCATAAGCATTGTCCATTAATGGCAGTATTTATGAATCAGTGGGTTTGCAAATAAACTAGTGGAAAGGTAATGTGGCTTCTCATAGTATAATCATTAACAATTATTTCATAAGCATTTGCATAGTCTAGTGCTTGACACTACTGTATGTATGAGTTCAGTGGAGAAATTTGAACAGATAGTTGTAAGTAACCACAGTAGTTATGACCATAAACATAAATAGTATTAGTGTATCATTTATTATAATGCCTGCATATAGTTGCCACACTTATACTTGTTATTAATTAATTTAAAGTTGATGTCTGTTGTGGCTTGGCATTATAACAATACTCAATTATTATATGATGTCTGCTTGCGATTGCCACATAAATACAATTGCTGTCAGCTACTTATAAGTTGCTATCCGCATTAAGGTAAGGACATAAGCAGTATTTGTAACTTACCATAGTAGCAGTGTTCATCTACTACAACGCCTGCTTGCAATTATCACATACACGTACATGCAAATACTGTTGGCCACTCATAAATTGCTGTCTGCATTAATGTAAGGACATAGATAAGGTTTGTGGCTTAGCATTATAGCTGTGATCATTGTTATACAATGCCTGCTTGCAATTGCCACACCTAAACAGTAACTGTTAGCTACTTAGAAAAAGCTATCCACATAACGTTTAGTAAATCGCTGCCATAGTCGGCATAATTAACAACGAGTGTATGAGAGCCCCCTGGCATCATATGATGTGCATTTCGGCTATAGATTATTTATGGAATCAATCTGATGGGTGGGTTGATAGGATTTAAATACCATCACCTTTCAGCTCATTAGTTGTCCAGCTAATCAAACATCCGGGATCACTGAGATTCTGAAAATAGGAGTGCTGGGCGCTTGCTGAATTATGTATCAGGCATAACTAATAGATAATGGTTACCGTGATTCTGTATACTCCCGTATAGTCAGTGATATCAGATATACAATGATTGTATAAGGAATCTATGATGATATTGACATGTAATGTATTAACTGTGTGATGTTCAGCACCAATTCAACAGAGAGTTATATATAGGAGAATTAAAAGGTGTTATCCTATTAATATAGATCATGATCACAATATTGTCAATATATTATTAAAAAGATATAAAATATATCTATGTATAAAAACAAGAGCAGGACCTAATAAAAATAATTGTGTCTAAAGATCACCAAATGAAGATAAGTCAACAAATGAATCCTAAATGCAAAAATATGCTAATGAATGCAATTGCATAGCAACCGCAGCACTATACCAAGACACCCACCACTGTATAAAGCCGCCCACTTCCCATGACATGCATCCACAAGTCAGCGAACACATCGGTAACATTGAGTAATATCAACCCATAGGCACATTTGTGGTTGACCATGACCTGTCGCACAAACTGCTAAACTGCCTGTCTCCAACTAAATCTCTGGCTACATATACAATTGCAGGGGCTTAATTATGCATGCCTCTGTAAAGGCATTCAAACAAACAGGCACACCTGCATTCACCTGACCACCACCCTTCTCCACTCTCAAACGGTCACTTCCTGGCAATCACTGTGTAATGGGACTGGGTGCTTAATGCGATTGATTCCCGATCACAGTAGACAGTTCACGCACACGCGCACAGTGATGTATTCATATTTGCAGAATCCAAACATCATCTGGCTGTATGCGAACGCAGCCTTGAGAAGCAACCTGAATCAGGGCCTTAGAACGAAAATTGAACAAGCTTTGACCCATTTTTATCTATATACCAATACTACTGTATATTTCAAGCTCCTGCTTTCTATACTTTTTGATACACCATCATCATCTAGTGGATCTGCAGGATATTACTTGTACCTGTTATAATACAGCTCTGCTTGATTTTTGCTTATCTCGTACAACTATTCATATTCTAATTTTCTCATCTCCTGCTCACCCGGATTTCTCTCACCTCCTGCTCACCCAGAATATACCTGCACTCTATTTAGTTGACTATATCCTCTATCATGCATAAGACCTAGACTAGAGGCAGAAGAAAAAGTACCCAACAGGGTATCATACAACACCTCTCTCAGTCTGACTCCCAGCAACCATCAGAATCTCCTCCAGCTTCCCCTGTGAGCTCACACTATCCTGCACTTTCCCCTGGACACACTTTTTCAAATAAAAGTGACATCCAAACCAAGATTGCTGACCTTAGTAAATTGCAAAATTCCTCCAACTGTCTTTGGACCTTAAGACTGAGATTGCTACACTTAATGGCTGCATTTCTGAGGTGGAGACTAAAGTAGAATCTAGCACCAGAGGGCTGCAGGAAGTCTGTCAGGACATGAATTTTCTAAATAAAGAGCTTGCTTTTCTTTGCAATAAAAATTATGACTTGGAAAACAGACAACAAAGAAATAACCTTAGGACTCGCAATGTTCCTGAGTTCATGCCCTCCCAGCAATTGGAACACTACTTGCAAAGATTCTTTATGATGTTGGTCCCTACCATTACAGAGCAGTCTCTCCTCATTGAAAGGGCTCACAGAGCCTTGCGTCCTAAACCTAAAGATGCTGCTCTGCCTAGAGTTGTTGTTTGAAAATTCTTATCCTTTAAAACTAAGGAGCTGATCATTAATGCTAGTAGGAAGTTTCCTCATATATTGTTTGAAAATAGCCATCTTCAGATTTTGTAGGACTTAGCACCCAATACCATTTTTAAACTCCGAGACCTTTGGGAAGTCACCAATACCCTGCCTGACAATGGCTATACATACAAATAAAGTTTCCCTTTTCATCTGATTGTGTCAGTCAGAGATCGCACAGTGTTGGTGTGTGACCCTGAAGAAGACACATAACTTTTACATAGGTTGAAGATTGGTGCTACTGCGGTGAATCACTCCTCCCGCAATTAAGAAATTTCTCCAACTTGAATTCTGCCTCTATATCTCTGTTATCACTGTTACATTATTAGAACTGCCTTTTCTGGGGCTTACCACTGACAAGTTGTGGTGTCTTTGCTGTCTGCCTTGCCCCATAATGCTTCATAATTACCTTTGGAGTCTAGTTTGTGGTTCCGTCTATACTTATTTTTCCTTTTGATGGAGCTTGGGCCTGGTGGTGAGTACCTTGATTACACAATTTTACATGTTGTTTGGACATGTTTACATTTAGTTCCATTTCTTAAATGTAACAAATGCCAGTATTTGAACCTTTAATTAATGCTGCTTGCTTTTTCAGTTCTCTTCCGTTACTCTGTCTTGATATTGTTGCATGGGTATCTTGGTCACCTATATTTTGGTTTCCTCTGAAACATCTAAGACTTGGGTTAATGGGTTAATTGTGGAGACTGGAACATTGCACTTTCTTTGGTTATGTTGTTATTACTTTTTATTATTTTTCAGAATTGCTTTTATTGTTAGATTATTTGCACTTGTTCCCTAGAGCAGGTGTAGTGACCTGATAAGTTGGTAATTTTAGTCCTATTATTTATAGGTGATCAGTATGTAGATGTCCTTCTTTGTCCACTCTCCCTACTTGATAAGACTAGTGAGAGTCTGCCTGTGGTCATTAAGTCTCGCTTTCTTTTTCAATTTAATCTTTATTTTTTGCTCTCCCAAATTTTTGAGCCCATGTGATCCATTCCTCTCCTTGAGGGCTATTGCAAACCTTGATCTCCCTGTTGGGAAGTGATTTGTCTGCAATCCCCTAGTCTTTTCCTTTTTATTACCTCATTCCCCCTCCTCTACACCAGACAATATTGTCTTTGACTGTTATATTTGGGGTCCAGTTTCTTCTCCTTTTTCTGTCACTATGCCCCTTTCCATGCTCTGGCTTAATATAAAGGGCCTTAACAACCATTATAAATGATAATTTCTGTACAAAACAATTGTGCTCACTGAGGGGACCTTGTTTTTTTACAGGAAACTCACTTCAAAAAAGGTTCTCTTCTTTCCCTGGTATCTTGTAGATTTCCAATTGTTGAATATGCCTTACACTCTACTAAAAAAACTGTTAGCCATACTGATTACCACTTTTCTCTTTAAAACATCTAAGGGGGGGTATCACCACTTTTGTGACAAAAACACCTAAGGGGGGAGTATTGCCACTTTTATGATGAAAACCCCTAAGAGGGGAGTATTACTACTTTTGTGACAAAAACACCTAAGTGGGAAGTATTATCACCCATTTTGATAAAAGCTCCAAAGAGGGGAGTATTACCACTGTTGTGACAAAATACCTATGGGGGAGTATTACTACTCTACTGTTTAAAACACATAAGGGTTGAGTTATCCTGCTTTTGTGATAAAAACACCTAAGAGGGGAGTAATATCATCCCTTTTGTGATAAAAAAAAACTAAGAGGTGGTATATCGCCACTCTACTATTTAAAACACCTAAAGTGGGAGTTTTACCACTTTTGTGACAAAATCACCGAGGGGGGGGATACTATCACCCCTTTTAAGATAAAAAAACACCTAAGGGAGAGTATTACGACTATTTGGACAAAAACATCTAAGGGAGAGTATTACCACTCTTTAGTTTAAAATACTTAAGAGGGAGTGTTACCACTCTTCTGTTTAACCACTTAACTGACAAATTATCTTTTCAAAAACCGCTCCAAATCTTAATGTGGGAGTATTATGACTTTTGTGACAAAAACACAAAAGAGTATTATCACCCTTGTATGATAAAACTAACAATATTTTATTTAAAACACCTGAGGGTGGAAAGTTACCACTTTTTTGACAAAAACATCTAAGGGGGGAATATTATGACCTTTTATGATAAAAACACCTAAAGAGGAAGTATTACCACTCTTCTGATAAAAATACCTATGGGTGGAGTGTTACCACTTTTGTGACAAAAAACAAAAGAAGTGAGTATTGTTGCAAATTAGTAATCTATTAGTGCAATAACTAACAAAAATGTTTATCTATGCAAAAAATAATATCCCAAATGCCCCCCCATATTGCTGGCCATAATAAAAAAATAAGTTTTACAAGATGGAATTGTCCTTGGGCCCTGCCACCCATTCATATGTTGTATATTAAAAAGGCCATGTACAGTTTAACAAACCAAGCACTTCAGTGACTGACAATTTTGTAGTAAGAATAGATGGTTTGCACACACTAAGTAACCCGCTAAATGTACCAAGTGCTGCTAGCTTTATGAGGTGTTCCAGACCCCTCCAAATATATTGTAAAGAAAATTTTAAGCTAAGCGCTGTATGGTACTGCAATAAATATTCTATTCATGTCCTTATGTGTGTCCTGGTCTATCTATAGAGCATACTAATGATTGTGTATAGTTCCTAGTAGGCTTATGTCAGGTAGGCAATATCTGTAGGCTGGATATTCCTTAATAATGCAAAAAGACCTTGCACTTCAGTCCTATATCAGCTCAGCTATATCTTTTGGCAGTGTATTCGGATGGTGAAATATGCAACAACTCTGTGTTCTTACACCAGGTGGACAATAACTTAGGGCAGTGTGTTCAATAGGTATTAGAGAAAGACCAGCGCTACACATTGTGACCACATACACCTATCGGAGCATGTGCAGTAGGAATACATAGACATGTGATGAGTCACATGAGCAGCAATACTGACAGAACCAGGAAGTAAGGCTGATAAACACACAGAAGGGATGCCCAGGTTAATTACAGTGGGTATAAAGCAGGGTAAGTTACACCATCACCCCATTTGCCCTTGAAAAAGTCCCAAAACAGGGACGATACGCGTTGGGACCACCAGGACATTTGTTGCATTGACTTTTTTGTTAATAGCAGCAACACACAGCTGTTTTTTTTAGTATAAGCCTACAATAAAAGGTTTTTATTCAGATAAACATCAGCTCCATAGTCACATCATTTAGCCTTATATGCATGAAGTTACAAGTCAGCAAGCAGGGGGACCAGCAGAAGCCACTATTTGGTTAGTACTTTCCAATCTACTAACAATCTGCATATATAGTGTCCAAGTACCCTGATACTGCACTCATTTCACTTTGAGGTATCCATGATGTTATAAAGAAAGGAGGGAAGAAACACTCAGACTTCCTGCATACAAGGACAGTTGGATCACAGATGTTTATGTGTTTATTTCACCACCTATTGAATACACTGCCCTAAGTTATTGTCCACCTGGTGTAAGAACACAGAGTTGTTGCATATTTCACCATCAGAACACACTGCCAAAAGATATTGCTCAGCTTATATAGGACTGAAGTGCAAGGTCTTTTTGCATTATTAAGGAATATCCAGCCTACAGATATTGCCTACCTGACATAAGCCTACTATGAACAATACACAATCAATAGGACGCTCTATAGATAGACCACGACACACATTAGGACGTGAATAGAATATTTATTGCAGTACCATAGAGCGCTTAGCTTAAAATTTACTCACAATTTTGTGGCTTAAGTCCCTAATTTGTTTCGACTCCCACAAAGCTAGCTACCAATGGTCTTAAGGCAGCTAACAGTGTTGTTAATGATCCCTACAGTGGTGAGATTACATTATTAGCATCCTTATCCTCAGCCTCATCAGTATTATTGTCATCATCATCACTACCACCACCATCACCACTACACAATATTAACTCATCCCAACTGGATTCCACCATTACATAAATCTCCGTACTTTGACATAAATGGTGGGAATGGTCTTCTTCATGGAATTTGTTGGAACTCTTTGCATCTCTTAAGATTTGTGTCTGTGAAAGACATTATGTATGACTTTCACCTACAGATGTAGCCACTCTCATCTATCCCATAATGCAAGTGCATCACGGCATGGATGGCATGACTAGTGTGTCCGCTTCTGTGTTATGCACATGTGTTTGGACATGCACACTATAGACTTCATTGGGGTAATTGTCAGCTGTGAGTGCTTGTGCCTGTCGAATGCTGTGCTTTGCCACAATGCATGTGCACGTGCAAGCGGATAGTGGCAAAGATGCGCATGGTAACATCTTTAAGATCAAGTATAGTAACCAAAATGAAGTGATCCAATTTCAAGATGTTAACAACCCTTTGGTGCTGGTGAAGTGAATAAAGAAGTTAATCTACAAGTCCACCATACTTGGTGGAATCGCTGTGTTTCATCTCCTCCTTTAGTTTCTTGAGCTCCTTTTCCATTTATTTGTTTAAGGCAGGGGTTCCCAACCATGGTCCTCTAGGTGCACTAACTGTCCAGGTTTTAGGATAGCCATACTTGAGCACAGGTTTCTTAATAGTAACTTAGTCATTTTGATTTAGCCATATGTGCTCAAGCATGGATATCACTAAAACCTGGACTGTTGGTGTGTCTTGAAGACCAGTGTTGGGAAATACTGAATTAATGGATTCTCCTAACTCAAGCTGAACTAACTTCATACAGTAGTTTACTACTTTGAATGGATTAAATACCTTGACAGAATATATTCTCCACTGTGCTGGACTAAGGTACATTCCCTCTTCTCTTCCTATGGCATGTCTTCTTGTATAGGTTTGCATGGCATGTTACTGTTCCATCATTCTCTGAACCATATAAAGGTTGGAATTCCACCTTGTTACTACTTTTTGCTTCAGTTGGTGGCATGACAAATTAAACTGTTTTAAAGCTGCTGCAATCTTTTACATGCTGTTGCTGAATGCCGAACATGTCCAGCATTTTTTCTGGTCACAGACAACATTTACAGAACAGGCTTGTCATTTGTATTTAAACTCTGTAAAACCAAATTGATGATGTGCTCAAACCATTGTTGAAGTCAATTTATTGAGTATGATCGCTGTGCAAATATTATCTGACAATTTGGTCATCTATAGTCTGATGACGAATTGCTTGGACGTTGCTCTGCGTCAGCGCAAATCCGATATACACAAATATATATTTATATTACTACAAGTCAGAGTGTGGAAAACAGGTTTTAATGTGTATGTCTATGAGTGTTTTGGGAAACTCCACATACTAATACAATATGTCTGTAACAAATAATTAATATGTAACACAGATAGTGATATGATCAGAGAAGGGTTCTAAATGCAAAGTTAGGAATCATTGTCAGGAACCTGCAAATTGTTAACAATTGTATACCTTTTGTTCAATACTGTTTTGGTTCATTGGAACTGACATCTTCAATCTAATTAAGTAAAGAAAAGCCTGTCACAGGCTACCAGACAAGGATGCAACAGCAAACAGCTGAGGGTCTCCCCCTGCTTAGAGATAAACCTTTTTATAAATGACACCTTAGAATTTGGTTCAGGCAATGTCTAAATATTAAAACATGCCAGAAATGGATAAAAGTTGGGTATATATATATATATATATATATATATATATATATATATAATATCCATTACACATACTCTGATGCACATAACACATAAATATATAAAATGGTGATTCACAATGGTGCATGCAACATCAATGCATCAGAGTTCTACAACTAAGTTGTTGTATAACAGAGATTTCAAATATACAGAATGGCATTTCAAAAACCCTTGTATCAATACATCAAAGTTCAAAAAAAGAAGAAAAGGCTCTTACTCTATGAGAATTTAGCCTACTTCTTTTCATTCTGTTTGTGGAGATCTTCTTTTAGTAATTATCAATTCAAAGATTCTCAATGTTTTATTTAAAATATAAAATACAGGCATATAACACCTAAACAGTAATATAGTAATTGGGATATACACACGATCAATTACCCTCCTGGATAGTATAGGTAAAGGGGGTGTTCAGAGTTCCAGAATTCTGTTTTCCTCCTCAACCCAGAGTCAGGATAAAATCACGCAATTCCCTCTTAGTCCTTGTGTCACAGGCTCAACGCGTTTCGGAACATGTGTCCTTCATCCTTAATTCTCATAGAGTAAGAGCCTTTTCTTCTTTTTTTGAACTTTGATGTATTGATATAACAAGTGTTTTTGAAATGCCATTCTGTATATTTTAAATCTCTGTTGAGCAACAGCTTAGTTTTTGAACTCTGATGCATTGATGTGGCATGCGCCATTGTGAATCACCATTTTATATATTTGTGATTCATTAGAGAAGAAAAGTGTGAAAGTTCTTCATTTGTTGTTTAATAGGTAGTTGTCAAGATTTGCGCATATTTTAAGTTAATTTATTTTTTAGCACATAACACACACACATGTGTCCTTCATCCTGAATTCTCATAGAGTAAGAGCCTTTTCTTCTTTTTTTGAACTTTGATGTATTGAGAAATATATATATATATATATATATATATACAAGCTGTCTGCGGATATTGGAGGGGAGTGCCGGGCTGAATTTGGACATATATATATATATATATATATATATATATATATCCATTACATACACTCTGATGCACATAACACACACACATAAACCTATATGCATACACATAGACACTCACATGCATACTCACATACATATGAACATTACACGGATGCACATATGTGAACGCATATGTATAAAAATGTCCCTTCACATTAAACGTAATATTAGAGGTTTTAGAAGCACATAATTAGTTTGTGAAATGTATGTATATGGTATTTAAAGTATAGAACATAGTAGACAAGTCATGTTTGGTACCATTCTAAATCCCTGTTTATTTGTAGATCTCTGGTTCTATCGGCAAGGAAATCGCAGCATGCATTCACAAGATATGAATTATAGGTTAAAATGTATCTTTGTATGTAGTCTCTTTTTTATTAGTTCTTCGGCGGGAAAACCATACAAAGCAACATCTGAAGATCAGGGACATACCCCCAGTGATACCATATGAACTAACCAATGAACAGAGTGACAAGAAGCAAGAACCAATGAGCATCTGTTATTCTGTGCCTTTTTGTCTCTGAAACCTGTACCAAATATAGGCTTGTGAGCTGGGAAAGTAGTCCGTCATTTCATCCTATCCTTGGGTGACGATGACCGCAGATTCAGGATTGAAATACTACATACTGGACCAGTGCGCACGCATATGTATCAGTTTCTACCTTTGTATTTACTTGCTTTTTTTGCGCTGATTGTGTTAGATCAAAGTGTGTAACTTTATTTTTATTGCAAAATAACTTTTTGTGTTTTGGAACCACAATAGGATTGGAAAGCAATTATTTTTTATGTGACTTGTAGTGCTAAATAGTGACATTTTGGGTATATAGATTTAGGGGTGTCAATAGATGGGGGCTTGCAGCTGATATCATGCCACCGGAATTCGCATGATAGCGAACGGATCTTGATTCCGCAACAAAGGGTAGATGGCACCATATGCAGGTAAGAATGCACTGTGTTCAAAACCCTGCTCCCATTCAGTGTTGTGGAATTGATATCCTTTATTGTGTGATTTTAAGGGGCACTGATTAGGAACCTGGGTAAAAGAGAAAAATGTTTGTTTCTTTTATTGTCTGTTCACGCTTTGTGTGGAAGTCGCATTATTGTGCATGCGACTAGTCGCACAATAGCGTAATTTTTATTTTCACGCTTTTGTGTATCAGTCGCATTATTGTGTATGCGACTAGTCACACAATAGCGTACATGTGTATCTGGTAATACTGCCGTGGGTTTAAACAGTCATTTTGATAAATAGTTTTGTTACATACATGGCATGGTTAACTGGTTAACCCCTTTAAATTGTAACTGCCAAATTTAAATAAAAGTTTTTCTGTGCAGAAAACAAAAGGTATATGAAAGTAAATGTATGCGTATGATTTAAATAGGTCACTGTCTGTTAGGCGTAGGGAAACTTGGTTGGTGCCTGACAGGGCAAGAAAATTACTGGGGCAGTGTACAGAGAAGGTACATTGCGGTATTCAGTAGCTAACCGTAAGTTTCCCGTGTGTTGGGAATACAGAGGTTAGCTGTTGATTGGCCCCTCAGAGTAATCGCAAAGTGCATTGATCAGTTAGGTTCTCTGGGCGTTGCAATTGGACCGCATGGTTGGGTAGACCATGATTGTGATGGGGCATATGGAGTCAAATCACTGGAAAGGGTAAGCATTAGTGGAACAATTACATGCTACCAGGGGAAATTGACTCAAAAAGGGGAGGAGTGGGTACATGTAGCTCATTGAAATCATTTATAAGCGAGCGGTGAAGCTTTGCTGAATTTGCCGCAAGCAGGGCAGATTGCAATAGGCAGGTATTTTGCTCCTTGTTGTGCAAGATGACCAGAATGGATAGTGGGTTGGCAGGCATAATGGGAAGGAGTGCGTACACATAGCTTGTGAAATCATGTACCGGTCAACATTTTCTTAGCGAGGTTTCGGTGTTTTCCCAGATGGGTGCTAGACAATCGCTAGCCATGATCGACAATAGGCTGCTCATGGAAGGAACAACAGAGTTGGCAAGGCATATAATGTATACTAAGTATGGTACACATGCAATTGCGCACTGTGATGTATGAGTTAAGATGAAAGAGGAATGTGTGAAGCCTTTCCCTAAAAGTGACAGTCTCGATTTTGAGGTGCTAAATAATTTAAAAGATAGGATATGTGTAGTCAAATCCCTGAAAACATGTGTAAAGTACAATGACTGTTTAAAGTTGTGGCAGCACAAGGGGAACATGTGTTTAAGGTAGCATGCACGCGACACAAGATAGCGCAGGCATACTTCTATCGCCCTATGCGATGGAAGTTGAAGGTACTGCCAATGAAAAAAATAATAAAAATTTAACAAGTAATATTTTTTTTTCCCTGTGTTAAGGCACTTTAAGGTAAGGTTTCTGAAGAAGAAAACTTAACCTACTGTAAAATCAGCCATGACTGAAATTGGTGAGATTAATGTAAAAAGTAATGGTTTAAAGGAAAAAATGTGTGTTGTTAAGCAAAATACTTTATCATTGCTATAAAAGAGCAATTATTATTATTTTAGATACTTAGGTGGTTATTCATGATTTTGGAATGTACTGTATTAATCATTGTGCATTTCAGGAAAGTAAGATGTCGTTGTTTACAGTAAATATTGGGATTAGGAATTCAATTCAGAATAGTTACTATATGCTAATAAGGACAGGTTTTTATTCCCTTGAAACATCTTTTTTTTTAATTCTTATTATTGAATCAGAGACATATAGACAAATGATTCAAGTCAACATTAAGTCACTAAGAAAACAAATTGGTGGATATAAATTAACAGATATTTTCAATTTGATATAATCAAAATATCAGAACATATGCAATACATAGATAACAGTATATTGAAAATAAAATTATTTTATTACTGTACATAATATAAGTGAAGGGTGCGTTGTGTGGGATATCACTATGGAACCACTGGAGGATCACTGTCAAGCAAACGTAAAAGGTACCATGAAGAAGAAGAGAACCATTTAATGAGAAGTTGTTGAGTGTTTACTGGGAGTGTAGAGATATAGCTCTCCCATATTTAAAAAAAATTTTCCACCCTAGATTCTTTGTCCAAAGAAGCCTCCACCCAGTCCATTTGGAATATATAATATAACTTCTCTTTAAATAGTGAAAAGGGGGGTGTACCTGGCTGATTCCATACCTGTAAAATGGTTTACTTAGCTGCCGCGCTAACCGCCAACAGTAGACTGCGACAACCTTTTGTTATATGTTGATCTTGGGGAAAAATACCCAATACCGCCCATAAGGGGTCAAATGGCACAAAATTAACTAAATTATCCATAGTATATTTGCGAACTCTCAACCAAAATATTCTAATCAAAGGGCAAGACCATAGACAATGAAAAATATCTGCGTTGTCCTCTCCACAACATCGACATGCATGTGAAGTCGAAGATCCCATCAGGAAGCTACGATGTGGGCTAATATATGTTCTGTGGTAGACATTTAAAAATAATTCTTGGTAAGAGCTAGCAGAGATAATTTGACAAGAGTGATATAAATTTTTTAAGTAAAATATCAGGTGTGAGTTGGGAGAATTGGCACAGCCACAAGGGCAAACCAGTTTGAAGAGTGTTGTAATCCAAGCTATCTCTCAAAAATAAGTAATGGTGGGATATCGCTTTACATGAAGGTGGAGGGGCTGACAGTAAATCGTCCAAGTTATTGACCCAATCTTTTTCTGAAAAGTATTTAATGACTTGCTTTATATAATGTTGTGTTAGGTAATAAGCAAAGGGAAAACAAGATAAAAACTAAAATTTCTCTATCGCCCCTTGGAATGTGAGAGGACCTCTAAGATCAAAATCTACCAGACAGCATACAGACCCAATACCCCGGGCAGGCCACATTGAAAAGGGAAATGTAGCACTTCCATGCTGAAAATCTGGGTTTCGATGTAGGGAGACAAACAGAGTTTTATGGGCATTTAATCCCTGCTTATGCCTTAATATATGCCACATCCTACGTGTGGTCCATAAAAGAGGGTTAGATTTTGGATCTAAGGTAACCTCACAGTCATGAAGATGTAAAAATGAGATTAGATTGTACTCTGTTAAGAAATTATCCTCCAGGGTTAAATCAGTGTATATAGATGTGCCATTCAACCAATCTCATAAATGGCGCAATAAAGCAGAATGGTTATAATGAACAATATTTGGGAAATTAATTCCCCCATTAGATTTACATTGTTGGAGCTGAATCAGACCAATTCTACTTCGTTTATTATTCCAGATAAACTTAACAAATGATGTGTTACATTTTTTAACATCCTCTAAGGACAGTAATAGTGGTAATGATTGAAACAAGTATAACAAATGAGGAATCGCTACCATTTTGAGCAAGCCAGCCCATCCCAGGTAAGAGAGCCGAAGATGCCCCCAACCATTTAGAACCCCAAGCAGAGTTTTAATAGCCCTCAATATATTAGTATAATATAAAGATGAGGGGTTTTTAGTTATCTGAATTCCCAGATATGTAAAACACCCCCTCGCCCAGGTAAAGGGTACAGTAGCATGCCACCGTGGGCGAATTAAACCCGGCCATAAATATAAAGCTATCGATTTTTCTGAGTTTACCCGGAGTCCAGAAATATCCCCGAATTCTCTAAGTAAAGACAATAGATAAGTTATAGAATTTTTGGTTTGAGACAGATATAGGAGCACATCGTCTGCAAACGCCATCACCTTAAATTCATTAGTACCTATCTTAATGCCCTTAATAGAAGAATCCTCCTGAATAAGATGAAATAGGGGGTCTAATGATAAATTAAATAGAAGAGGGGACATTGGACACCCCTGTCTAGTGCTTTTATGTAATCTCATCACACCTCCCAGTAAGCCATTGAATAAAAAATTGGTCTGTGGGGAGTTATAAAAGTAATGTATTAAATTAATAAAATCTTTTCCAAAGGCTCTACGTGACAAAATTGCAAATAAATGGGGCCAAAGAACGGTGTCAAAGGCCTTGTGTGTATCAAGACGAGCAATAAGTTGGAGGAGGATATATCTTGGGAAGAAATAATGGTAGCCGCTATTGCTGACCAAATGCCCTTGACTGAATGTCTACCTTTTACAAATCCAAGTTGGTGTGACATCAATAAATTAGGGAGAATAGATTGTAATCTATTAGCCATAATCTTTGCCAAAATTTTGAAATCAACATTGAGCAGGGATATGGGTTGATAGGAGGCCACCAACTGGGGGTCTTTATCGGGTTTAGGCAAAAAAATAGTATGGGAGGAGTTAAAAGAAGGGTATGGAAGGGATTGTCTATGTATTAAATAATATAAATCCAGAAGTTCCTCCATTGACAT
Source organism: Taudactylus pleione (assembly GCA_031769625.1). Classification (NCBI taxonomy): domain Eukaryota; kingdom Metazoa; phylum Chordata; class Amphibia; order Anura; family Myobatrachidae; genus Taudactylus; species Taudactylus pleione. The sequence continues at coordinate 3,554,202 of JAUIMM010000150.1, read as the reverse complement.
ATCCTCCTCCAGACAATCCACCTGATTCCAGGACAATTTAGGAAGACAAGCACTATTTAGTAAACTGTCTTGCCTAGCAGTATCTACACTTTCAGAACTATATAATTGTTTATAATAAGAGTAAAAATGTGAGGTAATGTCTGTGAGACGAGTAAAGTAGGATCCTGTTGATTGATCCCTAAGAGAATGAATAAAAGTTTTTCTTTGTTTGGTCCTGGCCAAATTTGCGAGTAATTTACCTGGCTTATTTCCCCACCAAAAATACTTATTTTTAATAAAGTCTAATTTAGACTTGGATTGGGACAAAAGATAAGACTCTAAGAGACGACGGGCTTGTTTATATAATAAGAATGTGTCATCACTAGGCCCATCCACATACGCCTGAAAAGCCGAGGCCATAGTTCTCTGCAAGGAAGCATAGCGAGCTCTTTCTTCACGTAGTTTTTTAGTAAGGTAGCTGATAATATGGCCCCGCATCACTACTTTGGACGTTTCCCAAAACAGAATTGGGGTATCCCAGTGACCAATATTGTCATGTAAATAGTCGTTCCACCTCCAGGAGAGGTAGTTTCTAAAGTCTTCTGAGTTTGATAAGTAGGAAGGGAATTTCCAAAGGCGTGAGGACAACATGGGGGAGGAGTAACATAAAGATATGCTTATAGGGGCATGGTCTGAGATTACGATATCTTCTATAGTCACATTTTGTACATAAGACAATAAGGATTCTCTTACTAATATACAGTCAATCCACGATAGGGAGCGATGGACCGCAGAGAGGTGAGTGTAAGAATGATCGGTGGGATTAAGAATACGCCAAGGATCAACCAAGTCACACAATGTCATAAACCTAGTTAAGTGTTGCCAGGCAGAGCTGCGCAAAGAGGTAAGGGGTGGAAATTTATCAATTAGTGGATCAGTCACCGTATTAAAGTCAACCCCCACCACCAGTCCTGGGGTGTCTTGCTGAGCTAAAATTTGGGACAGATCTAACAAAAATTCAGCAGGATTATTGGGAGCAAAAACATTCAATAAAGTATATCTAACCCCATAAATAAGTATTTCCAAAAGGATAAATCTGCCCTCCTGGTCCAAAAATCGGTCTAATATTTGGTATTGTAATGAACGACTGAATAGTATTGCAACTCCCCTAGCTTTGATGCGAAAGGGGGCAGAAATACATTCCTGGATCCATCCATCCCTTAGAATGGAGTCATCTCCAACCATCCAGTGAGTTTCCTGCAAAAATACAATCTGTGCCTTATAACGCTTTAAATGTGTGGCAATTCTTTTCCTTTTAATAGGTGAATTAAGTCCTCCCACGTTCCACGAGACTATATCAAGGCCCGAGCTCCGAGGCAGAGACAACGGATCCTGCTCCAAAGAACAGGAAGTCATCCTATACCTCCAGAAAGGAAATAGCTATCAAAGATTAATAGTGTATGGTAAGGCCTCTCCCCGTCCCAGCCTACGAGGAGATTCAGCCATGACATATGGCCCACACAATGCTTCACCTTCATAACATTAAAATTCCATATGAAAAAATTGAACAATAATACCATATGTTGAATACACAAAATATATACTACATAAGCAATAAAATGGACATGTCTCTGAAAAAAGCAATTTTCTATTTTTCCAACCCAAAAAAAATTTGAAATGTCTCTTTCAAATGTGAAGAAAGAAACAAAAATGAACAATGATAATAACAAGAAAGTATTAAGTTTACGAAGTTTTGATACACTAGTTAGAACCAGCGTATAGAATATGAAGTGGGAACACTCCAGGTCACCAACCTCCAGAAATCTAATACAAGAACAATCATAAAGCAAGATATGATATCATACTGAGTAATATTAAATCAGATCAAACTTCAGGGCGATGAGCAGGTGACCGCGGAGGGGTAGGATGACGCAAAAAATGAGCCTTAGCTCTATCTGGATCCGTGAAAAACCTTGTTTGACCATCTATGTCAACTCGAAGTCTTGCCAGGAAAAGAAGAGCAAATCAAAGATTATTCTCCACTAAGTGACGACAAACTGGAGAAAAGTCCTTCCTTTTTTGAGCCACCAAGGCCGAGAAATCTTGGAAGATTAACACATGGTGGTCATCTATTATTATTTGGGGGGGTTTTCTGGTGGCTGCCAAAATTTTTTCTTTAACCCTAAAATCTAAGAACCTGGCTATTACAGGACGTCGGCGGTCGTTGACTCCATCTCTCTCCGGGCCTAAACGGTGTGCTCTTTCAATTTGAGGTGGGATGGGGTCTGTAGATATGTTTAGAGCATGAGGTAGTTTAGTACTGAGATAATCTATTAAGTGTGGGTTTTTACTGATTCGGGGATTCCAATAAAACGCAAATTATTTCTTCGATTCCTATTTTCAAGATTGTCTAATTTTTCAGACATTGAGTTTTGGGATTGGGTTTGGGCTTCAATAGAGGCTTGTAAAGAGTGTATAGTGTCCTCCGTGTCACTCAAATGTTGTTCAAGACCAGAAATACGGGAGGTATTGCAAACTACTTTAGTCATAGCCACATCTAATGAGGCTTGCATATTTTCTAATTGTTTGTTTATTTGGGGAAGAAAAGCCTTGGTCATCACCTCCACCATCTCAGTGATTGATACAGGAGCCACGACTACTCCCTGTTCTAAGTGGGCATTATCTGAGGTATTCGAGTGACCTGAAGCCCCTTGTGAGGATGAGGCTTTGTTTGTACCTCTATTTCAGCCCATTTTTGATGGAGTTTCCTGTGGTATATCACCGGGATTTGTTAACTTATCAAAATATTTATCCATTCCACACTGATCGACCAATAAGAGAGGAAACAAATATTGCGGTCACCTGCTATAATATTTTGAAATACAAAAAATGTATGGCATGACAAGTATGATAGTAGACCTGGAGTGGGGTTCCCACATTTAAATTTAAAAAAATCTCTTCATATATTGCACAAGCAAAACACAGTAAAAGAGAAAAGAGAGATAAACAAATTAGAAGAAAAATACAGTAATTGTTATAGCTCTTATGGTTTAAAGAATTGAGTATGTAGAAAGAATGACATATGCAATAATTCACAGACACCACAAGAGGGCAACCTTGGCTGAGTAATATTGGGTATTCTGAAATGAAGCAACATACATTAGAAATGTTTTCTCTGAATTTCCTACCCCTAACCCTCCCACCTCTGCTTCAACCTCAAGTTACCATATAAAATAAGAGATAACAGAAATGAGATATTAGGTCATACAAGCCTGTAATGAATTGTCAGCCAGTACGAGAAAGCGGACTTCTGTGCGGAAATGAGAGTCCCTTGAGAGTCCAGAACCAATAAGAGACAAAAGTCCCAGAAAGTAGGTAACACAAAACTGTAGAAGATCCGTCTCACAATCCCTCGGAAATTAAATCTCTTGTATTCCCTTCCTCTCCACGGCAATACGATAATTGGCTGTCAGCGGTGTGGACAGAGAGAAAAAAGGAGACCAAGGGGGGAGTAGAGAGGGGAACAGAGGGACAGAGATCGGGGTATGGAAGGAAACACCAGGGAAGTAAAATAAAAATAAATAAGGGGGGTAGAGAACTAAAATGACAAACCAAGGAGGAAGAGACAAGCAGCCAATTTCCAGCAGATATCCTCCGGTCGTCACAGCCAAGTGGGGAGCAGCACACGTCCAGGCAGTCTGATCACTTCTCTCAGGTGCAGGAAAGGGGATCGCAAGAAGGTGCCAATGTCAGAGGGATACCGGGAAATCTCTCCTCAGGGAACCCAGGCGATTGTGCAGGTCAGCAGCACAGCTCTGAACACATATTCCGGCAGCCGTTGTTGCAGGCTCCTCACTGTAAACGGTTCCAGCGGCTGCAGTAACCTTCAATGTCAGGTGTAGGTCTCAGCTCTCTTGCGCCGTGCAAACAGCTCCCCTCAGACAGAAAGACAGCCTGACACACGCGGAGTCTCAGGCAGCCGTGTTCACCTCTCCAGCCAGAACAGCAACCCCGCTTAGAGAATCAGTTCCCGGCAGCTCTATCCCCCGCTACAATTCACACGTCCTCAGCAGATGGTTGGGCTGTCAGATGAAAGGACTAGTCAGTCCTGGCAACCCCTCGCAGCCAAAGTGGCAACATCAGACAGCAGTTTCCACACTACAAGCGGTGACCACACAGGTTTGAGAACTCGGCAGTCCGACCGCCAGGTGCAGGTAAGGGATTCTTGTAGGAATCACAGTGGAGCCATCACAACAGTCAGCACAGCTTTTCAACAGCACAGCTATAGCTCCAAGTGCAGCACTCCCTGTCTCCCCACGTTCAGGACTCCGTAGATGATGCACCAGTGTGTACTGCAAGGTATGCTTAGCAGCTTGCAGGGTAAGAGCCTGACAATTAGCTCTCTCTCCCCCTGCCAAATTTTCATGCCAAATATATGGTGGTCATACTGGCCAGTAATTCGTGTGGCCAGACTCCGGTGGATATAAATATCCTGCAGAGACAATATAGGTCTCAGTCAGCTCACCCACTGTTTAGCTAACATATATGTCAGATGTGAGGAGCCTACGAACCCTCAAAATCACGGATTATCTCCGATAATATATGTCCCCTGTAGAAGCAAGACTAAAAGGCGGCCATGCTTGATGCCCCGCCCACCGGAATCCCCTTGAAACTTCTTATTAGTCTAGACAGTAGATTATTTTGTTGTGTTTATAAGAGATTTACTTTGATCTAGTATTAAAAAGAATTGGGATTCTAAATTACAATAGATAGAATGTTAACTTAAGTTATAAGGTGGCCGTCTCAATAAGAATATCACTTCAGCGTTGAATTCTCATAGTACTAATTATAAACTTACTTATGTTAATTTTTCTCTATTTTTGAAGAAATGGTAATCAAAGGTATCTTGTATTAACCCTGTCTGTGCTTCCTATATCATATAGGCCACCCAGCAGCATATCTGCTGTGAAAATTGGGCATTAAAGTCACACATATACAATGCTTGTTTTAAAGTACTAGGGGAATTCGTAAATAATGGCAGCCAATGCAGATATGACTAATTTTCATATATTTGAAGCAAATGAATGTAGCTGGAAATTCATTTTTTTAGAGATGATAAAATTATTATATATATATATATATATATATATATATATATATATATTTTTTTTTTTATGGATTGTTCTAATGTGGTGTGTTCTGACTTCTAAGTATGACAAACATTATAATTGGCACATTTTAAGATGTTTGTTATGATTTATTTGTATTTAGGACTTTCTGTTGTTCTCAATGTCTTATTGTGAACAAAAGGGGGGTGGGTTTACACACAATCTTGGAGAATAGGGATCTGTGTAATACAGGGCATTACTGAACACACACACATGCAATACAGAAGTATTGAGGTTTATTTTGTGTATGTACTTCTGAAAATTTCCTTGTAAGTACGGTAGTTTATAGATTTATGTTAGGTTAAGAAATGTAGTTCTGAGTTTTTTATGACATATGACATGTTACATTGTATTATCTGTGTATTAGATCGCATGTAAACCACACATTACCTTGCAGTTATAACTGAGTATGATTTGAATGCTGAAACATGCATAGTACATTGTTTAAGATGATCAGGTTACTGGATGTGTCTTGTAAATTAAATAAGGGCAGGTATGGACCCTGTGGAAGCTGACAGGTTTAACTCACAGGAAGCTTTGGTTGCTATACACATATAGTGCAGCGAGGAGGACTCGGTGTTGGGGGTCTGTAAGTGGTACAAGATAAAAGAAAGCTGTAGAGAAAAGTTAGCAATGTTAAGAGATATAAGATGCTTAAGAATATCTGGGATAAAATCACGCAATTCCCTCTTAGTCCTTGTGTCACTGGCTCAATGTATTTCGGAGCATGTGTCCTTCATCCTGAATTCTCATATATATATATATATATATATATGTATATCCATTACAAACACTCTGATGCACATAACACACACACATAAACATATATACATAAACATAGACACTCACATGCGTACTCACATACTTATGAACATTACACGGACGCACATATGTGAGCGCATATGTATATAATGGTTCCTTCACATTAAACGTAATATTAGAGGTTTTAGCAGCACATAATTACGTTGTGAAATGTATGTATATGGTATTTAAAGTATAGAACATAGTAGACAAGTCATGTTTGGTACCATTCTAAATCCCTGTTTATTTATAGATCTCTGGTTCTATCGGCAAAGAAATCGCAGCATGCGTTTGCAAGATATGAATTATAGGTTAGAATGTATCTCTGTATGTAGTGTCATTTTTATTAGTCCTTTGGTAGGAAAACCATACAAAGCAACATCTGAAGATCTGGGACATACCCCCAGTGATACCATATGAACTAACCAATGAACGAAGTGACCTGAAGCAAGAACCAAAGAGCATCTGCTATTCTGTGCCTTTGTTTTCTCTGAAACCTGTACCGAATATAGGCTTGTGAGCTGGGGCAGTAGTCAGTCATTTCTCCATATCCTCGGGTGACGATGACTGCAGATTGAGGATTGAAATGCTGCATACTGGACCAGTGCACAAGCATATGTTTCGGTTTGTACCTTTGTATTTACTTGTTTTTTTGTGCTAATTGTGTTAGATCAAAGTGTGTAACTTTCTTTGTATTGCAATATACCTTTTTGTGCTTTAGAACCACAATTGGATTGGAAAGCAATTATTTCTTATGCGACTTGTAGTGCTAAATAGTGACATTTTGGGTATATAGATTTAGGGGTATGAATACCATGGGACATGTTCAAATTATCCCAGTAATAATGATCTCACAATATACAGATGTAGCCACCCTTATATATACTGCGATGCAAGCGCATAGCAGCATGAGTGGCACAACTAGTGTGCCTGCTTCTATGGCATGCAAATGCTTTTGCACTCACATACTATAGACTTCAAATGATGTAATTGCCGACTGCGAAGACTTAATTTTCTGATAAAATGCAACCAATGTGAAATTTGTTAGCAGGGACACAGGAGCACAATTAACGGTCTATAAACCAGATGCATTAATGGAAAATATTGGATGCAAAGTTAATGCTAGCATAGCAGCCTTGGCTTCAGTAATCTGCTGTGCAACAGGATAGCATCTGTCATACTTGCGTCCTCATTCAAAGGATTGTTTCATAGTCAATTGTTTTTTGAAACTACAAGAAGTCTTCTTAGTCCCCTTCTGAAATGAAGATTCACACCTAGCATCACCAGGTTTACTGCTCAAGGATTAGTCTAAGGAATCCTGTATACGGGAGAGGAGTCAGTTAGCTTTAGCAATTTGAATGCAGGACTAACACTAGTCCTTAATGAGTAGATTGATGATGAAGGTGTTGGCAGTGAAGATTGCAGTTGCTGGGATCTAGTTGAGAGAAGAAGCTAGCTGATGCTGAACTGCTTGTTGTTATTACTTTAGCTTTCCTTTCAAATGTTGCCAAAAAATTTTATGAACTTGCTATAAAATAAGTAACAGTGATGAGGAGGTTCCTAGATGGTTAACATCCTGACTTCTGGCTTTACATACACTATAGATGGCTTGACAATTGTAAGGATTTGGGTAAAATAATTCCATCCTTAAGATGTGGATTTTTGGTCTTAGGTCCAGGCATAACAATGGCCTTCTTCTTATCATTGGCAAAAACTGCTTCCACTGATGCCTAATGTACACAAGAATATTCTCATTATCAACATCCTTATTAGCACCAACATCAGGTACACAAATATACCCCTCATACTGTTGCACTTCCTAAGTAGCATCTTCAATTTCTATATCACCATACATATTTGTGCTGCTCATCCCAACATTTGCAGAGGGTACATAAATGGTGGAAGGAGGCTTTTCAATGAGTGTAGTATCAGGAATGTCAGGCTCACACATAGCTCTTGTGGACACTCTTAGACTCTCCTCAGGAATTTCAACATTTCTAAACACAAAGTTTGTTCTGCAGTCTGATTCATTTCTGCAAACATTTGCATGTTTTAATTGTGGCATATCTTCTTGACTCTGAGGGGTAAAATTTACTAAGATTGGAGTCTGATCAAGTTTTTTTTTTCAACACGATTTACATCACTGAAACTCAGGTGATTTGATGCTTCTGAAACTCGCAAATTTGCAAAAACGTGAGTTTAGCTGAGAGTGAGTTGGCGGATGGTAAAGAAGATCAAGATTTCTCTCCGAGTTGCAAGTTTTAAATAAAATAATAAAAAACCACAACACACACATTGTGTCAAGTATAACTTTATTACATACACCTACCTCACTCACACATACTTAGCTGCTGCCCATCACTCTGACTGCTTCTCCAAGTAGAAATCCACCTGAAAAAAAATACTCTCCTTCCTGGCGCTGGTCTCAAGAGCAGCCATGTGTCTTGGCTGAAAAACAAACCGGCACCCAGACCAGACACTTACATTAGTGATGTACGTGTGTGACCACATACACCACTAACTGGCTCCTAACTGCTTAGCACACATGTGAGCTATCAAGAGTCAGCCTCCAATCAGTGGCTACTAACTGTAGAGCTGCTGCTGATTGGCTCTGACTCCTGACTGACTGACCAGCCCATGTGGGATTTGTCAGGAGCCAGAGTCAATCAGCGGCTGCTCTACAGTTAGTAGCTGCTGTTTGGCTGCCGCATCCTGATAGTTCACACGTTTTCTGAGCTGTCAGGAAAGGAAAAAAAAGAAATAAAAAAAACAGTGCTGTGAAAATGAAAAAAATTTATCCACATATTAATAAAATGTAGTTTAATAAAACACATATGTCAGCACTCAGGTAACAAATATTAAATACATAAAATACATAACATTAAAGTCATATCAATACAAAATATGTAGCAATATTTAAGTGTATTTAAACTGCAACAGCAGTAACAATAATTGTTTCCAAATCCTCACAGCTCCACAATGTAACCAATTGAATCCTCACAGCTGCATCCAGCTCAAAAAGAATGTCTCTGTGTGCAAATTATTGCTAGATCCACACACGTATTATATATGCCTGGTGTTTTTTGTATAAGGAATGAAAACATATATATATAAACTTACCTTATAGGAACCATACTCAATTAATGCATTGTTTGAGTAGCCACCAGAATAATAATAAATCTCCACTACAGGTATACCTGTTCTATTCACAGCTGATATAGCTGGTCAACAATATTGTACGGAGGGAGCTCCGTCGTGCGCATGCACGAGACCCACATAGCGACAGCCAAGCTGTCGCTATGGGTCTCGCACCAAAGGGGGCATGCTGTCGATGGTGAGTGACAGCACTCCCTGGTGGGCGTGCCGGGGGCGTTGCTGCCCAGATGGAGGCATTCCCATGGGAACACCTTCCATCTGGAGCCGGACCCACTGACATCACTAGTGATGTCAGTGGGAGTGCTTTTGGCTCTGATAGAGCCAAAACCACTCCTGGGCTTGCGGCAGCGAGACGCTACTGCAGGGTTTCGTTGCAAGCCCAATGGTTGCGATGGTCTTGACCATCGTGACCATCTTTTTGGCCGCTTGCATAAGCTGTGGGTGGTGACCCACAGCTATGCGAGCGACCAGGAGGCCGCTCCATTTTTAGGTAGGAGGGCCCTGATTCAGAGTGAGCGCTCTGGTCAGAGTGTCCGGCTCTGAATCAGGCCGTCAGTCAATTGCCAGTATCTGTAGTCACCAAAAAACAGCCTCCTCAATGCGGCAGCCAACATAGATTTCTGCTTAGCTTTGTGTAGTCATCTCCATAAGGAGCAGGTGACGGGTGTCTAGTGTAGCAGCATCCACAGCAGAGTGATCCCAATGCATTGGTTTAATGAATCCCCCATTCTCTGCCTCTCCATGTTGGTAGTGACACACTGCCAATTAACGGGTTTTGCTCACAATGGGGCTTAGCCTGCAGTTTGTCCTGTATGAACTCAGCAAATCCTGATAATCATACAGCATATGCTGTAAAGTCTTTGAGGTAGATAAAGTCTATGCAAACAGAACTATATAGTGGAGATGGTGCTGTGGAGATAGTATCCAATAGCCTTAATGCATTTCTTCCAGTATGGGATTTCTTCATCCCTCTGAAGAATCTCATATGAGTAGAAACACGTTAAGGTGCGTCACTCTGCTCTGCTCTCTATACGCTTTATATAGATGATTTGTTTTTTGTTTGGAAAGGGAATAATTAGGAAGCTTTGCATTTTGTTGATCAATGTAACCACAACCAATACAATCTCACTTTCACGAGCCCAATACACCACCAGGTGATTCATTTACTTGACATTACCTTAGAGATTGTTGATAGGAACATAGGGCCTGATTCAGAGCCGCTCGCTAGATGCGATCGCTCGCACGATGTGTATGCAAATTGCATAGGCAGTGCTATCACACAGCAATGCATTAGCACACCGATAATTCTTAGACAGCGATCACATAGTGTATGCAGACACCCACCAGCCTGTTTTAAGATGCCCACATGTGCACATCATGTCCAGGAAGTGTATGCAACCATCAGTACATCGGTTAACATCAGATGCTATCGCAGTGCTTGAGGTTGACCATACCCTGCAGCAAGCACTACGAGCACTTCAGTGTAAAAAAAGCCAGGTGACATGTACTATGATGCTGGCATGTAATTATGCACACCTCTAAAACACAGTTGAGATGCTCAGGCACGCCTGAGTTTGCACCTCCATTCCCCCATTTTTAATGGCCAGCCCCTGTTACCACCTACAAATGGTTTCCCCTGTCACTCACTCTGCTGGACTGTCTATGTGCAGCGAGTGAATGCATTGTGAACTTTCGCTAAGGTATGCACATACGCACTGAGATGCATGTGCACAATGCATACACATTGCATACCATCGGTAGCAGCGAGAGTATACATCTTAACGAGCAGGTCTGAATGAGCTCCATAGTCACTTAAACCTTGCAAAAGGAAGTGGACAGTAATAACAATTTAGATTATACCAGCAATCATCAAAGGAGCTGGATCGATAATATTCCACGTGGACCATTGTGCAGGTAGAGACGTAATTGCACCAATACTGATAAATTTAATGAACAAGCATTAAAGATGATAGGTTCCTTTAAGGATAAAGCTTATTCAGATGAATTAATACAGAACTCGAGGGATACCTTAAAGCTAGATAGGTCTGATTTATTACATCCCCCTAATCATAAAAATTAGAATAAAAGTATATTTGATGGTTCCATGGTTTTTGTTTCCAAACAAAATAGTGCAATATATTAGGTTATAAATATTATAAATAAAAATGTCTCCATTTTGAAACTTGATCTGATTTTAAATTATAATTTGAATGATACACCAATTGTTGTTTAAGAAGGCAAAAAATGGTAAGGAGCCATTTCATATACAAAGGAGAACAGAACAGTTTGATCGCTCTGTTGAACTGGCACAGTGCTAAACCCTGTGGTTGCTTTAAATACAGCCATAATCAGTGTATCACTTGAATACATATCTGTCACTGACAGACCAATCTCTCCTCTTTTATTACAGGACAATGTTTTCATATTAAGAGGTACATGTAGTAAAGTGAGAGATTTTAGAAGAGATGTTGCCTATAGCAACCAATCAGATTCTAGCTATATTCTTGTAGAATGTTCTAGTAAATGATAAGTAGAATCTGATTGGTTGCTATGGGCAACATCACTTCTAAAACTCACTTCTAAAAACTCTCACTTTAGTAAATGTACCCCTAATTCTTTTTTGAACTGTGAGTCAGATTTTGTGATATATGTACTATCCTGCCCATGCAATAAACAATACGTAGGGTGCACTATTAGAAAATGTAAAAGTTGGTTCCTGGAACATCGCAGGAAGATTATTAGAGGTATATTGAAACATATATTGAAACATAGCGCCCACCACTCTAACCCAGAAATGCTCACTGCAACTATACTATAACAAATTCCATGCACACAATGAGGGGGCGATCGATATCGCTGACTGTGTGCTAGAGAGACATTCTGTATTCATTCACTTCATACTCTGTTCCCTGAGGGTCTTAAAATGAAAATGTATAATTAGTTTCTTAATGGTGTTTAGTATATTTTGATCTATTGCTTGTGATCTATTTATGTAGTATGTTAAATAATGCTCTATTTGATACAGCATATTAAATTTTGTCACGGTTTATTTACTATATTTTTTCATCTATATATTTACATCTGATGGGTGACGATTAGGATTATCTCATTTTTCATTTATATATCTATATTGTATTTTTCAATTTCTGTTTTAGAAAATAAGATTTTTCTTCCCTTGAATGGGATTCTACCATTCATGTTCATTAGCTTTATTATTTCTATCATGCTTATTATTATTTTTTGTAGGTTGTTTGTAATTTATTTGCTTCATTATGTACATTTTAGATTATCTGCAATATTATATACATTGTTCATGTGTTTGTATATATCAGCAAGCTTGTGATATGTCAGGTGTAATGAACCACAGGTGTAAGTAATTGACCTTAATTAGAATTAACTCACTATATAAGGGGCTTTCAGCACCGGACATAGGCCCTCATTCAGACCCGCTAGTAGTGGTATGCGCTCACAAGTGGGTCAATGGTGAGGGCCTGCGCATGTGCTGCACTCGCAGAGAACATGTGCAAGCCCTGGAGCGAGTGACAAATTCTCTCGCTCCGGGGCTAACTACCAACGGGGTGGCTGTCAATGTTTATCGACAGCTTGCCCCATTTTGTAGGTGGGGTGGGGGGGTGGCCAGACAAACGGAAGCATTCCTGAAGAACATCTGCCATTTGTAGACAGCACTACTGACATCACCAGTGACCGTTAAAGGGTACTGTAACCCCCAAAGTGCACTCCAAACAAAATAAAAATTTTTTATCTGTGTTTGTGAATTGTGTGCATTTTGGCTGCAACAACAAAGGAGCAGCGCCAAGCGTGCGCCTGTGTCTCATAAGTAAAAGACCGGCTGGCTCATCTCTTAAAGGGTGGTGTAACCCCCAAAGTGCACTCCTACAAAAATAAAAAAATATATATTTTTTGTGTTGTGAATTGTGTGCGCTGTAGCTTGTGAGGACATGAAATGTGCGTTACAAATGTACTGGCAGAATCTCAGTCCTTGCAGAGATCAATTTACTTTTTAGTCCTTTTGTGTTCCCCTTCCCGTCTTCTAGTGTATGTGATCATTCACAGGACACACATTTCCATTAGCATGTATATTATGTACTGTAATAATGTAAGTAATTGTAATGTTTAATACTGGATAAGCCTTGATGTTAGCCTGGTCCATATGTCTGTGTTATTCGTAACCACTAGAGCAAGGTGACACCTACCAGAACAAAAGACCCTCTAAGTTAATTCCCACCTCCCCAGGGGATGCTCAGGATTTACTCCTCCTTTCATTTGCCTGTTTTGTGTCTCACATGAATCTGGTAGCCCGAACGGAACCATCGCAGCAGGTGTTCATCAGGGAAGTAATACCCGGAGGAGGTAGGAGAAAGTGACAGCATAAGGGACGCGCACCAATCAGCAAATGGTGCAACCCCCCTGGGTGATCACAAAATCATGGGAAATTGAAAGATTTCAAAACAGGTCACCAAAGGTAGCTCCACATGTTGGTTGCTGACTTTGGCTAAGAGGTCTCACTCTGCCAAGGTGCTAGTGGAATGCTTCACCAGTTCTGTGGATTTATACTTTGGAAATTCTGCAAGGAACTATACACTATTCATTGCTGTGTGTTCTGTGATTAGCTTCTACTATATGGGGTCCTGGAAACGCTTGATTGGACCTAGGGACTATCACTGCTGTGTGATCTCTGATAGTTTCTACGTGTGGGGTCCTGGAAGCGATTGAGTGGACATACGCTATTCACTGCTGTGTGATCAGTGATAGTTTCTACTGTGGGGACTGAGGGTCTCTAGCTAGTTTGTGGAATTGTTCTGGGACATTATACTCTACTGGGACTGCCTCTGTCTGGACTGCTACCTGTTTATTGCCTGTTCACTGGATTTACCACTTGTCCTGACATATTATCTATTTCTGTGTGCTGTGGAAAAATAAACCATCACGTTGGTTTCATCTGCTCGGTGTCTGGGTGATTGAGAGAACCCCGTATCCTCACATTTGGCGGCAGTGACAGTGGGATCATTCAGACATCAATCAAGGAGCAATGAAAGCATGAAGTCCCTCACAATAAAGAAGAGAGGATCAGGCCATATGTAAGGAATTTGCAGTAAAGTGGTCCCAGCAACTGAGCAGTCGTCAGTCCAGTAAAAGGTAAAATGGTGCTAAGGAAAGAAAGTCAGTGCCTCAAGTCTCCCAGGGCAGTGAAGCTCGTGGATGGAGGCACGTCGGCATGTCAGCAGGATAGTAAGCCGGATATGTTATTTATTATAAGGATGCAGAACATATGGACCTACAGGAATAATGCTCGGAGGATGATTAGCGGGTGGAGAGTATCCAGCTTATATGACAAATTGTGTTATCTGGGAGATGCTTTCATGCACTACAGAAGTGTAGCAGTCACATGGAAGATGCTGGATGAACCAGAGTTTGAAGAATTCACAGAGGAAGTGAAGACTACAATGGCCCAAATGATACAAGAAAGCCACTGTACAAAGACAGAAGGGCAGGTCCAGAATAAGTTATCCTCCTGGACAGACCCAGAGGAAAGATCCAAAATAGAACTACTGCAACCTGGCCAGACAACCGAGGGGGTTGCCCCAAAATTAACTGTTACCAGTGGAGCGGGGTCATTGTCAGGGGGGCCCCTAAGCCCTCTGGAAGAAATGAACATCGAGGAGTTGATAGCAGAATGCCAGCTGTAGGGCATCCCTGGCCAATTCGGCACACACAGGGAAATCCTTCAGTGTATACTCCAGGACCAGGGGGACCCCACCAAAGCGTTCACAGATTATCGGACATTTATCCTCCATCTCGGCCCATGGATGAGTGTGGGGGAACAGCTGGAGTGTCTGGAGTCATGCTTTGTTGTAGCAGAGGAAGAGGCCTCAGATCGT
Source organism: Taudactylus pleione (assembly GCA_031769625.1). NCBI lineage: Eukaryota > Metazoa > Chordata > Amphibia > Anura > Myobatrachidae > Taudactylus > Taudactylus pleione. The sequence continues at coordinate 3,539,198 of JAUIMM010000150.1, read as the reverse complement.
GGTCTCCTGGATACCCCAGGCTGGCGGGACCAGTGTGGCAGGGTGGATGCGGAAAGGCACTGCCTGCAACAGCTTCTCCCACTCCCAAAGGACACAGCTGCCCAGTGTACAATACTGGGAGAGGCTAGCGTCCAAGTGAAGGAAGCAGTGCCCATAATACAGGCACCCCAGGAGGAGTCGCATTACACCTTCCCTTTTTGCTGAGGTGGAAGATGGAGACCATATTAACCAGATGCCAGGGGATCTATGAGGATGGTGTCTGAGAGGAGATCACCAAGGTTGGGGGAGTACCGTCTCACTTCCCGACCACAAGCATACCGGTCGCAGATGGCATCGTGGTCCAGGCTTTTCAGCATACTCAGCTGGGAGAGGCCCATCATGAAGAACTGGCAATGGCAGACTCTTTTATTTCATCGGGGGAGGGTGAGGAGAAAATGCCCTGTGTATATTCTGCTATCCTAACTCCCCCTGAAGGATATGAAGGATTGTACCCGATCCCCTATTTGGAAACTGAGGAATTGCAGGCAAAATGTTGGTACGTACCCTGTGATTTAAATGGAACATGGGTAGCAAAAACTGTTAATCTAACATCAGATCATAAATCAGGAGAAGATTTGTTATCACCCTGTAATAACTCAGACAGTGGTGTGGACTGTAACTATGTGCCAGGGGATATGCCTGCCGTTGTTAAGATTCCAGCAAGTACAGACCAGGTGGATGTCAGGAGACAGCACTTGCAACCCCTTCTCCCACCCCAGGGAGAAGGCACTGCACAACCCGGCCCCCTGCATCTCACAGAACACGAGACATTCACGGAAATAAGTTTGGAGTGTTCAGCGGTTAAAAACCTGAGTGGTACCCAACGTGTTATCCAGATGACCGGGCTAGTAGAGGGAGTTACCAAGGAGGAGGACAGTCCAGAAGAAGTTCCAGGTGAGATGCTGGCCTTTGAGGGGGGAGGGCCGGGACAGGACCAGCCTGTCCTGGTGGCTCCCCTGCAGCCACTAACTGCATTGTTCCAGATAGAAGGTTCTTCCTGGGACCCGAGCCGTGAGGAGCCCACATGTTGCACTGAAAGTTGTCAGCCCCCTAGTTGGTGTTTGGGGGAGGAAGGAATGGACAGTGCCACAGAAGTGCCATGTAAAGATCCCCAATATTTGCCTGCCCCTGGGCAGCCGTTACTTGTACAAAGTGGTGAGCGGGAAGGTACCCACTGCCCCTGTGTTCCAGAAGTGAGGGTATTAGGACACCTGATTGGTATGCTTTGGGGAAAGGGTTGTGATAATGTGAAGGGGGAACACTGACTGTCTGACTTGAGGGAATTGCTAAATCCTCTGGTGGTAAAAGGGGACATGTTATATTGTAATTTTGTACTTGCAGATTATCTAACTAGACTGCTTCTTACAGCCTGGGTCTTATGTTACATTACTCCATGGGACACAGGTGGCACACTCACCCACAATATGCTTTACTTTGCACCCCACTTCGCCCAGTCTGTAGTGGTTTTGGATCCCCCCCTGGAAACAAGGCCTAAAAAGTGGGAGAGGAATGTGAGGACATGAGAAGTGTGTTACAAATGTACTGGCAGCATCTCGGTCCTTGCAGAGATCAATTTACTTTTTAGTCCTTTTGTGTTCCCCTTCCCGTCTCCTAGTGTATGTGTGATCATTCTCAGGACACACATTTCCATTAGCATGTATATTATGTACTGTAATAATGTAAGTAAATGTAATGTTTAATACTGGATAAGCCTTGATGTTAGCCTGGTCCATATGTCTGTGTTATTTGTAACCACTAGAGCAAGGTGACAGCTCCCAGAACAAAATACCCTCTAAGTTAATTCCCACCTCCCCAGTGGATGCTCAGGATTTACTCCTCCTTCCATTTGCCTTTTTTGTGTCTCACGTGAATCTGGTAGCCCGAACGGAACCATCCCAGCAGGTGTTCATCAGGGAAGTAATACCCGGAGGAGGTAGGAGAAAGTGACAGCATAAGGGACGCGCACCAATCAGCAAATGGTGCAACCCCCCTGGGTGACCACAATATCATAGGAAATTGGAAGATTTCAAAACAGGTCACCGAAGGCAGCGCCACATGTTGGTCGCTGACTTTGGCTAAGAGGTCTTGCTCTGCCAAGGTGCTAGTGGAACGCAACACCAGTTCTGTGGATTTATACTTTGGAAATTCTGTAAGGACCTATACACTATTCATTGCTGTGTGTTCTGTGATTAGCTTCTTTTTTTTTTTTTTTTTTTCAAAAATGTTTTTATTGAAGTCAACAAATACACTCTGGTACACAAGTAAATATGACAAGAAACAATGACATAATTACAATTTATAGCATACAGTTCACTTGTGGTTTGAGGTAATAGACTTGCCACAATTTTCTCTTTTTACCGATCAATTGAAAATTAAACAGTAATATATTATAATGACTTCAACCATAATAGAAGAAATGAAGGGGGAAGAAAGTAGATGGGTGATGGAGGGGTGGGGGGGTGGATAAGTATAAGAAGAGAGAGACGGAAAAAAAAAAAAAAAAAACAGAGAAGAAGAGGAAATAAAGTGGGAAGGGGGTTATGAGCCATGCACTCCCAGGGTCAATCCCCTACTACTCTTCTTTTATTTATGTAGGTCCCCTTTTTTTTTTTCTCTTTTTCCCTCTCTTAAGCGTAAGTTATTGGGGGGTCTTGTAGCAGTATTCTAGTTTCATACCATTGTGTTGATTTGAAACACTGTTGTATTTGTCTTTTAATCTCAGGATTTAAAGCCTCAATAAAGCTTTCCCAAATTAAGAAGAATTGTTCTGCTTTCTTTTCCTTGTTGATAGAAGAGTTGACCCAATCCATTTTGAAAATATAAAATAATTTCTCTTTGAACATGGTTAATGAAGGAGGGGTAGGAGCAATCCATTGTTGCAGGATACATTTTTTAGCTACAGCCGAAATAATTAATAATAATTTTTTACAACCCTTGGAAACTCTAGTTATTCCTGGAATATAACCCAATATTGCCCATTCTGGTGTTAATGGAAGATAATTGATTAGCTCAGCTAGCACATATTGTTTCACTTCCATCCAAAATTTTTTTGATGACCCTACAGTCCCATAGGCAGTGGTATAAAGATGCCTCTAAATGGGTGCATTTTGGACACGCAGAGGAGGTTGCAATACCAATCAAGTGACAACGTTTGGGAGAAAGATAGCTCCTATAGAATAATCTGTAGAACATTTCTCTGTAGGTTGTAGCTGTCAATGTTTGGAGGGAATACTGTAGCGTGCGCAAAATATTAGTTTCTGTTAGATTTGGAAAGCAAGTCTGCCACTTAGTGATACCAGTGGAGAATGTTCCCGTAAAGTAAGGAATTCTTAGTAGGTGGTAAAACAGGGATATAGCCCTATATGGATAGCCAGCCGACAAGAAGGCAGTGTCTAACCTATTATACCAATCCAAGGGAGATAAAAAAGATAATATTTTACTGGTGTAGTGTTGTGCCTGTAGGAAGGCCAAGTTACAAGAATGAAGAAAATCGTATTGTGTATGTGCCTGTTCAAACGTTAATGGGCGTTTAAGTGAAGAATTAGTGAAATGTCTAACTGTACGAAGGCCCAGTGAATCCCACCTTCGGAAAGGGTGTGTTGCAGACCCATTCTGAAAGTCATTGTTTCCCAGCAGAGGGAGATGTAGTGAGTAGGAAGCATGAATTTTAAATTTGTTAAGTATCGAGTGCCATGTTGACCATGTTGACATCAGGAGTGGGTTATCAAGCAAGTGCGGTGGTATATCATGTTTAGGCATATGTAAGAAGTAAACCAAGTCCAAACCAGATAGGAACTGTCTCTCTAATTCATAGTGGGCGAAATGATTTCTATGTAGAATCCAGTCATGAATGTATCTACATATTGCAGCTTGGTTATAAAGGAGAGTATGGGGAAAGTTAATTCCCCCCTCTTCCTTAGTGCGTTGAAGAATTTTCAAACTAAGCTTTGGTTTTTTGTTATTCCAGATAAATTTCCGAAAAGCGGCATCTATCTTTTTAATATCAGTTAAAGTGAGAAGTATCGGGAGGACTTGTAGAGGGTATAGCAGTTTAGGGAAAATTATCATTTTTATTAGATTGGCCCTTCCTAGGTAAGAAAGCTGAAAATGTTGCCAGCTGTCCATTTCCGCACAAATTTTATTTATTATTGAGGTAACATTTAAAGAATATAGGTTGTTAATATTCTTGGGTAATTGTATACCCAGGTAAGGTATGCTGGAAGATGCCCATTTTAAGCCTCCTAAATTGTCTCTAGGTCTAAAAGATCTATTACCCAAAGCTAGTGCCGTAGATTTAGTAAAGTTAATAGTAAATCCAGAAATGTGACCAAATCGTTCCAATTTTTCGAACAAGGGGGTCAAACTAACCTCTGGATTAGATATGAAAAGCATGAGATCATCCGCAAAAGCTATAAGCTTTAATTCGTAATCTCCAATGGAAGCACCGCGCAACAGCGACCAATCTTGAAGAGAATGGATTAGCGGGTCAAGTGCTAAATTGAATAAAAGGGGTGAGAGCGGACACCCCTGTCTCGTACCTCTAAACATATGTAATGTGTTGCCGAGAAGGCCATTGACAAGTAACTTAGTACATGGATTCAAATAAAGATATTTGATCATATTAATAAAAGACGTACCAAATTCCCTGGCATCGAGAACTAGGAACAAATATTCCCATAGAATTTTGTCAAAGGCCTTCTCAGCGTCCAAACTCAACAGAATAGTGGAAGATCTCTGATCCGCTGGGGAGGAGGCCAGAACTGCAACTGCCGAGCGAATGCCCAACACCGATTGGCGGCCTTTTGTGAATCCTAGTTGATGTGGGGTAAGGATTGTCGGCATCATATTATGTAATCTAATCGATAAGATCTTTGCCAAGATTTTATAATCCTGGTTAAGCAAAGTAATGGGTCTATATGAAGACAGCAAGGAGGTATCCCTATCTGGTTTGGGAATCAGGATTGTTGTTGCCTCGTTAAATGAGGGATATGCAATGTTATTCGAGTAGATTTGTTGCAGTAAATTGGTAAGTGTAGGTGTAATGTCGTCTTTTAGGATATTATAGTAATTTGCTGTAAAGCCATCAGGGCCAGGTGATTTATTCAATTTGAGCGATTTAATAGCCATGAGAACTTCCTCCTCTGTGATATTATCTTCTAAACATTCCCTCTGCTGGGTGGATAGTTTTGGTAGAATTGTCTCATTAAGAAAAGTGCTTGCATTTGCTAAGTTAGACGTTTCAGCTGCATATAAATTTTGGAAATATACTTCCAAAAGTTTTGTTATATCAGATTGAGATGTAATGGTCTCTCCCGTTATAGGATCGCATAGACTAGTGATGTAATGTCTTTTCTTTTGTCGATTGGCCATAAATGCTAGAAGTCAACCTGTTTTGCCCCCCCAACGAAAATATTGATTTTTTGTGTAATCTGTTTTAAGTTTAGCCTCTTGCAATAGAAAAGCCTCCAATACTTGTTTATTTTGAAGGTAGAGGGATTTATTTTCAGCTGTTGTAAAAAACAAATAACGTTTATAAGAGGTTTGTAATCTGCTATTTAAAAGGCGTAACTTTTCCTTGTGGTCTCTATTACGTTTTGCCAAGTAAGATATGACATGACCCCTCATAACTGCCTTTGATGCTTCCCAGAATAGTACTGGGTCATCCCAGTGTTCAATGTTATCATCCAAGTATTCATGCCACTTAGCTTTTAGGTATATTTGAAAATCTTCATTTTGAGAGAGGAAGGAAGGGAAGCGCCAAAGGCAGGAAGTATTCAGAGGAGTATGTCGCGTTAAATCCAAAACAATAGGGGCGTGGTCAGAAATAATGATGTTATCAATATAAGTTTGGGCAATGCGGGAGAATAGTGTTTCTGCAATTAGAAAGTAGTCGATTCTGGTGAAAGAGTCATGTACTCGAGAGTGAAATGTGAATTCACGACTAGAAGCACTCTGGAGTCTCCAAGCATCGATCAGAGCATGGTGAGAACAAAGGAGGGAAATGCCTTCCTGTTGATTGACAGAAGATCTATTCAGTGGATTGGAATGGTCCAGAGTACTGTCATGAAGCGAATTAAAATCTCCGCCAATTATAAGGTTAGGTGTATCGTGTTTCATAAGTATATTAGAAATAGTCCTATAGAAGGAGAAATTAGGGAAATTTGGAGCATATATGTTGAGCAATGTGAAATGCTCACCTTGGATTGTGACATGAATCAAAAGGAATCTGCCCTCAGGGTCCGCCAGCGTCTCCGAAATAGAATAAGCTAAATTCCTGTTAAATAATATAGCTACCCCACGTTTTTTCTTACAATATGAGGCAGATACACATTCCTGTATCCAAGGGCTTTTTAAAGTAGAGTTAGCATTTTTTAACCAATGGGTTTCCTGAAGCATTATGATGTCAGGGCGAAAACGTTTGAGGTGACATAAGACCTTACGTCTTTTAATAATTGAATTTAGCCCTGCAACATTCCATGACATACATCTGAAGGAAGTAGAGTTGAGTTGTATATTAGTTGGTGAGGAGGATTGCAATGACATCAACCTACCCCAGTTCTACAGTGAGACCAGCCAAGAAACTGCGATGGAGTGTCCTCCGTCTCATCCCAGCGAGCAAGACGAAAGAGGATTCTAGGAAAGTCAAACGACCAGACCCCAGGAGTGCACATCCCAAGAAGGAAAGGGAGGAGGAAAAGAGGGGAAAACAAAAAGGAAAGGAGAAAAACAAAGAGGAACAAAAACATGTAGTATATCAAGAACAGTAATAGCAATGATCGCTCCACGGTGTGGAGGTAATCATTAATAGACATACCATACATAAAAAATATCAAATTGCAATCGCGTGCTATTCACGCTTACTCAATATGGAATTTGTTGTGTGTTAGCGCTAAGATAAAGTATTCATCCATTAGGGGGTGGATTGGTGGAAGATGTGTTCTGTGAGATTTTAAAGTGATTTCTGGCCAAAAGAGGGTCCTCAAAAAGAATGGGTTTACCATCAGCCATGACCCTAAGCTTTGCTGGGTATAGCAGAGCAAAGCGAATGTTATTTTCAAACAAATGTTTGCAGATAGGGGTGAATTCTCTACGCTTCTGGGTGACAGAGACCGAAAAGTCCTGAAATATCAAGACCTTAAAGTCACGTATCATGAGTGTGCGCTGTTTCCTGTATGCTGTCAGGATGTTCTCTTTATCTCGATAATTCAAAAATTTTGCAATGACTGGTCTAAAATTTGCATTACGAGTTTCCCGTTCTGGCCCAATGCGATGTGCTCTTTCTATAATCACCGCACCAGAAGTGGTAGGAACATTAAGTGTATTGACAACATCTGTACAGAGGAGGTCAAACAGGTCAGATCCTTTAATTTGTTCCGGAATACCAATGAACCTCAGGTTATTTCGTCTGTGATGATTTTCTAAGTCATCTAACTTGGATTCCATAGTCGCTATGTATTGGGCCTGTTCCTCAACAGTGTTTTGAAGTGCCAAAATGGCGTCTTCATTATCACTTGTACGTTGTTCAACCTCAACAAGCCGTTTGGTATTAGACTCAAGGTGGGTTAGGATTGCATTAATGGATGATTGAATAGCATCCAATTTTTTATCAATTTGTGAAGCCTGTGTTGAGGAGAGTACCTGAGAGGATTCAGGGATATCATGTAAAGGTGGGCTTTCAGGGGGCATAGTTGTAGGGGACACAGACCCTGGAATTGATGAATTAGATACTGGTGAAACCCTGGTAGGAGCAGATTTACTGAGTTGCTTTTGTGGTTTCCCCATTTTAGGTGTTTGAATCTTAGTGAAGTATCTGTCCATACCATGGAGAGAAATGCAGGCCAGAAAGATGATATTATCCCCCCCAGATGATACACAACGATTACATATTTATACTAGAACAATAGAATGTTATGAAACAAATTACCTTGTTTTGTTTAACCAATATTTGTCAGACTGATACTGAATATAACTGTATTAATAATAGTTTGCCACTAGGTGGCGGTCCTGCACAAGGTAACTTTCAGAACGAAGGTAATGGTATCAAGATAATCAGTATTCTGTGAAAATGTAACCCAGCAAAGCTATGTGAGTTAAACATAAATCAGCATGTAATTAAAACCAGCAAGAATTAGCATATAATTAGAAGCCAACAAAAATTAGCATACAATTAGAAGCCTTGTCTTCTGTGAAGTGAAATCACCATTGTCACAAATGTAAAATGTATTAGAATGGGACGGGAGGGGGAAGGAGGGGTATGTTTTATCAAAGGAGAGGCAAAGGTGAAGCAAATGGAAAAAATCAGCGTGATTTATAGTACCAGACTGCCGGGAGTGGAGAGTCCCCGTCTAGCAGTAATTCCCACAGAGCAGCCGTCTCTTAAATCACTTCTCGTACATCAGCAGTGCAACAGACATGTACCGTAGGAGTTCATCTGTTTCTGGTTAACTGTTTCACTGCAGAGGTTAAGACACTGTGGGGACACGGTCTGTCAGTTTCCAGAAAGCTCCTCAATTAGGCGATGTCCTGTGTTCAGGTATGGTAGGGGTTAAGTCCACTCTCGCAGCACTACCAGGTAATATTAACTGCCTAGATGAATGGCAGGCTCAACGCGACCCCAGCCCTCAGATTGCAGCAACCGGCAGACGGGAGCCAGGGGGTGAGAGAGAGAGCCGCTAAAGGAGATCCGATTTACTGCCGTGTCAGATCCTATCAGTTGCTCGATATGCAACAGCCCCGGCAAACTCCACCGGCCTCCCGTGTTACCGGCTCTATCTCCTGAAGCTGATGCACCCGCAGAGTATGAAGGATGCCCCTTACGACCCGGAGAGTCAGCAGATGTACTCCCGCGAATATGCAAGGAAGAGTTAGCTGGCGAGCTCCGCAGATCCACTCACAGGCAGCCGGACAGCAGACAAGCAAGATCCCACAGAGGTCATTCGTGTGTCCACACTCAGCAGTCCATCCCAACAGCAGCCCGTAGACACCGCAGGTTTACTCACAGACAGCAACAGCAGGTAAGTACAATAAGTGGATGCTCACCAGGAGGCAGTCTGCGGCGTTCACAGAGGGCCGAAGTCACACTCCGACATCCATTTCAGCCGTTTCCACGGCAGCAGGCAAATGCTGTATTCCACTCACAGGCGGAACCTCCGTCCAGCCGGTCTTCAGTGGCACCTGCCGTCCCAGCCCGGCGCCGGGGTGAGACAGCAGATAGAGGGACCTGCAGCCGGGTTTTCACAGTAGGTCTATTCAGTCTGTGATGTAGTGTAGGCAGGCCATGATAGAACGCCGCAGCTGTGGATGAAGGGATCAATGTTGGGAAGGATGTTTGCCTCGTGGCGCCAACGGCTCACAGCATCCGCATGCCTCTGGGCCCTAATACTTTCAGGGTGAACCCCGGTGGTAATATGCCTCCGTATAATAAAAGATTTATATTGTCAGATTTATCTGACCCTCCACTGCCAGCAAATCTCCTTCACGTGTTGAAGGGACCGAGGGAAGCTTTAGATGCAGTTAGATTAGGCAAAAGGGTGACGGAGCTTCAGTAAAACGCGGCCATCACGATGCTCCGCCCACCGGAAGTTCCTGTGATTAGCTTCTAATGTAAGGGGTCCTGGAAATGCTTGATTGGACCCAGGGACTATCGCTGCTGTGTGATCTCTGATAGTTTCTACGTGTGGGGTCCTGCAAGCAATTGAGTGGACATACGCTAATCACTGCTGTGTGATCAGTGATAGTTTCTACTGTGGGGACTGAGGGTGTCTAGCTATTTTGTGGAATTGTTCTGTGACATTATACTCTACTGGGACTGCCTCTGTCTGGACTGCTACCTGTTTATTGCCTGTTCACTGGATTTACCACTTGTCCTGACATATTATCTATTTCTTTGTGCTGTGGAAAAATAAACCATCACGTTGGTTTCATCTGCTCGGTGTCTGGGTGATTGAGAGAACCGCATATCCTCACATAGCTGCACATCCATCAACAAAGGAGCAGCACCAAGCGTGCGCCTGTGTCATAAATCAAGGGCCAGCTGGCTCGTCTGTTGAAGGGTGGTGTAACCCCAAAGTGCTCCAAAAACTAAAAAACTATTTTTTTCTGTTTGTGACTTGTGTGCGCTGTAGCCGCACGTGCATCAACACAGTAGCAGCACCATGCATACGCCTGTGTCATAAGTCAAGGGCCAGTTTGGACATCTTGTCCGGACTGAAGGACATGTCAACAATTTCTGACATGTCTACTGTCACGGCATATGATACTTTCACCACTGACAGAATGGTGGAGGTTTACATTGGTGACAGCATCCAAGTAGGGATGTCAGACAGTCCGTACCTGTACTGGCAGGAAAAAGTAGCAGTTTGGAAGCCCCTGTACAAACTTTCTCTATTTTACCCGAGTTGCCCCCCCCTAGTGTGTACTCCCAAAGAGTGTTTAGTGCAGCTGGGAAGCTTGTCACCAAAAGGCTTAGGTGGTTACTTCCACAAAATTTGGAGAAGATGATGTTCATAAAAATGAATTATCAACTCTTCCAGGGAGACCTGCCTCCAGAAAGTACAGAGGGACCTCTGGTGGTGGATTCCAGCGGGGACTTATTAATTGTCTGTGAGAATGAGGATGTCTACAACACTTAAGAGGGTGAAGAAGTGTTGCATGAGGAGGTTGAATACGACATCTTGCCTCCGTAGAGCCAGTTTGTGCAGGGACAGATTAATTGCCAGCTTGTTTTGTGGGGGCTCAAATGAACCAATCATTTCAGCCACAGTCATGTGGCAGACCCTGGTGCTGAAATAATTGGTTTGTTAAAGTGTACATTTCCTGTTTATACAACAGAAGGGTGGGTGGGAGGGCCCAATTACAATTCCATCTTGCACCCCTTTTTTTCCTTTGCATTATGTAATGTTTGGGGCCTAGTTTTTCAAACTGCCATCCTGTCTGCCACTGCAGTGTTACTCCTAGATGGGCTACGTGTTTGTGCCGCCGAGTCGTGTCGCTTATAGCATAGTCATCCAGCTACCTCGGTGCAACCTTTTGGACTAAAAACAATATTGTGAGGTGTTCAGAATAGACTGGAAATGAGTGGAAATTAATGTTATTGAGGTTAATAATAGCATAGCAGCAGAAAAACCAACAAATTCTGTGATTTTAGCTGTTTTTATGCTTTTAAAAAAAAAATACCGATCCAAAACCCAGAACCCAAAACACAGAAGGGTGGTTTTGGCAAAAACCATTCCAGATCCAAAACACAAAGAAAGATCCATATCCAAAACCAAAACACAAAACACGGAAAGTGGCCGGTGCACACCCCTAGCAAATATTGCTGCAATATCATTTCAGACCATGCACTCATCACTGTCTCTCTACAGTTATACTCTGACAGAGGATCAAATAAACATTGGAGATTTCCTTCATGCCTAGCTCAATCTCCTAAATTTCATAACAGATTGGGAGTGGTTTGGGAAGACTATAAAAGTAATAATAGTACTTATTTAGACACTAACCCGATGCTATACTGGCAAGCAGCCAAGACAGTTCCAAAGGTAGAGATAATTTCTTATGTAGCTAATACTAATAAACAATATGCTCAGTCATATGCACAGCTCCAAACAACTCTCACAGACGCATACCAAAGTTTTAAAACACTCCCAAATACTTCAACAAAACATAATTACCTACAAGCAAAAACTCATTTTGATGAACTACTTCAAAATATGGGTGATCAATATTTATTTACAATAAACTATCGCTTTCAGAAATTCTTTAATAAACCAGGAAGATTACTGACCAATCTTCTTAAAGGTTCTAATCCTCCCACGGTGATACATCCACTTAAACTACTCAACGGTTCCCTCACTAATTCTAATGCTCAAATCGCATGTTATGAGCTCATTTTGTAAGTCTCTATACTCAGCCCCCTCCAATCCATCTTCAACGGAGACACATGCAAACTCATCCACAGACCAAATGTGGAATTCCTTACCTTATCCAAATGTCCCCTCAGACCTACTCTCCACACTAACTAATCCCATTATATCAGAGGAAGTAGCAGCAGTGATTCAAAACCTTAAAACAAATAAAGCTCCTGGTCCAGATGGATTAAATAGCGATTTCTACAAAATATTATTGCTCAGAATTGTAGAAGTTCTGGCTCTAGTTTTTAAAACAATAATCTCCATGAAAACACTTCCACTATACTTTACTTTGGTCCTGCTAAAAATCCTTCTGAAACCAGACATTGACCTATCCCTGCCCAGCACCTACAGACCAATATCCTTACTTAACTCTGACAAGAAAGTATTTACAAAAAATCTTAGCTGATAGTTTGAAAATAATTCTTCCTCATATTATTCATGAAGACCAGACTGGCTTCATATGGAGTCGCCACTCAGTGGTTAATGTACGACGTGTTTTAGCTGCAATTCACTTGGTGGTGGTTGGTGGGGATCCTGGGGCTGGCATGATTATCTCACTCTTTGCAGAAAAAGCATTCAATCTCATCTCTTGGGAACATTTTTTCTCCACCATGCTAGCCTTCGCATTCCAGGAACCGTTCATTGAGGTGCTCAAATCTCTTTATATATCCTGTAATGGATTCAGATATCCTGTAACGGATTCCTCTCCTCTCCTTTTACAATTCAAAGAGGCACTAGACAGGGCTTCCCCCTTTCCCCCCTTCTCTTCGCTGTATCTCTAGAGCCATTGGAGATAGCTCTTCTGACATCACCTGCTTTTCATGGTATACGTATAGGGAATGTGAATCTCAAATTGTCATTATTCGCAGATGGTATGCTGCTATACCTGACTGATCCTCTATCTTCCTTATCTGAAATTCTTAGATTAATATCTTCATTTCGTTTAATATCCGGCTATAAAATAAATTATGACAAATCGGAGTTCATGTGGCTGGGATCACAATCTGATAAACCACAATCTGCATTAAGGACCTGATTCAGAGCCTCTTCATAGATGTGATCGCTCGCCCCCAGCGTATGCAAATTTGGCTAATTGACAGCATGGCAGGTGCTTGCTCGGAAAGGCATTAGCACGCCCATTTTGTCTTAATGAGCGATCACTTTGTGTATGGAGATACCTATTTGCATATATAGAACACCCACTAGTGCACATCATCTCCAGGAAGTGTATTAAAACATTGGTACATCGAGGACCATCGGAAGGACTCAGCGCTTGTGGTTGCCTTACCTTACTGCAAGCACTGCAAGGATTTCAGTGTAAAAGAAAAGCTTGTGACATGTACTATGATGCTGTCTGCTAATTATGCATGCCTTAGAAATGGCGTTGCAACACTCAGGCATGCCTGCTTTCGCACCTCCACTCCCTCTTTATTAGTGTCCTGCCCCTGTTATCACCCGCAAACAGCCTATCCTGTCACTCATTACAATGAGCTGTCTGTGCATGGTGAGCGTGCAGATTCCGATCGCTCGGAGTAGTTCGCGCAGTACGAAGTGTGCACATGCGTGGTCGCTTAACATTGGCCGCATACGAGCGAGTGGCTGCTTGCAAACGGGTCTGAATTAGCTCCTAAATGTATTCAAAGAAACAACATCCAACTTCAAATATTTAGGTATACAAATTCCTTCCGACCTCTCTAAATTGTACCCCTTAAACTTAAAAAACAATCATTACCAAAGTCATTTCTATGTTGGATAATTGGAAGCTTCTCCCCTATCTTTAATGGGACACACAGCAGTTGTAAAATCCCTCATATTCCCAAAAGTATTTTACTTCATGCAAATGATTCCTCTGCAAATTCATAAAGCGAATTTGAACTCTGGGCCTGATTCAGAGCTGCTCGCATAGCTGTTGGTGACCACCCACAGCTATAGCGAGCGGCCATGATGATGGTCATCGGGCTTGCGACGAGACTCTTGTGGTAGGGTCTCATTGCCACAAGCCCCAGAGAGATTTCATCCCTAACAGAGCTGGAATCTCTCCAATGACATCACTTGTGATGTCAGTGGGGTCGGTCCCAAATGGTAGGCGTTCTCATGGGAACGCCTCCATCTGGGCAGCCACCCACCCGGACCGCCCACCAAAGGGGGCATGCTGTCGCTCAACATCGACAGCATGCCCCCTTTGGTGCAAGACCCGGAGTGATGGATTGCCCGCCGCTATCCGGTTCTCGCGAATGCACACGACGGAGCCTACTCCATCGTGCGCATGCGCTCTGGGCCACCATTGACCTGTTGTGAGCGCTCAGCGCTTGCGACCGGGTCTGAATCAGTCCCTCTATCTCCAGCACAATTTCCCATTTTTTATGGCAAGGTAGAAGACCAAAAATTGCTTTATCTAATCTTACCTTTCCTAGTAAATTTTCTTTAACTATAACTTTTTTTTAACCTATGTCCACTGCATAGGTTAGAGCAAAGGTTTTCAACTTCTGTGCCATGGGCAGTTGTGAAGTGTGCCATGGCACAAGAGATGCTTGTTACATTAAAGAACTGCAGACTTGGCAGCACTGCTGCTGAGATCATCTGGGAGGCTCAGGCGTACCATGACCATGACCTGCCTAAATGTTGTGGTATGAAACACAGGTCACACATGCTGCGTTGCCTATCGGGCCTGCCCACCTACCTCTCCAGACTCATCCAGCCCTTCTTTCCTACCCATGGCCCACCAGATAGCCTGCAGCCCACCTGTCATGCAGGTAGTCCTTCCCTACTAGATGCCCACAGCCAGCTAGCCACTGCTGACAGCTCTGCACTGTGGGAACCCACAGCCGATGAGGGACAGGTAGGTCTAGAAAAAATGAAAGTTATTTATAATGTAGGAGCCAGTGTGATTTGTTTTGGGGGGAGCAATGTGCTTTTTCACTTTGTATGTGTGTTTTATCCCTGTGGGGCCAATGTTTGTGTGTTTTATTATTTTGGGGCCAATGAATGTGTGTTTTATTCCTGTGGAAGCCAATGTAGTGTGTTTTTTTTCCTGAGGAGGCCAATGTAGTATGTTTTATTCCTGTGGAGACCAATGAATCTATTATTTTTATGTGGAAGCCAATATGTGTGTTTTTTCATAAGTTGTGCATGCCATATCACCGGATGGTGTGCCTTGGCAATTTTTGAAATCTTGCGTAGTGTGACTGGAGTCGAAAAAAGTTTAAAATCACTGGGCTAGAGGGACCAGGGCTGTAACTTTGGTGGTAAGGATGGTGCACCTGCACAGAGCGCACATGCCCTGTTGGCAGAACTGGTCACATCTACCCATGACCATCTCCTCTAATTTGCCTTTAATTTACAGTGGATGCCCACTGCAATGTATAATAGAAACTGTGTGCCCAGCTTCTTCCCTGCCAGGTGCACCACTACTATTGCATACACAGTACAGTGGGCAGTGCTGCAGTGCCTGCCCCGTGAGCTCCACCCCCTCCCCCATCTTCTATGGTGGCTTCAAGGACTGGTAGAGACATCATGACGTTCCTCCCAGTCCAGTCCCCTGTGCTGAGGAGCCAGTTCCTTTGGCTCTAGGCTGCAGACATAGAACTTTGAAGGAGGAATAGGCAGGAATGGAGAGTGCAGCTTCCCACAGTGATGCAGGTAAGTGCTGAGAGACCTGGGGGGCCTTTGTACAGTGTGGCATAATGTGTAAGGTAGAGTGAGGGTTGTACTGTGTGGCATAATGTGAAATGGGGTAGGGGGGTTGTACTGTGTGGCATGATGTGTAAAGGGGGAGGGGGTTTGTACTGTGTGGCAAAACGTGTAATGGGGGTGGGAAGTTGTACTGTGTGGCATAATGTGTAATGTGGAGGGGGATGTACTGTGTGGCATATTGTGTAAGGGACAGGGATTGTACTGTGTGGTATAATGTGTAATGGGGATGGGGGTTATACTGTGTGGCATAATGTGTAAGGGAGAGGGGGGTTTGTACTATGTGGCAGAATGTGTAATGCGGAGGGAGTTGTACTGTGTGGCATAATGTGTAAGGGAGAGGGGTTGTACTGTGTGGCATACTATGTAATGTGGAGGGGGTTGTATTGTGTGGCTTACTATGTAATGTGGAGGGGGGTTATACTGTGTGGCATAATGTGTTTAGGGAGATGGGGAGTTGTACTGTGTGGCATAATGTGTAAGGGAGATGGGGAGTTGTACTGTGTGGCATAATGTATAAGGGAGAGGGAGGAGTTGTAGTGTGTGGCATAATGTATAAGAGAGAGAGGGGGTTGTACTGTGTGGCATAATGTGTAAGGGAGAGGGGGTTGTACTCTGTGGCATAATGTGTAAGGGAGAGGGGGGCTTGTACTGTGTGGCATAATGTGTAAGGGAAAGGGGGGGTTGTACTGTGTGGCATAATGTGTACTGTAGAGGGGGGTTGTACTATGTAGCATAATGTGTAAGGGAGAGGTGGGGTTTGTACTGTGGCTATAATATGTAAGGGGTATTACTACTGTCTGGTGTAATGTGTAAGGGGCACTACTACAATATAGCATAATGTATATAAGGGACACTACTACAGGTGTGAAGTGTAATGTAAATAAGGAGCACTACTGTGTGGTGTAATGTGTATTGGGGTACTATAGTGTGGCCATGCCCTTTTCACTCTAAGCACTGTCCTTGTTTACAATGGGGTGGGACAGGTAACAAATCTCTTTCTGGCACAGGGCACCATAATGTCTAGATATGGCTCTGAGAGGGAATAAATAGAGTTTATTACCATTAGGGAGTAATGCTGCTTTCAGACCAATCTTTGAAGAATCATTTAAACAGTCAATGCTCACGAGTATTCCATTATTGATCATAAAACCATTACAAACACACACTGAATTTTTATTTTAAAAGAGTTCTAAAACTTGAAATTGTCGTACCTTGAGCAGAAGGTTCCACTGTTGCAGCCTAAAACCCAAACGTTTTTGTTTGTTGTTTTTACAGTTCAAATCACAAAGAAAATCTTTTAATTCTTCCAGTTCTATGATGGGAGGTGATTTGTCTTGAGTTTTGGGGTGATACTCCAGTGTAATTTCTGTATCTTCTGACTCTTTTCTCTGATGTCCCTGATTCACTGGTACACACTCAAAGTACAGGAATAGGCAGCACATCTCCATGAGGCACAGCTTTTAGCACTAAAGACACTTTATGATGTTTTACAGTGTGCATAGTTCTACTGTAATGCCCAGCAATACAAGTTAGACAAAATAACTGTCAGTACAGTGGTCCTTATGCTGGGTACACACTAGAGTAAGGGGTTCCCAACTACGGTCCTCAAGGCACACTAACAGTCCAGGTTTTAAGGATAACCATACTTGAGCACAGCTGAATTAA
This sequence comes from Taudactylus pleione, assembly GCA_031769625.1. Taxonomy (NCBI): domain Eukaryota; kingdom Metazoa; phylum Chordata; class Amphibia; order Anura; family Myobatrachidae; genus Taudactylus; species Taudactylus pleione. Next base: position 3,521,892 of record JAUIMM010000150.1, on the reverse strand, counting down.
TTAGTACCTCAGTTATTTTGACTTAACTATCCATGCTTAACCATGGACATCACTAAAACCAGGACTGTTAGTGTGCCTTGAGGACCGAGGTTGGGAATCACTGCACTAGAGGATGTGCCGTTCAATCTGGCAGGCTTTTATGACATATCAGGCACATTATCTATTGTGTACCCACTATGTTGCTGACAATGCGTGCTCTCACTCATCATCAGTGACATCGCCTGTTGGACTAGCATGCAGGTCAGACGGGCAACATAGTTACTGAAGGCCATGCAGCCAAATTCAACATGGCCTCCTCCATTGCTTCATTGCTGCTGGCATCGGCAAGTGTGTATGCACCAGCAGATGCTGGCACCCCAGCAGGTTCCGTAGATGATGAAGTTGGTACACACTAGACATTGTCTAGTTTGTATTGGCCTTTAGGCTCTCACCATACAATTGGGAAAGCAAAATGCATCATATGGTGGTTTCCTGACAACCATTCTATCAAATTAGTTGCACAGGTTATGCAAGAAATATGGGGTGCAAAGATTTTATCTTGGTCACCAAGAGCACAGTCAAAATAAATTTTATAAGTCTTCTTTATCAGGGCACTAATAGGCTTTCTTTGACTTTTTGGTGTGAACTTACAATGTTTACAATAAAAGTTTTCAGGACAGTATAAACTAGAGATGAGCGGGTCCAGTTATCTGAGAACCGGACCCACCCAAACTTTGTGTTCTGTGGTGGGATCTGACTCTTGCTTGGGTTTTCCCATGTGACTTGGATCTCAAACTTAGGCAAAACGTCATCATCCCGATGTCAGATTCCCATTGGTTTTAGATTCTATAAAGGTCGCAGCGCTTGGCACCATTTTCACTCTGGCTGGGGACAGTGGGCCTGATTCAGACCCACTCGCAAGCACTATGTGCTTGTGAGCAGGTTGATGTTTGGCCACTGCGCAAGCGAACGCTGCGGCTGGCTCCAATGTGCGCATGCACGAGACCCAGCTAGTGACGGGTGCTCTGTTGCTATGGGTCTCGTACCAAAGCAGGGCAGCTGTCGATTTTGATTGACAGCTTGCCCCATTTTGGAGGCGGGCAGCAGGGGTGCCTGGTCAAACAAAGGTGTTCCTGAAGGAACACCTGCCATTCGGGGGCAGCCCCACTGACATCATGAGTGATGTCAGTGAGTGAGCTTCTGGCTCTAATAGAGCCAAAAGCTCACTGGGGCTTGCGGGAATGAGACCCTACCACAAGGGTCTCATTGCAAGCCACGATGGTCGTGATGGATGAGACCATCGTGACCATCACCAGGCCGCTTGCAATAGCTGTGGGTGGTCACCCACAGCTAAGCAAGCAGCCAGTAGGCCGCACAAAGAAAAAAAAATGCCCTGATTCAGAGCGAGTGCTCTTTCAGAGCATCTGGCTCTGAATCAGGCCCAGTGTACAGAGCAGATGTGGTGCAGTTAATGTAGTTTTCAACTTATCAGTCATCAATTATTGTCAGTGACTTGTCATTATTTGTTCAAGGGTGCAGTGTTGTCAGGCTGGAGCTACAGTACATAAAGTGGGGGGTGCTGCTCTGTCACTCACTGTTGTCCTGTCAATCAAGGAGCGGGGGCTGCAATACATAAAGGGCTGCTGCTGTCTTGTCCAGTCCATCAAAGGGCTAGGGCTGCAGATCATAAATGGGTGCTGTGTTGTCCTGTGGTCCTCTTCCCCAGTATAAAAAATATTGTTCGCTGACACTGCCGGTCAGACCACAGTGTAAGTTTGTTGATATGGAGGATGATCAAATGAGAGGAGGCAGGAATCACATACCATTCTTGCAAATGTAATGATGATAATGCAAGGCTGTCAACATCATCTATGAAGGCAGATGCCTAAGCACTTACCTAAGGGTATTAAAAATCAACAAGCAATGTTTTGCAGTGGTAAAGAAAAAAAAATAAAAGGTAAGTTAGATGCAGATAAATAAAAAATTGGTAATATGCCATTTACTACACAAAGTGGCAAGGAAAGAATAAGGCATTGACCATTATTTATGACTGGTGGGTCTGCTATTCTCCCTGTAGAATTGTCAAAAAAAAAAATTGCTAAGGCACATGAACCAACTGTGTGCTCATAAAAGTTAAAGGTCCGAGAGGAGAGTCCAAGTGTATCCGCGGTTGCCATGTGTGGGGTGTGATACTATTTGCCGACAAAGCTAATACCGTCATGAAACCAGGCGACAGTGGAATCCCGGTTGTGTTAAAATACCAAACAACGTAACCAAGATACTAAACATAGACCTACAATCATTATACCGAAATATAAAATCCAGACAGTATCATTATACCAATATATTGTTATCCCGAACGTCAAGACTCAGACGGGTTATAAACTCGAAACAAATGAAATAACGACAATTCATTATGCTCACAGTTTAAATACCGAAACTGCAATAAACCCGACAGCCCAAAAGACTGAAAATCACAATGTAAATAAGTTAAAATACCTACATATATATAATATCAACATTAACATTCCCTGACAGAAAACCGACAATTTAAATACCAACAAATAAATTTACCAACAGAACATTTTAAGATGCTGACAATAATTTCAGGAACCAAAATATTGACAACTAAAATACCGACAAACCCAATCTTGACACACATATAACTATTATAATACCAATCCTTACAATACCAACAAGTAAATAACCTCCATTAACTGTCATAATATTTCAGGAATCAAAATATTGACAACTGAAATACCGACAAACCTAATCTCGACACATCCATAACTGTGACTATACAGATCCTCATAATACCCAACCCGAACCCGAACCCACCTGAATTTAGCAGATCTGAGTAGGATCCAAGCAGGCTCGGGATTTCCCGCCTGACTCGGATCTCAAATCTGAAGCAAAACCATAGAGTTGGAAATCTCGCTGTTCAAAAGCTTAGGTCTCTATGATCAATGTAGTGGACAAAGACCACGTGGCAGATGCCATTTCACTCCGGCTGTGGAGAGTGAACAGGGAGGGTGCTGGGTAGTCTAGGGCTGGGAGAGGTGCTGGTGCTTGTGCTCCTGCTCGTATGCTGTGCTGTCTGCTATGTCCTGGGCAGGTGCACTGATTCATTCTGGGCTGGTGCTGTCTGCTGTGCTGTCTGCTGTGTCCTGGGCTGGTGCTGCTGATCCATTCTGGTCTGGTGCTTTGCTATCTGGTGTGTCCATCTGGGCTGGTGCAGATATGTCTGGGCTGGGCCTCTGTCCATCTGGGCCCAAGTTCTAAACTCAATAAAAAATATAGTGTAAAAAAAAAAACAATTAAAGTGTCTTTTTGTGTAATATTTTTCTGTCTGTGCATGTTAGGCTTAACTGCGCAAGATCCAGTCAGCAACGCAAGTTGCAACTTACTGCTGCCCAACTCCAGTCTTCATCAATTAGTGCTCTGGGCCCAAGGTCTGGACCTGTAAAAAAAAATACTAAAAGTCTTTATTTGTGTAATCTTTTCCTGTGTGTGTGTGTGTGCGTGTTAGGCTTAGCTGCACAAGATCCAGCCAGCAACACAAGTTGCAACCTAGTGCTGCCCAACTCCAGTCGTCATCAATCGGTGCTCTGGGCCCAAGTTCTGGACCTGAAAAAAATATATATTGTCTTTTTTTTTCTAATAATTGTCTGTGTTTCTGTGCGTTTTAGGGTAAGCTGTACAAGATTTAGCAAGTTAACAATGCAAGCTAGTGCAGCCCGACTCCAGCCGTCATAAATCTGTTCTCTGGGCCCAAGTTCTGGAGCAGAAAATAATAGAAAAATATTGTCTCTGTTTTCATGAATTTTTTATGTGTGTGTGTCAGCCACACCTGGCTGTCACTATCATTGGCGTAGATGCGCAGGGGTGCTATTCTCCTGTCTGTCGAGGGGCTGCTGCCCAAAATAATAAATAAACAATTTTGATTGTGTGCATGTCAGCCACACCTGGCTGTCGTTGTCATCACCATAGCTGTGTAGGTGTGCTGTGCTCCTGTCTGTCAAGAGGCTGCATGAATATTGCAATTACAACTTTTTTTAAGTTATTGGGTTACAAAAAGTTGTTTTTTAATCTTATACATAGCAGAAATGTGTTCCTAACAGCTTATAAAGTTATATGCTCTAAAAAACTCAAGCCTATATTTATTTACAAACCTATTAGAAGAAGACATCCTAAATTCTAAAACTGTTCTATTCAAAAACATAAACAAAAACAAAGATTAAAAGTCTAGTGTGTTACAGTATGTTATTATGATATTATAAATGAATGTAAAAGGCCAAAAATTGGGAGGACCACATATGGCTGATTGATCAACCATGGCAACTGGATTAGTGTCATAAGGAAGAGGAGGATGCAAACTGGGTGTCATGTTATGAGTTGGCCATATGAGGTATGTTGCTGTTAACGGATCAGGCTGATTATCATTATCAGTGGACACATTATTATTATAGTTGTTGTTATTTTAGGTTGCCATCTCCTGAAGGGTGTTTACCAACAGACAGCGACTACCTATCATCTCAGGCATTTTCACTTCCTAAGGAACAGAGCTCTGTTCTCTGGAGGGAAGCCAAATAGGCGGGTGCCCCTGTTCCAATGTCTGAAGCTGTCATCTCTCCACATCATCTATTATAGATGAGAAAAAAATTTAATCAGGGACATCTAGCTCCACTTTCTGTACCCTGCTTACCCTTTTTGAACAGGAAGTCAATAATGGATGGTTTGGAAGAAGAATACCTAGTAATGGGGATGGTCATTATCAAGACCAGGTCCCCCCAGTTGGGTGTAGTCTGGGAGGTATTGGTTGGCATGCAGGCAGCGGAATAACAAAGGCCTCCATGTTGTCTGTGCTTACTATTCCGTGTTTCAGTTTGCGATTCAGGTAGGAATAAAGTCAGCTACAGAACACAGTGACAGAATCACTGGATGTCTTAGTGCATTCAGGCAGAGTATGATCCATGAATTCCCAGACAAATTCCAGACAGATGAATCCTTTGCTTGTAATAATCTTTGATAATTTCTGGCAAAGGTGCGTGTTATAACCATACACTTTGAAGGCTGCAAATTTGAACTGCATTATAGAAACATGTGAAAGAAACCTTCACACTGCAGAACATGGAGAAATCACTTGAAGTTCAGCACCTAGAGCATCTATTTTCATGTTCTCTGAGGCCTCTCCTGACTGTAAAGAAAGATTCTCCATACTGTACTCTTCCATTGTGACTTTTTAATGGTGATTTCAATGTTGTCGACTAGCTGAGATACATCTCATCTGAGGTTTGGGTTTTCCCAATGTAAATGAGACGATTCACATCCAGAAGGTGACTCTTATGTTTAGCCATGGTGACAGTCTCTCTTTTGGCAAAATTTGCACAATCTTGGTCTTGGAGGCACCATGATGAATGAGAGAGATCCTCCAGGGTAAACATCTGATCTGGTGTTGTATCTATTTCTGTTAAACCTTGTGTGTGAGTTTAGTCATCTGCCGCTTCTGGTGGAGCTCTTTTTCTGCTTTCTAAATGATCTCCAGACACAACATAAAACTTAAAACTTAAACTGAAATGTTGCATTCAATGCTCGGTTCCACTTGTTCACATATCTAAGAAGTGGACAGTGGGAACAATGGCAATTTGAAGGCCACTAACTAACTATGTTTTTATATGTCCCTATATAGGTTGGGAAATTCCTTTACAGAACAGAAGGTTTGCAAAGGCATATTTAAGGCAATTGTTTATCTATTTTTGGAAAGCACACTTCCTGTTCCTTGTCCCCTTCTGGGATGAAAAAAATCCACTCCCAGCATGCAGGCATGGCGCTCAAGAAATAATTCCAAAGAAAGACACAATGTAAGACTTAAACCTTAAATCTGAAATGTTACATTTAATGCTCTATTCTGCTTGTTCACATATCTCATATGGTTAAGTGGACAGGGGGAACAACGGCAGTTTGAAGGCCACTAACTAAATCTGTTTTTTTAATGTCACTGTAAAGGATGAAAATGCCTTTACAAAAGGTTTGCAAAAGATTATTTAAGTCAATTGTTTTTTGGAAGCAGTCTTCATGGTCCCCCTTCTGGACCACAGGACCACAGAAGCAGGCACAGCTTTTCAAGAAAGACACAACGTTAGGCCTTAAATCAAGGGTAGCCAACCTTGGTCCTCGAGAGCTCACATTATCCTGACCTAGCTGGTGCACAGGTGTATTCATTACTCACCAAAACATTTAGAAAGATCCACAGGAGGAGTTAATTATTCTAGTTTTGATTCTGTGAGGAGACCTGGAAAACATCCAATGTTGGAAGCACTCTAGGACCAGGGTTGGCTACACCTGCCCATAAATCATACATCTTATGCTTATCTCTATGTGCAAAAGCACTTTGAGGCCACTAACTAACTATATTTTTTATGTCCCTGTACAGGTTGGGAAATGCCTTTATAGAAGGTTTACAAAGCATTATTTAAGTCAAATTTTTATTTTTTTGGAAAGCACTCTTCCTGGTCCCATTCTGGGATGAGAATATCAACTCCCAGCATCAGCTATGCTCAAGGATTCTTCTGTGGCAAGGACTGATGTAAATGTACTGTATCACATTTTTTTTGTAAATGCCTCCTCCCCTCCCCTTCTCCCTTATACATTTTCTTTGGAATCAAAAAACAAAATTAAATTTACTACCAATAAATCCTTCCTGTCCCTGCCCTACCTTCAACTACATACATACTCCAACTCCCTCAGGCCTCTCATGAATAATAAAAGTGTTTCCTGATGTGCCATGTTTGAAGTTGAACTGCCATGTGTTTGTGCCTCCCACAGCTACAGCTTAGCTTAGTCAGCCAGCTATCTTGCTGCAAATTTTGGGCCTAAACTAGATGAACAAATCAATACTATGAGCTGTGAGGTTGTGTAAATTGACTGGAAGTGAGTGAAAATAAATGTTATTGAGGTTATTAATACTGTAGGAATAAAAAAGGTCAATTTTATGTGATATTAGCTGTTTTTTTTTATTTTTTAAGAAAAAATCCAGATCCAAAACCAAAAACACGAAAACAAAACATGGAGGTGAGGTTTTGGCAAAACCAAATCAGATCCAAAACCAGGAAAGATCCAGATCCAAAACCAAAACACGGGGGTCGGCATACATCTCTACCGACAAGTAAACAACTTCCCTTCATTGTCACAATACTGACAAAAGCCAACCAAGAAGTGACATCAGTCATAGGAGTCACTAAGTCCCATAATAACTGTTCAGATCCGCCATGTAAGAGACGGCAATGTAGACGGCTAACCCTAGGCTAATGCATGAGTCCGCCATCATACCCCTTCTAAAAATCAAAATAGCCGTCCCTTATTAGATAGAAAGTTAGATGCCCAAACATATGATAATATCCGGCCATCAACCCCTCGCAGGCCATCCCATCTACAATGGTCATACAAGGGCAAGTTAGATGGATAACATTCTCTATTTGGATTCTCGGTATATTAACAAAATCCCATTTTCATACCTAACTATATACACTTTTTTTTGTTTATTTTTTTTCCATCAATGATTTTTTTAATCATGTTTGCTTACTGTAATGCACATACACATGCTGTATATATACGGGATATGTATCCTATGCCTACAAGGGGGGTGCCTATCTTACCATCACCCCATGCGGCTACTTCTTCTTTTACTTCTCTTAAGGATGCCGGCAGTCTGGATTTTGGTGTCTAGCTAAAGATAGGTGTCTGAATTTAGACCCATAACTTAATTCCTGCTTTATGTTTTAGGCGTCAGGGTATAGACCAGCAGAATCTTATCCACCAGGGTGTATTAGCTACATCACAGACCAGCGGAATCTTTTCCACTGGTGTATTAGTTACATCCCACAAGGAGTATATCTATATAAATAACTTTATTGTTTAATATGCATTAACCAATTGAAATATAACATATATTAAGTATAGACTTTTTTATTTTTTAAATGACCTTAAACCGAATGATGGCTTAGCAGTATCAGGTAGAGGGTTAGACAATAGGGTGAGTGTTTTTTTTATATTAATTTTATGCATGGCATGGATGTAGCTAATATACTGCCCCAAAGATCCTGTCCAGCACTCTACTGTTATTTCGATATTTAGCCTAAACCCAGATGGAGGGACTTGAATAAAATCCAATAGAATTTAAATTCTAGAACATGTGATTATGAATAATTTTGTCAGTTACAGCCTACCTATAAATACCATGCCTTTCAGCACAAATAGTCCAAACTAGAAAATTTTGCTTTGGATTTGGTCAATGGAATTGAACGACCTAAAAATGGAACAACAACAGCAACCCTCCTGCAAGCTTGTTCCTTCACAAAAGGGAGGTATGTTGTTGAACATACATGGACAATGTTTGCTAAAAACAAGATGAGAAGTGACATTTCAATTTGAAATTGTGTGGAGAAAAGAAGTGGCTACTGTTTGTCATATGCCAGTACCACTGGTTTTGGAGAACCTGCAGTGTGTTCACATGGAGAGCACAAACATCGTCCTCATGCCATTCAGACTGATGTATTAATCACCAGAGCTGCTCTGAAACAAAGGGCAAGATGTACAACAGAATCTCCTGTACAAAGAATTCAGAATGTCACCATAGAAATGTCAACTACCAGTGCTATTGCCATGCCTAATCGAGATGAATTGAGGCAAGTTATAAAAAGGGCCAGAAGAGAGGATATACCTAAAGAAGCCCAATCTTTGACAGATATAAATGTGCCCCAAAACTTAAGAGAAATTGATGGCGCGGTTTTGCTGGCTTAAAGATAAAACCTTTGCTGGTAACAGAATATTATTGTTTTGTACAGTAGATAACTTAATTCAATTTCAAAAGGCACCATACTGGATTATGGATGGGACTTTAAAAACCTGCCCCACTCTTTTATGTCAATTATATACTATTCATGCCATGGTTGGGACAGATGAGTCCTCCCAAAGATTACTACTTTTGGTATATAATTTACTTTCCAGCAAAAGGAGATCAAATAACCTTGCGTTAAATGGGACATCTGTCTTTGTTAATAATCAGGTATCTCTAGCAGCCAACCAGCACAAAACACGTGAAGAATGCCAAACTCCACACATAAAAATTGAGAAGAAAATATGTGTAGTGCTTAGTGGTGCTCAAAAATACACAAGATGAATAAATCAAAAAGTAAGATTATTTATTACATATAAAATGACATCCACAAATATAGAACTCCCGGGAGTAATGAATCTTATATTAATTAAATAGTAAACATATAAATGATAGAAAATGTAAGTTATAAAAATATATGAAAAAATACTAAAATAAAAAATAAAATAAAAAGAAAACATGAACAAATCCTTAAAAAGACAATGCTTGAACTGAATGAGCCAATTGGAGTGGCACAGTCTTACGTATTACTTAATACTCCAAGGTGTTTTGAGAATACTTGAATGACACAATGATGCCTTATATTATAGAAAATTCCAATGTAGACAATGTAGCATAGTCTCTAATATCAATCCGAGAGCCTGTATCTCAAATTCAGCCTCAGACTTTAGATTCCAATTTAATGTATTGTATATAGCTGTAACAGTAATGTATAAAAAACAGTCTCTGGACTCTTTTCCACTTGGTTTAAATATTGAGATATATTCACAAGTCAGAGCTCAGTAAAATTCCAGAGTCCACACTTAATCTTTATCCATAAATGCCAAAAAGTGTGTGTGCCAGCGGTAATCGGGAAATGATCTGGATACCTCCCGCTGTCATCAATAACTTACTGGGGAGCTGCAGACTCGCATCCAGTGTGAGAGCAGATGGATGTACTGCTCTGAGATTCTCTGTGCCGGTAACCGGAGCCAATAGTGCCGCTGACACCGGATGTATACCAGTTGGTCCTCCCGCTAAATAACGGAGCCTCACTCAAAGGTGCTGACAGCACAATAAGCAGGAAGGTGAGCGGGCTGAGCTGGATAAGCTCCCAAGGGGACGGGAGGCTCCATGCTGGAAGGTTCTGGATGTGAACAGTCTATCCAGAGGGCAGTCAGGATAGTTAAGCAGTAATAGCACAGAGCAGCAGGATAGCACCTGTGCCTTCAATGCGTTTCTCTGTATTAGACAGCTTTTTTTAAGAAGCAGGTGCATGCCTGTCAGCGGCACTATTGGCTCTGGTTACCGGCGAAGATCATCTCAGAGCAGTACATCCATCTGCTCTCACACTGGATGTGAGTCTGCAGCTCCCAGTAAGTTATTGATGACAGTGTGAGGTATCCGGATCATTTCCTGGTCACCGTTGGCACACACACTTTTTGGCATTTATGGATAAAGATTAAGTGTGGACTCCGGATTTTTACTGAGCTCTGACTTGTGTATATTGTGATATATTAGTATATCTCAATATTTAAACCAAGTGGACAAGAGTCCAGAGACTGTTTTTTATACATTACTGTTACAGCTATATACAATTCATTAAATTGGAATCTAAAGTCTGTGGCTGAATTTGAGATACAGGCTCTCGGATTGATATTAGAGACTCTGCTACATTGTCTACATTGGAATTTTCTATTCTATAAGGCAACATTGTGTCATTCAAGTATTCTCAAAACACCTTGGAGTATTAAGTAATACCTAAGACTGTACCACTCCATTTAGCTCATTCAGTTCAAGCATTGTCTTCTTAAGGATTTGTTCATGTTTTCTTTTATTTTTCTTTATTTTTTATTTTAGTATTTTTTCATATATTTTTATAACTTACATTTTCTATTTCATTAATATAAGAACCATATATTCCCGGGAGTTCTATATTTGTGGATGTAATTTATATGTAATAAATTCTCTTACTTTTTGACTTATTCATCTTTGAGCGCCACTAAGCACTACACATATTTTCTTCTCTACTTTCTAGCAAACCCTGGACTGCTGCAAGCAATTTTTTTTCGGATTTACAGGATTTTGCAGATGAAACTTAAATCCAACTGGCATCACAATATATCATGACTGACTTTGAATTGGGTTCCATTAATGCAGGTAAGAATGAGTTTGGGAGCAGTGTACACAAATGCTGTCTTTTCCACTTGTCCAAAAATATTTGGAAAAGCATACAGGGTGTCAGACTAGCAGAACAATATGGGTCAGACCCTGATTTTTCATTACAAATGAGACATTTACAAGCACTTGCTTTCTTGACAGAAAGTGAAATCCCAACTGCCTTCATTGAATTAAAAACTCAGATGCCTGCTAATGCTCAACCAGTACTTCAATACTTTAAGGAAATTATGTACTTGGCAAAACACGAACAGGAATGAGGAGCAACTCAGCCAGAATTCCTCCAATTTATCCCCCCTCAATTTGGTTGGTAGCAGTAAATAATGACCTAGGTATACCCAGAACGCAGAATAAATTAGAAGGTTGGCATCGCCGCTGGAACACTATTCTAGGACACAAAACGTGGGAATTTTTAATGTGATTACCCATCTAATCAAAGAACAGTGCAATACAATCATTCAATGTGAAAGAGTTGTAGCCAATGTGTCCAACCCCCCATGTAAAGAAAATGTCACTACAGAAAGAGCATTGCAGAATTGCATCCGCAATAGAGATACAGTGGACACAATGACATTTCTAAGAGGCATTTCTCACAATTTGAAACCTTAAATACATTTTTAATGCTAAAGTATAGAATAAATCTTCTGCACTTTTCTGCATATGTTAAGTAAAAGTTTACCTGTGTTATGCTTGAGTTCTTAGATTGTTTATTTTCTTTTATAATGTGATTAGAACCTAATTTTTCTACTTTAAAATCTAAATATTATGGAAGTTGCTCTTTACAGAATATTGCCTAAGGAATAAATAATAAATTAATGACTTTTGACTTTACTACTGCTTTGCCTTTTTTTAATAAAATGTACACTTATTTTAAAATATATATTTATATTTTAATACTTATTTATTATGATTATATGTAAAATTTCAATCATACTCCAATTTTTTTTTGTTTAAAAAAAGAAACGTTATATTTTATTACTGTAGCCACCATCTTTTTCTAGGATTTAATAAGTAATGCAAAATATAGGTAAATCAGTATGAATTTACAAAACCCCTGACTTATGTTCCCTGTTTTATACCTACTGTACCTACTGTACAGTACACACAAGTCTGTGTATGAGTGGAATGTAGATAATAAACCTGCAACCGAGATGTTGCCGGTCTATTTTACAACAACTAAATCCCCATGGGGACTTAAAATAGGCATCTAAATATATATTTCCAGCATGTTGTAGATGGCTAACGGTAGCTGTGATCTTCCAGTCTCTAAACCACTAAACCATGCATATCCTCCATATTCTAGATCGATAACCCTAGCAGCTGTACATACAGGGTTAGTCACAATGATTGTGATCCTAACCCCTCCCCCTCTAGTTTCCTAAACCTTGCCCACCCCCTACTGCCGACGGCTGTGAAGCCACCGGTTCAAAGCCAAACAAGAGGAGATCCCAATGCTGGCTGTTACGTACCCTAACCCTCCACCCCTCTAACTCTAACTATCCCTTAGGGGTGCCTAACCCTAAAACTCCAGGGGTGGTGTCTGACCCAAAGTCACCCCCCACTGGGGTTGACCAAACCTAACATCCCCCCTGCACCGTAAACCTAATTTGAGTGACCTAAGAGGAGAGTCACTCACCACCTGACCTCCAGCCACTCACTATCAGTGAGCTACCACTCCATTGGATCCAGGTGCAGTGCGGACACTGCACCCACCTCTGAATCCAACCTTGCCTCCGTCAACTCTGCCACACCTGAGTTCCAGCCACCGAACCAGCAGACAAAGGCAAGACAAAGACAAAGAAGGGTATGAACCCACGTCCACCACCCGGCCGCAACATTCACCACATGAGCAACCTACAGGTAGGTACACCTAAATTCTAGAGACACTGCATCTCATTACCACTGAGCGGGACACGGTAGACACAAACTTCCTACCACAGACCTCACTCTCTCAGATGGCTCCTGAAAACTGTAGACCATAGGTCCAGCAGGGACAATGTGCTGGTCAAGAACCACATGGCAAGGAGCCCCCTGAAAGGGTCGACCTACCTTCCCACCGGAGGCCCAGCCCATCACACCTCTCCCACCAGACCCCAATTCTTCCCCCCCACTCAAACACTTCCCACCCCTATGGACCATATCGAAGCAGCATTTTGCCTCTCAATAAATGATTTGGCCCCAGCATTCTGTGTCTGTCATTTCTCACAGCACTACACAACACACTGCATACCATCACCTCCGCACACAGACAACAATTTTTTTTATATATTTTTTTAATTAAAAAAGTAAAAAATTTATATTTTGGCACAACAATAATCTTAATACACTTTTATCACCAGCAAAACACATGTACTGCACAGATGCATGCCTGTTAACATGGGAGAGATATACATTTATAATTGGATGAATGTATATATTTGAAATGGAATGTAGTTATAATACTAAAGGTCAGGGTGCCATCAGTTTGAAAGAAGTCCTCAATCCTCAAACCAATCTAACAGTCCTAGTTTAAAGAGAATACATAATGAAGAATTTGATAAGTAATATTTTACTTAGACAAGTAGTGAAACCATGGATATCCTTAAAACATGACCTGTATAAATGCATTAAGTAATTAGTGTAGTAAACATCTTTATATGTTCAACATATTAAAGTTTGAAAAAAATTAGAATGTAAGCTCTCATGAGCAGGGACCTCTTCCCTCATGTGCTTCTCTTTACATTTTCTTCTACTCTCTACTCCCCATTAGGGCACCTAACACGGGACCGCCAACTCCCGGCAGCTTATTGTGAGTGCTTTAATCACTATTTCAGCAATGTATATAAGTTGTGTCCCTGTCCTGCACTGTAATGTACTGTAAGTTACTTGTTTCTTGTTCACTTATTAGTTCTATGTACTATGTAAGGCGCTGCGGAACACTTGTGGCGCCATATAAATAAAGGATAATAATAATAATAATAATTAAAATAATACGTTTAGTTTGTTACAAATATTTAAATTTTGATATTGCATACAGGACGTAATTTTGTATCAGGATTACATCATACCAATGCTCACCTTTATGGAGCCTGAATGTTGCCACCAGTATAACTGTGGCTACAATTTGATTATGTCAAATTATACTGTTTACTTTTGTGGGGTAGGGTGAAGTGAAGGGTTACTTATTGATGTAAGGTTAGTATAAGGGGATTTGATAATTAACTTTAGACGTGTGGGATGTCACTGAGTATTCCTGGTCTGTGATCCAGAGCACTAGCATTATGTTTTCTGTGATCTAGTACACAACCTGATTTACCTTGTTTAAGGCCTTTATGCTTTATAAATGTGTATGTTTATTTTTGAAATTGTTTGAATAGTAATTTATTTTTTGAAGTAAGTTTTTTAAATATAAATATTTTTTTTTTACATTTTTAATAGCTATTTCAAGCATGTGTGAGGTGGTAAGGACACAAGAAGAAACTGATCGTGACCAGAGGAGGATCGGTCAAGAAGAAGGAAACCAAGACACCTCAACAATGGAGACTGTCAACATGTCACATGATGAAGATGAGTCAGAAGATAAAGGGTCAAGGCAGAGAGCCCCAAATTTCAGCGCAAGGCAAACGGAGACCCTCATAGACCAGGTAATTCTTCACACATCTCTGCTTTTTGGTTCGCAGGCAAAAAACATGCACCACAAATTCAAAGATTAAACATGGGAAAAAAATTTTGCAAGCCGTTTCTTCAATCGGTAAAACAGAACACACACCCGGAAAATGCAAGAAGAGGCTTTCTGACTGTAAAATGACAACTAATACCGAAATCCAATATGGAAATAGCCTTGAGAAAGAATGGGAAAATAAGATACAGACACACTTCAATATGGTCATTGAGGAAGAAATTCCAGGCACTAGCTCACAATGTATGTATGTATGTATGTATGTATGTCATTTATAATTATTATTTGGTTGTTTTTTTCCTTTTTTTACAAGTAGTGAGGTTTAAGACTTGAAATTGTCAAAACCAAATGTCCAATTTTTATTGTGGTTGTTGTATAGGAACGCCAAAGCAGAGCAATAAAAAACCAGACCATCAAAGAAGGAAAAAATTACATGAAAGAAACATGCAACGACACCATCAGAAATGGAAGGTAAAAAATATTGTTATTTACATTGCTTTAACAATTTTTTCACATAATACATACACGGCATTAACCATGTTGGACACAGGTATGCATGTTTAACCAAAATGTACAATGTATTTACTTAGTAGAGACATTGAATAGTTAGTGATTATAATAAATTTTTCAGCTATAAAACTTAAAGGAGTGTTTTGTCCATTATGGTTGTTCTTGAAATACAGTCAGTCAGAATTACAATGCAAATGTTCCAACACATTTTGGTCCATATTATATGCCTCACAATCTCATTACTCTAACCCTCATTTCCTAGTGTTAGAGCCTAAAATATCACCTACTGTAGTAAGTAAAGTTAACCTAACACTCACCATACACTATACCTAACTCTGTCCCTTAGTGCCTAAATCCAACCCTACCCCCAACTACATAAGTTATTTGGAGTGGGGAACATTTATTACATTTAAGTCTTTAAAAGTTCATTCACGAGATCAAGAAAATTGCACTCTGGTTATATGTATAAATTGGACATAAATATGTCAAAACTCCATGATATGATTCACTTTTCATCTTCGTCGTGGTTAGTTCATCCAAAACGAGACAGATGTTCTATTCCCATAAAAAGTATCTTTCATTGCTGAGACAATTTTGTGAATTAAAGACTTGTGGATATCATTTAATTGTAAAACGGGGAAGCTGTGCACTTGAACACTTTGGTCCAGATGTACTAATCTCTGGAAAGTAATTAACTGGACAGTGATAAATGACCAGCCAATAAGCTCCTAACTATCATTTTTTTAACAAAGCCTGAAACATGACAGTTAGCAGTTGAGTTGCTGGCCGTTTATCACTTTCCAGCGGATAACTTTTCACAGCTTAGTACATGATAAATATACTGGACTTCAACTAAGGGACAGGAAAATAATGTTTTCTTATTTTCAGTAGATTGTAAAAGTGTATCAGAACTCGTGCTTTCACCCAGCAACATTTTTTTTGAATGAACTTTTATGATTAACTCTGGTGGATGTCCACAATATTTTTTGGGAAATCACAAAGCTGTCTCATCAATGAAAAAGGCTTGTGGAAATAGAACATCTAGATTGTATGTGAGTTCAGCACACATTTGTTTAAATTAAACCTAAAATACTTGAGAACACCTATTGCATAGTGAGTGGAGTACACCACTTTTTTATTAATTGAATCTTTATTGTGGGATTCAGAAAGAACTGCTGATTACATAAAGGGAATCTGATTTAGTCCATATACTACACATTCCACTAGTGATTTTTCTTGGGTTATCAATACTCATAACAGAATATGATTTTACGACATTGGTAAAACATTAATATGTTGTAATTTTAAAGCAGAAAACACAGAAAGAACTGTTCCTTTTGACAAGGAAGAAACTGTAGGTGCAGGGCTGGATTAAGGTCTGTGGGTGCCCCTGGACAAAAAACATATGGGGCCCATATTAAATGTGACAAACTGGGGGTATGCACAATGGGGACCCCAGTAGTGTCAGTGCCCACAGTGGTAGTGCCCCATATGCAGAGCCCACAGTAGTGGTGCCCTTTATGCAGTGCCCCCAGGAGTGGTGCCCCTTATGTTGGGCCCCTATGCAATACTCCCATTAGTAATGCCCCCTTAGAAATGCCACCTATAGTAATGCCCCCTGTGGTTGTGTCCCTAATAGTAATGCCCCCAGTAGTCATGTCCCCTGTGTTTGCCCAATAGTAATGCCCCCTGTGTAAATGCCCTCAGTAGTAATACCCCTGCAGTTGTGCCCCCAGTAGCCATGCCCCTTGTGGTAGTGGCCCCAGTAGTAGTGCCCCAGTAGTAATGCCCCGCCTTCAAGTACTAAAGCCCCCCAAGAGTAGAGCCCCCAAGAGTAGAGCCCCCAATAGAAATTCCCCCAGTAGTAATACCCCCCAGTAGTAATCCCCCCTGATAAATGCCCCCAGTAGAAAAGCCAATAGCACTTAAAGAAAAAAAAAAGATAACACTTACCTCAAGCCCCACTCCCACTGCTGTCCACATCCATTCCGCCCGGCTGCTCCTCTGCACTATGGAAGAGATGTCATGATGTCTCTCCCATAGTGCACTGTGTGAGCCAGAAGCCGGAGCTCACGAATGAGCTCCAGTCACTGGCTCCAGATGACACTGCTGGGAGGGAGCCAGGTGCACGCTGGTTACAATCTCAGTGGGCATCTGGCAAATAATGCCTCCCTGCCATGCCGGGGTTAGGTTGGCCAGAGGAGGCGGAACTGGTTCCGTCTCCTCCAGTTCACATTAACACCAATGGGTGTGGGGTCCCTTCAGGTGTGGGGGCCCAGGGACAAATGCTTTAGTCGCCCCCCCCTTAATCCGTCCCTGTGTAGGTGAAACGGCAGCCAGGACTATGACCACAGTACAAGGTTTTGTTGACACAGGTATGTCTGTTTCAAAATAATCAAAGACTGTCTAAGTTTCATTCATTGTACTGTTTTACATCAACATAATCACTACATACTATTGTTATAATGTAATCTTTAGAAACTTTCATTTTTGAAATTGGTTATTTTTTCTATTAATCAATATAAAAAATAAATGTTTTGTAAAAAATGGTTTCTATATATATATATATATATATATATATATATACATTTAAAATTTTAATGGTTTTGTACAATTGCAGGAGGACAAAGTACAATAGAGAGTAACATAGATACTGCATCTGTAAGACCATCCTCCACAAACTTGCAATCAATTGAAGAAAATGTACCTCAAACAGAGATTATTAGTAAGGACCAAAATTATTGTACATAAAAAAGAATTTTTTTTTTTAAATATATTTACATTTATTTACATAATTTTACATTTGTTATATTAATACTGCAATAATAGAGCATCGTGAATGGATGGAACAGAAAATAAGGGAAGATCGGGAATGGTTTGAAAAAAGGAGAAGAGAAGATTGGGAATGGATAGGAGAATGAAGGACAGAAGATCGGGAATGGATGGAATGACATTTTAACAGCCTGGTACAGATCATGAACTAGATTTCAACTATATAGCTAAATCACTCATGCAGTTGGGAAATGGTAGGCCAGTACTTTGGTCAAATGACTACAATGATTGATGTGCTTTTTAGTCATCTCCAACAGATGGACAGCCGCCTTAACCATATGGTAGTGTGGTAGCATCAAGGCAACACAAACACAAGATTGATTGCTAACCAACTGCAGCTTTGAGGGATGATATCTAAAGAAGATACTCTGAAGTAGATCAACCACTACAAACTGAACAGGTTGCAATGCCATCAACATACAGTGGAGTCCAGCAAATACATGAAGAAAACAGAGAGCTTCGGATGAGGATGGAAATGGAATGGATGCAATTCTCAAGCCAGGAAGAACAGGACCAAGAACCAAGAACTGATGAACCATGATTTTTAAAGGTAAAATATATTTTTGATTGTAACCCTATAAATGTATTGATTTATTTTTTGCCGGGGGTTGAGTATGTGTTTTATTAGACTCCTTTTATTTATTTTTGGTAAAAGATTTATTTTGGGGTATTTTTTTTGGAGTTAGACTGGGTGTAAGGGGTCTGTGTCCTACTTTGGTGCGCAGGAACCTGTGATGACAGCACGAGGATATCGGGCTAACAGTATGACTTGGGGACCAGATCCTAGTTTTTTTTCTTTCGGGAAAAGATTGGAGTTCCATGTTTTCCTCCACCTTTCAGTGCCCAGGAGATGCAGGATGGCATGAAGGGACCAGCCTGCCACTAGACTGGGAGGAACCAATGAGGCTGGCATAGAGCTGTAAAGGTGGTGAGCAGACGGTAAGTGCAATATATTCTCTATGGCTTCCCCCACAACCACCTTTTAAATGTTACCTATTACACTCCTTTTATTTATTTTTGGTAAAAAAATGTTTTTTTGGAGGTACTTTTTTTTTTTAGTTAGACTGAGCATAAGGGTTCTGTATCCTACTTTGGTGCGCAAGACCCTGTGATGACAGCACTAGGTTATTAGGCTAAGAGTAGGACTTGGGGACCAGATGCTAAATGTTTTTTTCTTTCGGGAAAAGATTGAAGTTTCATGTTTTCTTCCACCTTTAAGTGCCCAGGAGAAGTGGGATGGCATGAAGGGACCAGCCTGCCACTAAATAGGGAGTAATCAATGAGGCTGGCATAAAGCTATAAAGGGGGCAGATGGTAAGTGCAATATCAGAGCCAGCCCTAGGCATAGGCATTCTAAGCAAATTCCTAAGGCATCTGGAATTCCTGGGGGCATTCCACGGCACTGCTCCACTGCTGCAGAGATTGATAGGAGCTGAGATCTCTGATCAGGCCAGTGGAGGGGGGTGTTGAGGGTAATTCCTCCTCTCTATACTATTCATGATTCATGCAACTTACAAGGAAGTGCATTGTTCTTCAGCAACCCCCTAGTTGTCCCCCAGCAATGTCTGGCTACAGCTTCCCGACTAAACAGTGAGTGGAGTGCAGTACTGGTATGGAAACTGCTGCTGCTTCTGCTTTTGTGATGTAGTGTATCCACTGCCCCATTTACCCCTTCACTACCTGGGGAAATGGGCATGCATTTCAGTCACTGTACCAGCTGTTGCTACCAGCAACAACTTACATTATACAGGTACAAGCAACAACTTATATTGTCATGTATGAGAATAGGAGGCTGTGTGCAGGATGTCAGAGGTCTGTTATGTATGTCGGCCTGGAAAGACCACACAGTGCAAGGTGGGTTAATAGAACTGAACTCTAAGGGGGTGCAGAGGGGGTTAAATGTATTGTAGCAGAAGTGTCAGATCTTATTGACAGTGACAACTTTATATATGGGTAGGGGGGGATAAGAGAATTCTGCAAGGAAGGGACACTCACCTACACATACTCAATGGGCCTGATTCAGACCCGGTCACAATCGCTGTGCCCTCGAAACCAGGTCGATGGTGGGCCATTGCGCATGCGCACGACGGAGCCGGCTCCGTTGTGCACATGCGCAAGACCCAGATAGCGACGGGCACTGCGTCGCTTCGGGTCTCGCAACAAAGGGGTTGAGCTGTCGATGTTGAGTGACAGCTCGCCCACTTTGGTGGGCGGTGCGGGGGAGTGGCTGCCCAAACTGAGGTGTTCCCATGTGAATGCCTCCATTTGGGGGTAGTCCCACTGACATCACGAGTGGGAGAGATTTCGGCTCTGTTAGAGCCGAAATCTCTCTGGGGCTTGCGGCAACGAGACCCTACCACAAGGGTCTCATCGCAAGCCCGATGGTCACAATGGTCTTGACCATCACGAGCATCTTCCTGGCCACTTGCAAAGCTGTAGGTGGTCACCTACAGCTATGCGAGTGGCCAGGAGGCCGTTCTAAAAAAAAAAAGACCGTCCCTGATTCAGAGCGAGCGCTCTGTCAGAGCGTCCGCCTCTGAATCAGGTCCCATGTTCCAAAAGCTGCCTGAATTCCCAGTTTGTTGTACTTCTATGGCTGACATTACAGTTGTCCTATGCAAGGGTGCAGAGGAGGGCTCTCTGTCATGTGCTATAATAATAATGTGCACTATGTGTGCTGTATGGTACGGTAGGTGCAGAGCCTTTAGTGCCAGCTACAGGACAATGAGCCATGAGGTTCTGCAGATATGACTTTTCCTGGTCCAGTTGGACTGCTGGAAGAACTGATCTGGTCCCCATTCTCAGAGGCTTCTCCAGCACCAAGCATTTCCCTATTCTCAGTTAAAGGTACATATGTATGTACTGTGTCACGGTGTGTGTATTATGGAGCATGTGTATGTACTGTGACATTAAACAAATAGAGACATCACACATTTTAAATGTTAATTTCAGCATTGTGAAGCAGGAGGCGGGGCCACAATGATGCAATTCAGCTCAAATCGCATCACCACCCTCTCGCCCTGGCTTTGAGGGTTTTTATCATTACTGCAGGGCGGAGTGCGGGGGGTGGGTGGGTGGGAGACTTGATATCTGCTAGGGGGCACCTGCCAAAATTTTGCCTAGGGCATCAAATTAGCTAGGGCCGGCTCTGTGCAATATATTCTCTGGGGCTTCTCCAACAATGTTTTGCTTTAAGATAAAGTAATACATGAATAAAAAAGGGATACTGTCATCATTCCAGCTTAAGGGATGCTCACTGTAATTACCATTACTAGAATACAAACAGTGGCCCTAATTCTACAAGTAAAACAAGTGCTACCTTGCGGTCAGATGATTCTTGCATTCTGCGTATACATCTTAGTCAGTGAGCGTATGCAAACTAGTCACTAAAATAGGGAATGCGATTGCAATGTATACACAGTCCTACCTGGATGTGATTGACACAAAGTGGCATTGGTGGGTGGTGTGGGACTATGGTCAAGCAAGTGCAGGTGTGTCACTGCATTTGAATGAAGTTGCAGGGGCATGCATTAATTATCCATTGCAAACCTATATGCAGCCTGAGCAATCACTGTGTGAAGGGGCAGGATTTATGATGTGCTGGGTCTGTATTGTGATGGCATTCATTACAAAAACTTTGCAGCGTGCGTGTGCAGGATTGTTATACGTGATGAATCAACCCCAGTGTCAGGTTCCCAGCTACAGAATGCAAAACATGGGCATGAAGAAGGTAAGATTCAGAGGTTAAGGTAGTGTTAGGTCTTGGCAGAACTGGTGTGTTAGGGTTAAGGTGAGGGAGGGGGTTTTATGTTTAGCCACCACCAAGAGGGACTTGGGGTTAGGCACCACAGGGGGGAGTTAGGATTAGGATTAGGCACCACAGGGGGGAGGTTAGGCACCACTAAGGGAGGGTTCTTGTTAGGGGGTGGGGGAGAAGGGGAGGGTTAGTGTACTTACCATGTCCAGTCAGGATCTTCAGAGTTCCTGATTGCAATGTTGGTATCTAGTAAGATACTTACCAGACCTCAGAATTTCATGCACAACGCTATAGAAAATAGTTTGCTAAATATTTATTATGCTAATGAAGAACTGTTTCAATAATTTAGGACTGTGTGCTTTTGTTTTAAATAACATATTGGAGTATAGTTGGATTTTAATCTTATTTTTATTCACAGCTAACAAAGTAATTTGAACTAGTGAAAATGGATTGAAAAAAATACAAGTCAATAAATAAAAAAACATTTATACAAATACAATAACAAAAAGATACAAAGAAAAACATGTATTTGTTTTTCAATTGCAACCATAAGAAATAATGTATAATATGTTTTAGCTTGTAAATTTTAAAATTTTATAGTTTGTTGATTTGATTTGTGAATAATAAAAATATGACTTGCATTATTTTTTTCTTTAAATTTTATTTTTATCAAGATATGTAATACTGACTTGCCATTTAAAATTATACATGTATGTGTTTGTTTATACATACATAAATGAAGGTCCGTTTATAGGGGCAGGCGAACCATGCAATTGCATGTGGCGCTCTGCCCTGAACCCTGCTGACAGAAACGCTGGCCTCTGAAGCCACCGGAGGCTAAAGAAGCATCCACTTCAGAGAACAGCAGTGTTCCCAATAATGCACTGCTAGGGTGAAATCATTACATTACCCGCACGGTGCAGTCCCTGCGCACCTGCTGGATCAAGTTAAATTAAGTCAGAGGCACAAGACAGTAGCAGCTGTAGCGGTGCTCAGAGTCTGGAGAAGACAAAGGAAAGTGGCCAGGTAAGTAATACTAAGTAGGCTGCGGATGCTGCATATGGGGCACTACTATGTGTGAAAAAAACTAACAGGAGGCAATGCATAAATGACACTGCAAAAGGGGCACAACAACAGGGCCAGAAATACAGTGGGGCACTGAATAAGGGCCACAAATACAGGGGGCACTGCATAAGGACCACAAATAAAGGGGGCACTACATAAGGGCCACAAATACAGGGGGCACTGTTGCTTGATTGCCAGTGGGGGGGGCAGCCTGCAAGGTAGGGGGCTGGAGTGACATATGGAGGAGCTGAAGTGTGTATTAAGTGAACCTTGCTTTTTCATTGTATTTTTTGCGGTTCTGGATTTCTAAACATTTCAATTATCTGCCGTTAAATATTTATTTGGAAGAGTGTCGGCTTCCACATTTGCTATATTGGAGTCCACCAGGGATATTTAAGGAAGGCACTGGGACACGCTATCGCTGGTGATTAGAGTGTGTGTGTATGTGTGTAGTCCACAGCAGAAAAGGAGGACTACCACATTTTTGCTTGTAAAGCTAGAGGCAGCACTAAAGACAGACATCTATATAGACAAACCCATCTAGATCTAGATGCCAGAACCCTGACAGACGGATTCCATAATGAATGTAAGCAAAACAGGAGTAGCTGTTAGCCGTGGGGTGAGGGTAGGCTTAGTTTTAGGTCCCCCCAGGAAGTTAAAGATTAAGCTAGGATAAGGGGGAGATTTGTTTTAGGCACCACCCTTGTAGGATTAGGATACATTTCCCGTATATACAGTATGTGTATTACAGGAAGCAAGCGTGTTTAAAAGCTTTGATTGAAAAAGAAAATAAAACAAACAAAGTGTATATAGTTAGGTATGAAAATGGGATTTTGTTAATATACTGAGAAACAAAATAGAGAATGCTATCTGTCTTACTTGCCCTCTAATAAGGGACAGGTATGGCCGTTGTAGACGGGATGGCTGGCTAGGAGTTGACGGCCAGACATTATTATACATTTGGGAGTTTAACTTTCCATTTAATAAGGTATGGCTATTTGAAATTTTAGACATGGTATGAAGGCGGACCACGCATTAGCCTGGGGTTAGCCGTCTACATTGCCATCTCTTACATGGTGGATATGGACAGTTATTATGAGACTTAGCGACTCCTCTGACTGATGTCTCTTCTTGGTTGGCTTTTGAAGGTATTGTGACAGTGAAGGGAGGTTGTTTACTTGTCGGTATAATGAGGATTGGTAAAGTCACAGTTATGGTTGTGTTGAAATTAGGTTTGTCGGTTTTTCAGTTGTCGATATTTTGGTTCCTGAATTATTATGACAATGAATGGAGGTTAGTTACTTGTCAGTATTGTAAGGATCGGTATTATAACAGTTATAGGTATGTCAAGATTTTGGTTCCTAAAATTATTGTCTGCATTTTAAATGTTGAATTTATATGTTGGTGTTCTGGCAGTAAATTCATTTGTCAAGATTTGACTTGTCAGTTTTCTGTCAGGGAATGTATCATGTTAATGTCGGTATTTCAAGTGATATGGGTGGTGTACTGTTTGGTTTTATGTAGTGTCAGGATTTTTGTTTTGGATTTATGGTAACTGTCTGGATTAAGTGGGTGTCTGTATAGCCTTTGTCGGTATTATGTTGTTGTCGCCATTTCTCATTTGAGCTGATTGAACATATCAAAATTTTCAGTAGTCAGTATACAATAGTGATCAGTATTTTGTTCATCAGGATATCATTGATGGCCACTATCGCTCCAACATTCATCGGCATCTTGACTACAACCCCATGTGTGAGCCTGACCTTTCTCATACTGTGCTTGAAGAGAATCCTGCTTTCAACATTTGTCTGCCTTCAGCAAATGTGGGGATGAGCAGCACAAGTCAACATGCTGATGTAGCAATTGAGGATGATTCTGTGGAATTGCACCAGGAGGATGAGGAGGATATTTCTGTAGTCAGCACTAACAAGGATGGTGAGGATGTTGATGATGAGGATGTTGATTCCAAGGATGTTTTTTGTGTAAATCGGGTAACAGTTGTTGTCCATGGTATGAAAGTCCTTTGTCATGCTGGGGCAAAAGATAAAAAAATCCACTTCTCATGTGTGGAATTATTTTCAAACAAATCCGGACAACAGTTGTCAAGCCATCTGTAATGTTTGCCAAGCAAGAGTAAGTAGAGGTAAGGACCTTAACCATTTAGGAACCTCCTCCCTGTTATGTCACTTGCACCGTATTCATCAAATTCCAAAGTATTTGCAAAATTCAGAAACTTTGGCTAAAAATGTAGCCATCAGTTCAGAGTCACCTAGCTGCTCCCTTCACCAAGCACCTGCAATCTCCACCACCAACACCTGCATTATCAACATCTTCAATTGTGATCAGAAGTAGTCCTGCTGCATCCAATTTTATAGGCATGTCTGACTCCTCTCCTATCTATGATACCTCAGAAGGATCCTTGAGTGCTACGTCTGTTGCTGCTGCTGCTGGGGGCAGAGCTTCATCCCAGAAAGGGAAAAAGGAGACTACTACTAGTAGTAATTTAAAAAAAACTATTTACTATTACACAATCCTTTGATAGAGGAAGAAAGTATAACAGCTGTCACGCAGTTGCACAGCGGATCACTGATGCCATGATGGCTGTGCTAGTATTAGATGAAGAAATAATAGAAAAGGAGGATGATATTGTGGAGGAAGTACAAAAGGAGGATGAGAGGGAAATTTCTGTCCTATCTGATGCTAATAAGGATGTTGATAATGAGTATTATGTTTGCGTAAATCAGCAACCAGTGGCAGCAGATCTTGCTTGTGATAAAAAGAAAGCCAGAAAAGCCACATCTTGGGTGTGAAATTATTTTAATCTAAATTCTGACAACAGTTGTGAAGGCATCTGTTCAATATGTAATGCCAAAGTTAGCAGTGGAAGGGATGTTAACCAACTCGGCACCTCCTCCCTGTTACGTCATTTGCAGCGAGTTCATGCAATTTGTTAAACAAAATTATAATAATTTGTAATTTAATAACAAGCAGTCCAGTATCAGCTACCAGCAGTTTGGACCAGCACATGTAATATCCACCACCGACACTCTCATCATCAACCTTCTCCTTAATAATTTAAGGTAGTTCTTCCAAAAAAGGTTTTATGGGGGCCCAAACAAACCAAGGACTTCAGCCACAAAAGTATCAGGCCTTGTCGCTAAAATGCTTGGTTTGTTAAACTATGCATGTCCTTTTTAATATCCCACATAAGAGTGTGTGGGAGGGCCCAAGGACAATTCCATCTTGCACCTCTTTTCTTTTCATTTTGCACAATTTGGGGCATTGCAGTCTGACATTATTATAGTTTATTAAACTGCCATCCTGTCTGCCACTGCTGTGTTTCAATGTTTCATAGATGTCCTATACTTTTTTAAACTGCTATGCATTTGTGCCACTGCTCTGTCGCTTACTTTAGCCAGCCAGCTCGCTGCAGCCTTTGGCCTATACTGGTGAAAAATAGTGAGATCAATATTGTGAGGTAGATAAAAATACATGGACATGCCTGAAATGATTGTTCTTAAGGTTGATAATACTGTAGGAACAACGCAGCCCTAAATTATGTGGGTTTTACCTGTTTATATAATTTTTTGGAAAAAAAAATACAGATCAAAAACCAAAGCCAAAACACGCAAGGGTGGTTTTGTAAATCCAAATCCAGATAGATCCAAAAACCATGAGAGAGATACAGATTAAAAAACAAAACATGGGGGTTGACGCACATCCGCAGTTTGAACACCCACAAATTTTAACTGCTGCCATTACATTATACAGTATGTATTTACAAACAGTGCAAAACCTGTACTCACAAAGATAACAAATAACTATCACAAGCAAAGAATACCACTGATGTGACAGGATCTTCATAATTTTCACATGCAGTGAATGTGGAATGTCCAGATATCTCAGATTTGGTAGAGCAAAAGCAGTAGGACCGAAGGTCCAGTTCAGGTGTCAGATCCAGGCCAGGGTTTGTGTGTGTAAGTTTGAATCTGGAAAGGCAGCTGATTACAGACAGATGGCCAAGCTCAGGTTATAGGCCCGAGGATAACTAGTGTTATGGATCCTGGACCTGTGAGTCCACCAAATAACTGTATTGCTGTTTGTAAGGTTCTGTGTACCATCCTGTAACATCTTGCCTATGAACAACTGCACTGTCTTGTATACCTGCAAGTGGAAAGCAAATAATTGTCTGTTGGATTTTACCTGGTCTATGTGATTCTTGTCACATTTGGTGCCCGAACAGGGACCTTGCTGGATACTACTACACAGCAAGAGCACTGCCCGGATCCACCCACAGTGGCAGTGAGACTCATTGCAGGATGCTACACACTGTGCAGTGGCCTGGTGAGTCTGAGTCGCATTACTAGCAGCTGGGTAGGTGAGTGTGGCAGGTAAAACATAAAATTGCAGTTGTTCACAGTTATAATCTGTCCATGTGTATATGCAAATTGTGCACAATATAAAAATGCTTAATTCCTGTGTATGGGGCTGTGAGCCCAGGGAATGTAGTGCAGTTTTAAGGGAAGCCAGCTGATATAGATTGCTGGAAATCTGGATTGCAAAAGATAATTTCTAAAGCCTCCTAATTTTGTCCACAAAGGGGTAAAGCAGTGTAATATGGAGGAGTTTTTGAAAAGTTTTGCTGAATTAACAGCAGGGCAGCAAGCACAGGTGCAAGGACAGCAAACTTTGATTCAGGGTCAACATACTCAAATTCAGTTATTACTTGCAAAGTTAACTAAAATGAGGAAAGGTGGGCGTGAGCGAAAGGTTTTACAGAAGCTTACCCCATCTGATGACTTTGAGGCTTTTCTGTGCACCTTTGAGCATACTGCTGCACGTTTAAGATGGCCTGAGGAGGTGTGGGCTGCCAGACTTGCTCCCTGTATTACAGAGAGCATATGTGATTTAAACATGACTGAGGCAAACTTCTATCCTAACTTGAAAAAGGCCATACTCTGCAAAGTTGGTGTGACTAGCCCTAGCAAAGCTCAGGAGTTTCAAGAATAGTGGCTGAACCTGTCTGAGCCTCCAATGGTCCAGGTGGCCAAATTATCCAGGCTGAGCAAAGCATGGTTGCAGCCAGATAAAAACTCTGCTCAGAGTATAGTATAGATGGTGGCTTTGGACCATGCTGTGCATGTACTAGACCATGTGGTGCAACAGTTGGCCCTACAGGCTGATCCTCAAACATTTGAGGAGTTAGCGGTGGTGATTGAATTGTACATGACTCATGGGAAATTGAACAAAGCCAAGCAAGGGTTACAGCCAGTACCCAAGCCTAGAAATCAAGTCTAAGTTGTCAAAGCCAACAACCCACCTCCAGATGTGTGTTTCCCTGGTCATTTGTGCCGGGACTGCCCAAAGCAGGACAAGATGATGGACTGTAGTGCTGGAAAAACAACTTGACCAGTCATCAACATGGCTGCTGGAAGCACTTCACTAGTGCAAACCACCTTGTTTAGTTTGGTGGTGCAAGTGGAAGACAAGGAGGTCTGGACCTTTGTGGATACTGGCAGAAAATTAACCATCATCTTTGCCAACCTGGTTCCACCTGGGGCTGGTCAGTTGCTACCCCAGTAAAGATTATATGAGTACATGGGGATGTAGAAGAACGCCCCCGAATGTAGTATTCACCAGACCACCCTACCCATTGATTCTAGGTTGGAACTTTCCATTATTACAAGAGGTGGTTACGTGGCATG
The DNA here is from genome assembly GCA_031769625.1 of Taudactylus pleione. Taxonomy (NCBI): domain Eukaryota; kingdom Metazoa; phylum Chordata; class Amphibia; order Anura; family Myobatrachidae; genus Taudactylus; species Taudactylus pleione. Next base: position 3,493,336 of record JAUIMM010000150.1, on the reverse strand, counting down.
ATGACAGCAGAAAGTCCATGTCAGAGGTGTCCCAGGAGCAAAGCTCTGCTGTGTCCCAAAGTTTGGTGGCTGTAACACCCTCCTTGGCCAGTGAGCAGCAGGAGGGGAGTGAGACCGAAGCACAGTGGCAAGCAAGTGTCTTTACAGGACTTTGGCCAAGACCAAAAGAATGATATGAACTTGATAAATGCATTTGAAAATATTGCATAGATAAATGGTAGAGTACTCATGGTTTTACCATCAGAAGGTATACCATACTTTGCATTGAAATTATATTTGTTGTATTGTGTAACATATTTGCAGGGTTAGAAAGTATACCAATTGTTTGTTCCCCAGAAATACAAGCAGTTGGTGTTGAGGGTGGCCATTTGGGGTAGGATAAAACTCTTCAGTATATTGAGTTAAGATTCTTATGGCCTGGCATTCATGCAGCAGTAAAAACATAGTCAGGAATGTCCAGGAATGGTAGGGACCCACCTGCTTAGGTTCACCAAGGTGGGAAAACATCTTTGGAAAATATGTACTAAGAACCTCAATTTAAAACCATGCTTATTGATAGTTTATTATATATTTTGTTATATTCACTGTTCTTAGTGCTTAGAGTGTGCATCTGCTTTCTCCCTTCTAGTTCGGCTATAGAACTACAGGTCTCAGCAAGGTAGCAACTCTTATGGTGTTTAAATTAGCATGTGCAGCCAAACCTCCACTTTTTTTTAGGAATGCCCAGTGTGTCAGAAAACTGCACCCCGGGCAGGGTTTCAGTAAACCTTGTTTCCCCTACCTGTCATTTCTGTACCTTTTGAGAGTATTGGTATTGATCTGATAGGGCCGGTGGTAAAAATCTGCTTGTGGGCATCAATACATATTAATGGTAGTAGAGTATGCCACAAAGTACCCAGAGGCAATCCTGCAATGTAACAAGAAATCTAGCACTATTGCTCGGGAGTTATTGATGCTACAGTATATACCCATCAGAAAATACCAAAAGAGGTTCTGACAAATCAAGGTACCCATTTTGTATCTAAATTGATGAAGGATTTGTGCTGGCTGGGAGCAACAGCCATACCAAGAAATATCATTCAGTTTGTGTCCCAATGTATGACCGGTTAAGGCAGATTGCGCCACTGCTGAACGAACATATGGAAAGAGCGCAACAGCATCAGAAATGCAATTATGATGTTACCACAGTCGACCGGTCTTTCAAACCAGGAGACAATGTACTACTGCTTATGCCTATTACTGAAAGCAAATAGAATGTTCAATAGCTAGACCCTAATGAGATCATAGAGGACGATGGGACCTGTAAACTACAGGGTACGACAGGAGGGTAGAAAGAAGGAGGCACAAATTTATCATGTAAATCTATTGAAACCTTGGAAAGAAAGTGCCAGTCAGAAAGAATGTGCCAGTCAAGAAAACCCCAGACTATCAGGTAACCATAGAGGGCACACTCAGTCTTAGTAGCACAAAATGAAATTGTATTCTCTGCTATTCCGGGAAAAACCAAAATCATTCAGCATGATAATGTCACTCCTCCTGGGGTGATAATAAAGCAGAGACACTATTGCATACCTGAGGCAAATATAGGCAGCGGTTAAACGAGTGGTGGAGGAGATGCTGCACTATGGAGTCATAGAGGAGTCAAACAAATAATGGAATAATCCCATTGACTTAGTGTCTAAGCCTTTGGGGGCTTTAAGATTCTGTAAAGACTTTCACAAGTTAAATCAAGTATCGCAGTTTGACACCTACCCTATGCCCTGGGTTGACGAGATGGTGGAGAATCTAGCAAAAAGCCAGTATCTCACCACTCTTGAATTGGCAAAAGTGTATTGGCAGTTTCCTTTGACTGAAGCTGCTAAAGCAAAAACATCCTTCTCTACCCCAGATTGTTTGTTCCAGAACAATATGCTGCCTTTTGGTTTGCATGGAGCCCCAGCAACTTTCCAGAGGGATATGAATAATTTACTTCTGCCCCAGAAAGAGTATGCAGCTGCATATTTACACAACATAGTTATCTTTAACCCCGACTGGGAGTCACACCTTCCAAGAGTAGAAACAGTGTTACGGTCTTCACAATCACATGGGTTTACTGCTAATCACGGGAAGTGTGCCATTGGAATGGCGGAGGCAAAATATTTGTGATATGTTATAGGTAGAGGCCAGGTAAAACCTCACCACAGTAAGGTGGAGGCGGTACTCACATGGCCTAAACCCAAATGTAAGTCCCAGCTCAAAATGGTCCTTGGCCTAGTGAGTTACTACTGCAGATTCATTCGTGATTTTTCTACTAGGGCAGCACCATTAACTGAATGTCTAAAAAAAAAGTTCCCAGACAAAATAGTGTTGTCTAGACCAGCAGAAGCTGCATGGCAGGAATTTATGCACACCTTGTGTGTAGAACCTGTTTTGCAGGCTCCTGATTTCAAGAAGCAATTAATATTGCAGACAGATGCCTCAGGTATGGGATTGGGGGAAGTCCATTCCCAAGTGGTAGAAGGGGAAGAGAAACCCATCCTCTACTTCAGCTGGAAATTGCTGCTCAGGGAGTGCAAGTACTCAACTGTGGAGCAAGATTACTTGGCAATAAAAAGGACAGTAGACTCATTAAAATATTATTTAGTTGGGGCAGGAATTTGTGTTGGTTACAGATCAGTGGATGCACTCAAATAAAAGAAGTAATTGCTCATGTAACCTGCTCTTTTTTGTCTTTGCAGCCAATTAAATTTGAGGTACAGCATCATACAGGGAAATAGCACCTCAATGTTGATGCCCTTTCCACTAAATTTGTTGGGCCCAATCCTCCAACCAACCCAATGGTGAAGCTAGGGGAGGAGAAGGAAGAGGGTGAAGATGGCGATCTCTAGAAAAAGGTAGTGCATGAGAAAATGTGATCACAAAAATTCTGTGACGATGGGCTGCAAGCTTAAATGCATTGATCAATTCATGAACTAAAACCCTACTGTCTATTATGTTTATTATTAGTTATTATGGTGAGTACAGAGCCCCTGTGATTTCTATTTAAACAATGTGGTCACATACCATGTTGCACCCCAAATCTAGGAATGGTGAGTGCCGTGGATTAGTGCTTTTTGTTTATTTTGATTAATTTTTATAATGAATCATTTTTGTGATCACAATTTCTCATGCACCCCTTTTAACTAGTGTAATTAGCTTGTGTCAGCTGTTTTCCTAGGTGCTTTGGAACAGGTGTGCTTGGTAACTGTCTCACGTTTAAAAGCAAAATTGCTGTGAGCTTTAAAACTTGATAGCATACCCTGAGTTTAACACTAATGTGATGGCTATGTCCATGTTATAATTCTGAGCAATAGATTAGGGACTTGTAGTAAAGTGGGGTCCCCGTGATGATGGGCTGCAAGCTTAAATGCATTGATCAATTCATTAACAGAAACCCCACTGTTTATTATGTTTATTATTAGTTATTATGGTGAGTGCAGAGCCCCTGTGAATTTTATTTAAACAATGTGGTCACATACCATGTTGCACCCCAAATCTAGGAATGGTGAGTGCCGTGGATTAGTGCATTTTGTGTGTATATATATATATATATATATATATATATATATATATAAAGTCAGAAATCCACTGCACTCGCCACTCCTAGATTTGGGGTGCAGACCTGCACTCGCCTTTTCCACGACTGGGGTGCAAGTGGCCTGTGACCACATTGCTTAAATAAATAAAAACAGAAAACCCAGCACCACCATGTTTAAACACCCACAATGATGTATAAATAAGTAAATAAATAATAAGTAAATAAATAATGGAGATTTGGTTCATGGATTGACCAAAAAGACTGCTGACACAGCTGTCTTTTTGGTAGTGTGATAGAAGCTTTGTCAGGTGACTGCCTTACCTTTAAAAGCCATTAGCTGGCAGGTGAGCTTTAAACCAGGTAAAATTTTTTCAGTCTAAACTATGTGATAGCAGCTACCAGGTTTCCATCAGTGTGACGGATAGTGTAGGACCTGCAGAAAGTGGGGTCCCGTGATGTGGGCTGCGGGCTTAAATGCATTGATCAATCCATGAACCAAATCCCCATTATTTATTTACTTAAGGTGCATACACACTGGGCGATTTTGTGACCAATTTAACGATAAAGATATTGTTATCGTTCAATCGTTTAAAAAATCGGGTGTGTTTTTGCAAAAAACGATGACCGATCACGATATTGCGCGCTCCCGTTTGTCATTTATCTGTGTCGTTTATTGCCAGTACATGCAGGCCGATTTGAACGATATCATTGTGTATTTCATTCATATCGGTCTGTATTTTAGAAAACGATAAACGATATTGTCCCATTCAAATGGCTTTCAATATCGGTTGATGACATCGTTTATCATGGATCGTTTATAAAATCGGCCATAATATCGTTCATTAAAAATGAACGAAGTGAACGACATTGCCCACCAGTGAGGACAATAAATTTCTAAACAATCGTTGATCGCTATCGGTGAATCGCTAGGTCGCCCAGTGTCTATGCGCCTTTATTTATACATCATTGTGGGTGTTTAAACATGGTGAGTGCTGGGTTTTCTGTTTTTATTTATTTAAGCAATGTGGTCACAGGCCACTTGCACCCCAGTCCTGGAAAAGGCAAGTGCAGGTCTGCACCCCAAATCTAGGAGTGGTGAGTGCAGTGGATTTCTGACTTTGTTTATGCGGTTAATTTTTATTAACCTTTTGTGATCATAGCTTTCTCATGCACCCCATGTGCAAGCTCGTTTATATTAACCTGTGTCAGCTGTCTTTTTGGTAGTGTGATAGAAGCTATGTCAGGTGACTGCCTTACCTTTAAAAGCCATTTGCTGGCAGGTGACCTTTAAACCAGGTAACATTTTATCAGTCTAAACTATGTGATAGCAGCTACCTGGTTTCCATCAGTGTGACGGATAGTGTAGGACCTTCAGAAAGTGGGGTCCCGTGATGTGGGTTGCGGGCTTAAATGCATTGATCAATCCATGAACCAAATCCCCATTATTTATTTAATTATTTATACATCATTGTGGGTGTTTAAACATGGTGAGTGCTGGGTTTTCTGTTTTTATTTATTTAAGCAATGTGGTCACAGGCCACTTGCACCCCAGTCCTGGAAAAGGCAAGTGCAGGTCTGCACCCCAAATCTAGGAGTGGCGAGTGCAGTGGATTTCTGACTTTGTTTATGCGGTTAATTTTTATTAACCTTTTGTGATCATAGCTTTCTCATGCACCCCATGTGCAAACTCATTTATATTAACCTGTGTCAGCTGTCTTTTGGTAGCATGATGGAAGCTATGTCAGGTGACTGCCTTACCTTTAAAAACCATTAGCTGGCAGGTGAGCTTTAAACCAGGTAACATTTTTTCAGTCTAAACTATGTGATAGCAGCTACCAGGTTTCCATCAGTGTGACGGATAGTGTAGGACCTGCAGAAAGTGGGGTCCCATGATGTGGGCTGCGGGCTTAAATGCATTGATCAATCCATGAACCAAATCCCCATTATTTATTTACTTATTTATACATCATTGTGGGTGTTTAAACATGGTGAGTGCTGGGTTTTCTGTTTATATATATAATGTGACACAGTCAGGATAGGGTTCCCTCTCCTGGGGTAGATGGACTCCCGCTTTACACAAACAGCAGCTGTAGAAACCGGATACAAATCAGGGGTTCTTGTACACACTGGTCGGTGCCAGTCTTTATTGTGCCAAATGAATATAAACAAAAACAAAACATAAACATAAGTCCTAGCCCGGCTCGGCACTAGCTACACAGCAGGTTCCCTCTCTATAATTATGGTAGGGCCTATTGCCTTCACCATCAACAAAACACATGCACAGTACTTACAAGGATTATCACCAAGTGTCTCTGAACATGCTAGTCTGCCTGCTCTACCAGGTGTGAGACACTCATCCACAAACAAACCATGCTTATATTAGCCATTTCCAGCTGCAAGCCCTAATGAGCCTGCTTCCAGGGTGAAAGGCCCAAAACCCAAAGTAGCCTGTGGATGGAGCACTCCCTCTCCTCGCATCCACACCCCCAGGACACAAATGCCAACACTCTAGTCTGCTTACAAAACAGACTTCTCCTAGAGGTTTTTAGAACACATAGGCCAAAAACCTAGCACAAATGTACCTGCCATTGACCACTTTACCAGTGCTTCTATCACATACCCCCTCTTTGTTTCGACCTATGGGGCGGAACAACTGCTGCCCCCAAACAATGTACATGTGACAAAGCATCAACTTCAGATGGGCATGGTCAGTGATCAATCTGAACTTTCTTCCCACCAAGTAGTACCTGAGAGTCTCTAATGCCCACTTTATGGCCAATGCTTCTTTCTCGACTGTAGTAAATGTACATTGAATTTCCAGCTTAAGAAGAAAATCGGGTGTTCTTCACTCTCTTTGATTTGGGACAGGACGACTCCGATGCCTCCATCTGATGCATCAGTTTGTACAACAAACTCTCTGTCAAAATCAGGGGTCATCAGAACTGGTTGGGTACATAACGCTATTTTTAACTCCTGGAAAGCCTTCTCTGCTTCAGGACCCCATTCCACCATGACTTTCTGTTTGCCTTTGGTAAGGTCAATCAGTGGGACTGCAATGGTGGGAAAATTGGGTATAAACCTCCTATAATACCCAGTGATCCCTAAGAAGGCTCTCACCTGCTTCTTATTCAGGGGTCCTGGTCAGTTTTGTATTGCCTCGATCTTATTGAGCTGTGGCTTCATCAAACCTCTGCCAATGGTGTTCCCAAGATACTTTACTTCTTACATCCCCAGAGAACACTTTTTGGGTTGGCTGTCAAACCTGCCTCATAGATGGAGTCCAACACTGCTTGTACTCTGGGCAAGTGAGACTGCCAATCAGGACAATGAATGACAACATCATCCAGATAAGCAGCAGCATACTGTCTATGGGGCCTTAGAATTATATCCATCATTCTTTGAAAGGTATCTGGTGCCCCATGTAGCCCAAAGGGCAACATTTTGTATTGAAACAACCCCTCTGATGCAGAAAAAGCTGTCTTTTCTTTGGCATTCTTAGTTAACAGCACTTGCCAATACCCTTTGGTTAAGTCAAGAGTAGTTAAATATCTGGCTATCCCCAGCCTTTCAATTAGTTCATCCACCCTAGGCATAGAACTTTGACACACTGTTCAATTTAAGGAAGTCATTGCAGAATTGCACACTCCTGTCGGGTTTTGGAATGAGCACAATGGGACGTGACCACTCACTTTGCGATTCTTCAATTACACCCAACTCTAACATTATTTTAATTTCCTTCGACACTGATTCTCTTTGGGCTTCTGGTAACCTATAGGGCTTTAGGTTAACCCTTAACCCCTGGGTCAGTGATTATGTTATGTTTGATGACCGTGGTTTTCCCTGGTAGGTCAGAAAACAGCACCCTATTTCTGATCAGAAATTCCTTAACTTCCTGCTGTTGACTGGCTGACAGGGATTTTGCCACTGCCACTTCGGGTACCATGGGCCCTTGGTTTACTGGAGGGGCTCAGAAGGCTGACAGTGCTGCTCTATCCTTCCAGGGTTTTATACGATTTACATGGTATATCTGTTCTGGCTTTCTGTTCCCCAGCTGGTAAATTTTATAATTGACTTGCCCCACTTTTTCTAAGATTTCAAAGGGTCCTTGCCATTTAGACAAAAGTTTACTTTCTACTGTGGGAACCAACACCAACACTCTGTCCCAAGGTGCAAAGTTGCGTAAGTGAGCATTGCGGTTGTATACCCTCTACTGTGCCTGTTGGGCCTGTTCCTAGTGCTCTCTTACTATCGGCACCAAAGCAGCAATTCTTTCTTGCATTTGAGAAACATGATCAATTACTGTTTTATACGGACTGGACTGCCCCTCCCATGTATCTTTGGCAATGTCAAGTAACCCCCTTGGATGTCTCCCGTACAAAAAATCAAAAAGGGAAAACCCAGTTGAGGATTGGGGAACCTCTCTTATGGCCAACAGCAAATAAAGTAACAAGTAATCCAAATCTCTACCATCTTTGTCCACTACTTTCATTAGCATGTGTTTTAAAGTTTTATTAAACCTCCCCACTAATCCATCAGTCTGGGGATGGTACACAGAGATTCTTAATCAGTCAATTTTAAACAAGCGGCATAAATCCTACTTGATTTTTTACATAAATGGGGTACCTTGGTCAGTCAGGATCTCCTTAGGTATTCCCAACCTGCTAAAGACATGGACTAATTCTCTAGCAATGGTCTTTTTTGATGTATTGCATAATGGTATCGCTTCTGGGTACCGGGTAGCATAATCCATTATCACCAGAATATATTGATGGCCCCGGGCAGATTTCATTAATGGGCCAACAAAATCCATAGCTATTCTTTCAAATGGAACCTCGATAATGGGTAACGGAACCAGGGGACTTTTGAAATGTGGCCTTGGAGCATGATACTGACATTCAGGGCAGGATGCACAATAGTCACATACCTCTTTATGGACCCCAGGCCAAAAAAACCTCTGCACAATTTGCTCAGTAGTTTTATCTACCCCTAGGTGGCCTGCCATTATATGACCATGGGAAAGATCTACTATTGTTCTTCTGTATGCTTTGGGAACTATTAATTGTTCCACAATATCTTCCCCCTTTTTAGTCTCCTGATACAATAAATCCTGACATACTGCCATGTGACAAAGGATATGACAAAGGACTATCAAGGTCTATGGGTTTACCATTGATGACCTTGACATTCTCCCTGGCTTTTACCAGAGTAGGGTCATTCAACTGCTCCACGGCAAAGACCTCTCTCCTGATCTCAAGATCAGGCCGACGGTCCACGAGCTCAATAACACTCCCCACCTCAGTGGGAGGCACACCACTTGGCAATCCACCACCATCAGTCTCTGCATTCTCTATTTCGCCAATCATACTAGAAAAGGGGAACATAACTGACTCTGCTACTACATCAGTAACCTTCTCAAACAAGTCAGTGTGATTTATCTCTGTGCATAATCGGCTTTCCCTCAACTTCCAGAAGTGAGCAAAGTCCCTGCCCAATATTTCATCATACATTAAGCCTTGTACCAAACCCACAGAGACTATCACGGAACAACATGGTGTATCTATGTTCATTTCTGCAGTATCATAATACCGGGTATCCCCATGTATGCAGGTCACACCAACAGTTTTCCCCTTACATTTCAAGGGGTTCACCAGTTCAGCTTTCATAAGTGTATCCAGGCTACCAAAATCTAACAGAGCCTCTACTCGGTTGCCTTCTACAGCAAGTATACACATGTGCTTATCTGTCTCAACCTGCCGGTCATCAGTACAGGCTGGTTGTGCAAAGAAAGACATCCTGCAGTCGACATGAGCAGTATCAAATTGCATAGGTTCAGAGGTAAGTAAATAATTAGCCGCAATATGGCTGAAACCACCACATTGGAAACATTGAATTACATTAATATCCAGTATTTTACGGGGTAGGAACCTTCCTGGCCTGGCTGGCCCATCTCCAGGTTCCACACCCCCAGTCTTGAGTACATTCCACCGCCCAGCACCCTTCTCCTCTGGAACAGTCTTACCAGTGTCAATGGGCACACTCATCAGCTCCTTGACTAGCTGGTCTATGGACTTAGGATCTGCATGGCTTACCCACTTGCACAGAGACGCAGGTAGCGATCACAGATACTGGTCCATCACGACTCTTTCCACAATCTGTGGCCCTGTCTGCAACTTGGGCTGCAGCCATTTTTTGGTTAGTTGGACGAGGTCATGCGTCTGTGGGCATGGAGGTTTTTCCATTTGGAACACCCAGCAGTGGACTCGTTGGGCCCAAACAAATGAGGTGACTCCCAAGTAGGTTAGGATATCCAGTTTTAACTTGCATAGTCTTTTGCATCATCCAGGCATAAATTATAGTAGGCCTCTTGTGGTTCTCCAGACAGGAAGGGTGCCACAAGACTTGTCCACAGCTCTTTAGGCCACTTCTCTCTTTTGGCGGTTCTTTCAAAGGCTGTACAGTATGCCTCCACATCATTGCTCTGGGTCATCTTTTGCAGAAAGTGACTGGCCGGTATGGTATCAGTGTTAGCTTGAAGAACAGGGTAAGCATCTCCAGACCAGACTACAAGCTGTTGTACCACCTATTTTATGGCCTGGCTGTTTTCTGCTATGGCCTGGCAAGTTTCCTTGATGGTGACTAGTTGTTGCCTCTGGGCTGCCTCCAAGGCCATTAGTTGCACCTGGGTGGATTCCTCCTGAGCCCTGGTAGCTTCTTGCTAAATTTTGTTAATTTTCTGCTAAGCCCTGGTAGCTTCCTGCTGAGTTGCCGTAGCTTGGAACAAGGCTTTAACAATGTCCTCCATTTTGTCCTGGGGTGTAGGCTGGAAGCAGAATCTGGCTTCCCTAAGCATCTGCAGACACCACGTCTATGGACTTCAAAGGACACAACTTTATATCCACCCTGATGAATTGGAATCTGTCCCTTTAAAATTTTAAATGAAAATGTTTCCTTGCTGCAAACTTCAGTGTGTGATTGCCCACATTCTCCACCAAATGTGACACAGTCAGGATAGGGGTCCCTCTCCTGGGGTAGATGGACTCCCTCTTTACACACACAGCAGCTGTAGAAACCGGATACAAGTCAGGGGTTCTCATACAAACTGGTCGGCACCAGTCTTTATTGTGCCAAATGAATATAGACAAAAACAAAACATAAACATAAGTCCTAGCCCAGCTTGGCACTAGCTACACAGCAGATTCCCTCTCTATAATAATGGTAGGGTCTATTGCCCTCACCATCAACAAAACACGTGCACAGTACTTACAAGGATTATCAACAAGTTTCTCTGAACAGGCTAGTCTGCCTGCTCTCCCAGGTTTGAGAAACTCAGCCACAAACAAACCATGCTTATATTAGCCATTTCCAGCTGCAAGCATTAATGAGCATGCTTCCAGGCTAAAGGTCCAAAACCTGGAGTGGCCAGTGGATGGAGCCCTCCCTCTCCTCACATCCACAACCCCAGGACCCAAACTGGCTTTTCCAAAAGCCTACACTCTGGTCTGCTTACAAAACATACTTCTCCTAGGGGTTTTTAGAACACATAGGCCAAAAACCTAGGACAAATGTACCTGCCATTGACCACTTTACCAGTGCTTCTATAACAATATATATATTTCATAGACAAAAAACCTTATGGCTTCACATGTCCCATTAAGGCTTCTCAAACATTATCTGAAATTTCAGAAAACCTACTGAATTTGTGCCACTCAAACTAAAAAAACAATGAAATTTCAATCATTAAGGCTGACGCTTTATTGGATGTGTTTCTTGTGCAATACAGATATGGTATGCCATCACACCCTGTGGTTAACTGCAGATTCAGCACTCTCACAGAGTGAGATTGTTGTCACTCACAAAATGGTGGAGCTTCTAATTCACAAAAATGTGTGTTCTAACTGAAGATTGTCAGAAAAAACTGACAGTTGGAAATTTAGATTACTCCCAAAACCTATTTTTTTTATGTTTTGCCCTTTAAATTTGGTATGCAGCACCAAGTGGCAGTTCTACCCACCAGTGCCAAATTTCAGCTCCATACCTCCAATAGCTTCTGAGGTGTAGCCCCTTAAACATGATGCCCCCTCCCCCTCAGGATTTCTCTATGGGTGAATTCTAGGTTTATAGATTCAGTCTTAAAATAAGGGAATGACTGTGGCCTTATAAAAAAAATCTATAAGCTTTACAGTGCATTCAATAAAAGACATGCTGCTAACCACCTTTCCTCTTTATTGTTTTAAACAATAAACAAAGATGTTAAAGTGAAAATGTATAAAACTATTTATGTATGATGTGGTGTCTATGTAGCACAATGCCTTTCTTGCCATATAGCACAAAAATGCTTGGTGTATAAGAACACATTTGTAGACTAAGGAGAGAGAGAAACATTAGATATTGTATGTGTGAGAGAGAAAGAGGAGTAAAGAAAAAAGAATGTGGAAGGAAGGAGGAAAGAAGAGAAAGAGTTAGGAGACAGAGATGAAGATAATTACTCCCTTGCATCATCACTAGGATGGGTGTTTTACTTTTTTTTTTAAATGGGTAAAAATATTGGAAATGTACAATTACATTTACTTAAGTATATATACAGCTTGTTTATTACCATCAGGTTCGTAATGGCCTGCAGGGGAGCCAAGATATTCCCCAGGGGGTGCCACTGATACTAGGACCCTCCCTCTGTAGTGGAGGGGAGGGGCCTACAATGCTGATGCTGTCTGCAAAAGGAGCTCCTTAGGATAACAAGGAATAATGACAGGGAGCTACCCAGTGGGTACTTAATATGCTTTTTTTAACCCTCGGGAGTCCCAGCACTTGGAGATGGAGCCTTGGGGAAGGGGTGGTGCTCCATGGAGGGGAAGAGTCTTCTTTCTCCTAGGACTTGACTGATGTGTACTGACTGCCTCTGTGACTATTCCTGTTGGCTGCCCATAGCCCCAGAAAGGATGTCACATGTAAGTCAGGCTCAATGAGTGAAATCAGCGTCAGAGATTTCATAGTTGAAATTAGCCTCTGCTTGACTCACAGATAGGATTGGACACCTAGAGCTGTGCCCTTTTACAGTGCAGGTGAGCTCCATTATTGATGATATTGGGTACTAATAGTATTCTCTCTCTCTCTCTCTCTCTCTCTTCATCAGGGTGAAAGAAGTGCAAAAGAAAAAGGACCTCATTCAGAGTCAGTCATTGCAGCTGCTTGGTCATAAGGGAAAAGAGGCTGGATATGCAAATGAGGTGTCCGCAAGTTGCGTCGTTAAGATGGATCATTAGCTGGACGAGCGAGGGGAGGATGCGGCCGTAAGTCTAAAAACATGCCCCCCTTCTCGTTCACAATACACGTCATCTAGGGGCATATAAGGATTGATTGAGACCATCAGGAACCATCGGAGCTGGTCGAAGAGCTTAAAGTTGACCATACCCTTTCTTAAGCACTACGATCAAGAAAGTGTAAAAACCTCCCATGTCACATGTGCCATGACACTACTTAGTTAATTATGCACTCCCATAAAATGCCGTTTGCATAGTCAGGCATGCCTGCATTCGGATCTCCACTCCCCCATTCACAAGCATCTTCCCCTATTACCATCCACAAACGTCTCATCCTGTCACTCAAACTAATGACCTGGCCAAGTTGAAGGAGAGAAAATTTCCAATCACAACAGCTAGCTTGTGCATGCACATCGCGAAACTTACGCATGCGCTGTTTTGCAAACATCGCTGGGTACGACCGAGCGGCCGCTTACAACCGACTCTGAATGAGGTCCAATGTGCTTACCTTATATAAGGGGATATAGGACCTCATTCAGAGGCAGTTGTTAGATGCCAGTCCTCGCTCTGAATGAGGGCTGCCGCTTGCATCTTGTAGTGCCGCCTCTTGGTCGCTCACTAAGCTGTCGGTTACCACCCACAGCTCTAGCGACTGACCAGGGTGATGGTCGCGATGGTCAAGATCATCACGACCATCAGGGCTTGCGACGAAACCCTAATGTTTGGTCTCAGCACTTGCAAGCCCCAGGGAGCTTCCTGCTCTGATCAAGCAGGAAGCTCCACACTGACATCACTGCTGATGTCAGTGGGGCTGCCCCCAATGGCAAGCGTTCCTATGGGAATGCCTCAATTTGTCCAGCCATGCCCCCTGCCCACCTCCCAAATGGGGCGTGCTGTCGCTCAACATCAACAGCTCACCATCTTTGGAGCAAGACCCCTAGCGATGGAGCGCCCATCGCTAGCTGGGTCTCATGCATTCGTTCGTCAGAGCTGGCTCCAATGTGCGCATGCCCAGTGGGGGAACATCGACCCGGTTGCAAGTGCTCAGGGCTTGTGACCATGTCTGAATTACCTCCATAATCCCAAGAGTGACTGGGTGATCATCTGTCTCTCGCCGCCAAAGCAGTTGTCGCGTAATGCGAGACATCATCAAAGGGGAACGGGATGGCTCAGCAGTGCTGAAAAGGTAGCCATGGTAACAAGGATACAACATGAACTGTAGTACACTCTGCAGAATCCAGCAAGGTGGGAGAGAGAGGGAGAAATATTGGCCTGGAGGAAAACATATGCATAAGTGTTAAGTGTTACAAAACATGTTAAAAAATTATTGAAAGACCCAAGTGCACAATAAATTCATTAGACAATAGTAAATACAGTAGGTGCAATGTGATAAGTGTCTAAAAAAGACATCGTTTTATGAAGAGAAAATAAAATAAGTACATATAGAGCTCCAAAAATATGGAAATATGATCAATCAACTAAAATAATTGCAAGGATATTCAATAAAGTATTGTAAATAATATGTTGTAAAAGAAGTGTTATAAAATGAATGCTCTACAGGCGCTTTTGTCATTAAACCCTCTAGGGTGTATGGTATCCAAGGTATGAAGTCATCTGGACTACATGGGCATGTTATTAAGTAGATTACATATTTAGATGTACATGTGAGAAAATGGTTAATTTTGTACTCTTCAACTGAGTGGTGGTGACGGAAACTGGCTCCTGTCTCTAAATAACTGCATGTAACACAGGGGATACATGTGTAACAACCAGGTTTTTATAGAAGGTATTGATTTTTTTCGTAAGAGTGGAGTGACGTCGGTTTTAACTAACCTGTCTCTAAGGTTGCGTCCTTTTTTGTAGCTGATGAGAGGTCTACTATTGCGAAGGATAGGGAGATCATTGTCTAATGTAATAATGGGCCATAAGAATCTAGCAGCTTTAGAGACAACTGGGCTGGCGAGTGTGTATTCAGTGACTTACAGGACCTAAATTTTAAATGGTTGTTTCTATCTATTTATTTGAAGAGATTCCCTGTGAAGGTCTGGGTTTGTTGTGGACCCGGGGTGGTGACAGGAGCAGACACAGAAGCAGATTTAAATAAACATGTGGAGTTTTTAATAAGTGATTTAGCAGACTTGGAAATTGCAAAAGAAAAAGTCCAGGTTTAGCACTAAAGTGCACTTGATAATTGTGGTGAAGCAAATGGGAGAATGTCCAGATAGTGAGAGGCAGGAAATGCCCAGTATGCAGGTTTGGTGAGCTGTAACGAAGTGCAGGCAGAGGTAATGAAGTCCAGCTGGGAGTTAGAGTGTGAGGAAAGGTGCAGGGAAACAGCAGGTTCAGGTACTCAGGCAGGGAAAAGGTAAATGGAGTGCGCAGGGTGAGTCCAGCAGGTTTGAAGCAGGCAAGGTAACAGGCTAGTAGCACTTCCAGGCATACAGGTAAGGCACAGGTACTCTCACTCAGCCGCAGCTGAGAAACACGTTGCACTGGCAATGAATGATGGCTCTGGACCTTCCTAAATACCAGGTGCTGTGCTGTGACTGGCTGGAAAGAGCACATGACCAACCAGGATTGGACAGCTTGAATCACATGACCTGAGGCAAGATGGCAGCACCCATGCCAAACAGAACGGAAACACCACCAGGCCTCAGTGACAATGTGCCCACACAGAACCATGCGCAGCCAATGCCCCTCGCCAAACACCAGCACCACTGCCAGAGACCCCTCGCCTCAATGACCTCATAGGTAATACCCGGTGACCACCATGCCGAGAAACCCTGGCCGTGACATTCCATAGTTAATGCCATCACTTCTGCTTTCTGTTTTGAAAGGAGGTGATAGTCATATTATAGTTGGATACATTTTTGAACAATGTCATCGATTTGTGACTCCACCTCATGGGTATCACTAGTGATGCATGTTACTCTCAACATTTGTGACATAGCCAGACCTCTTTTTAAAGCTGGAGGGTGGAAGCTGTTGGCTTCCAAATGGGTGTTCCTGTCTGTTTCTTTAGTGTATACAGTGGTGGATATTTTGTTATTTATAGAGGTTAAAGTAACATCTAGGAAGTTGACCCTTAAATAACTGTATTGAAAGTAAAATTTTATGTTGAATCCTGAGCATTTATGTCATTAATTATGGCTTTGAGTTTTTCTACACCTACTATCCAGAGTAGGTTCAGGTTGTCTATATATCTAGTATCTAGAAGAATGTCTTGTTAAATATGAGGGTAGAATAAAAGAAATTAAACTCTTATGAAAACATATAGATGTTAGCAAAAGACGGAGAAACATTAGAAGCCATTGCACAACCACTTTTTTGCAAGTAGTATGATCCATTATGAAAGAAATAAGTAAATTTTAGGGTTAATTCTATAAGCCTGATAAAAATATTAATCTACTTTATCAAAAGATTTTTCACGTAAGAATTGTTCCATAGTTGTTAACCCTTCCCGGTGGGGTATAACCATGTAAAGACTGTGTACATCTAAGGTGCAGAAAACGGTGTTATCCTGTATTGTACCAAAGTCTTGGATCATTGATAGTAAAGAAGTTGTGTCTTTTAAATAAGTGGGCTATGTAACTACATACGGTTGAATGAGACCATCTAAAAACTGTGCTACAGGTTAGTATAGGGAACCATTGGCCGAATATTATATATATATATATATATATATATATATATATGTACACACACAAAGAAATACAGGTGCTTAACTCCAAATTAACTGATTATATATAAATAAATAAATTTTTGCACTGAATAGAGGTTTTTTGCATAATCTTGGCCAAGGTTATGGGCCTACCCATCACATCCGGGTAACCTCTGTCAGGTAGGTCCCTAACATACTAGGGTTCAAATCCTGAGCACAGGACACCCCCAAACTAGCCCAGCTAAGCCATCCCAAGGCACCGCTATAATAAGAAAGATGAGTGATAAAGAAATAGTTAAGAGCAGCCGCTGCTGCATATAAAGAATAAAAATAAAAAATAAAAAAGTGCAATACATATATAATAAACAGACAATGAAGCATTAAAATGTGTTAAAGGAAAAATGTGTTATACTGTGTTGCCCTGAGGCACAACAACCAAAGCAATCCAGGGAGAATTACGCCCAAATAATTAACCAAAGCTGCACTACACAGTCTAAATATTTGCAGGACTTACCTATATTGTGCCTCTGACTGGTGTGCATATTACAATGCCAGACTCCGTGCTCTATACCAATGTAGTAGGGGTGCTAGTCTGAGTGGTAGCACCTCCAAATATATATATATATATATATATATATGTTCAGGGTGTGCAGTCTGAGGTCCATTATATATATATATATAAATATATATATACAGACAGAGTCAGCGGCACTCCGGTTCAAACAGCACACAGGCGCAGGTTCATAGTTCAACGTTTCGATGCATTTATTCACATCGTCATCAGGATACAAACAATTGCAAAAAAAACACTTACTTATACACCACCACCGAACACCACGTGCAGCCCCACAGCTTCCGGGTTCCGGTCACTGAAGACGTCCACAAATGACATCATCATGCACGGCCCATTGCCGTGGTAACAAATGACACTACAAATTAAAAACAAAGCAAGAGCGTGTGTGAATTACACGTACTAAGTGCAGTATGGTATATTACATATCTAGTATGAGCAGCAAAGTCATATCAGCAGCATACACAGAGTTACTTTAATCAATATACTGAACAAGGATATCTCTTATAGGATGCCAAACACATTATACATAGAGGTCATAAATAAAAACCAATGTTGCTTATCTAAGACAAGTTTCCCTCAATGATACAGTACATAATCATCGGTAGACATTAATCACAAATCCATGTATATTATATAAAACAATGTAGACCAAGGCTATCATTCAAACCTTTAGGGTTTAATGTGCCTAGTCTATAGATCCACCGTAACTCGCACTGCAGTAACCTACATGATCTGTTACCTCCCCTCACCATTGGTGGCACAAGGTCAATAATCATATACCGGAGCGTAGATAAACCATGGCCTGCTACAGCGAAATATCATGCCACAGGTTGGTCACTAGACCCCAATGCAATGGCCGCCCTGATTGCAGAGTGGTTAACAGCCATGCGTTCGCGAAGTGTACGTTCAGTTTTCCCAACATAACTTAACCTGCATGGACATGTGATCAAGTAGATCACAAATTTGGTAGTGCAAGATAATCAATGTAAAGTCTTATTTCTTGTTCCTTTATGCGGGTGGGAAAAACTATCACCTGTGATTAAATAACTACAGGTCAAGCAGTTAAGGCATTTAAAGCATCAATTTTTCTGTCTTAGAAAGTGCTTTTCTTTTCTATCTACACATTCACTGATGTCAGCCTTAACAACCCAATCACGTATGTTTTTGCCACGCGAATAACAAGACATAAGTCCAATGTCAGCTAAATTCAACTCACCATCCTCCTGAACAATATTCCAATGTTATTTAGATATGGAACTGATATTACTGCTAGAGGTATTAAAATGGTTAGTCCAATGAATCCACTCCTTCCTAGGCTAATTGTTTTAGACCCAAGTAGTTGTTCTTTAGGAATTTTCAAAGCTCGATTCCTAGCTTTAATCAGTAGCTCCCAATCATATCCCCTGGCTCGAAAATCATCATTCATTTCATTGATTTTCTGTTGTGCAACCCCCTCATCACTACAGATACGTCTTGCTCTCAAAAATTGTGAATATGGCAGGCTATATTTGGAGTGTTTAGGATGAAAACTATTCACATGGAGAAACGTATTCCTGTCTGTAGGTTTACGGTAAAGTGATATACACAATTTACCATGATGATTTTGTATCTCTACATCCAAGAATGTTACCCGTTCAACATCAATACAAATACTCAATTTGATGGGACTACCTGATGCATTATGATTACTAATCACATTCTCAAGGTGGTCCCTAGTGCCTGTCCAAATTAAAAATATATCATTGATGTATCTAGTGTAGAAATGAATCCACCTAGATACATTGATTGTAGAAAAAAATATATTCTTTTCAGCCATAAACATATATGCATTGGCATACGCGGGGGCCATATTAGACCCCATCGCACAGCCGCTGAGCTGTACAAATACCTTCCCATCAAACATAAAGTAATTGTGCAGCAATACAATCCTTAGCAGCTCAATAACCAATTTAATGTCCTGCCCCTTATACAATGGGTTGTCATTCAATAGATGGAATACAGCATCCAATCCCTCATCATTTGGTATAACAGAGTAAAGACTCGAGACATCGGCACTACACAGTAAGCTGTGTGGCGGGATGTCACCAATGTCCACAAGTTTCATCAAAAAATAGGTAGTATCTAATAAATAATCAGGATGACACAGGGTTGTAATAAGGAATCAAGGTATACAGACGTTGGCTGGAACAACGACCCCCTTACCGAGATGATCGGTCAGCCAGGGGGCTTGTCCAGACCTTTATGCACCTTGGGCAAGGTATATAATAGAGGCATGACTGGAAACTTTGGTAACAAGGCACCACATAATTAATGAGTAATTATTCCTTCAGACACTGCCCCTTCCAGGCAGTGTTGTAATACACCTCTAATGCGAAAAGTCGGATCAACATCAAGGGGTACGTACACGGTATTATCAGATAACTGATGTAATATTTCCTTATGATAATCAACTACATCTTGTATAACAATTGACCCGCCCTTATCGGCGGGCCAAATTACAATTTCAGTATTGGAAGACAGTTGTTTTAATGCTTGAAATTCTTCCCTATTCAAATTTTGCTGGACATGTACCCTTTGGCTCCCCACATTCCAAGATGTGACTTAGATAGAATACGCTGTCTGTGTAAGGGGTTAATGCGATATAGGTATTGATGTAATCATCCTATACAAGTTAACTGGAGTGTATAAGCAGTGCAATATACCTTAGATATAAGGTCCCTCTGTCCCAGCAAGGAGAAGGAACCCAAAGTATTGCTAAACAACATGGATCCGGGTTCACCCAATCTACCAGCAATGTACAAAAAAAACAATATAAGCATGCTCCAATACATTTTTTTCCAAATATTTTTCCATCCAAATAAAGTCCTAGTAGAGTCCTGGCATGTGGCCTAGGAATTGTAAGAGTCCTTAGAAAATATAAAAAAATAAAAATAACAAACATAACAGTACCTTTTCCCTTTGTATACATGTATTAATAAACTATAACTGCCAAACAAAACCAGGAAAGCAGTTATTTTTTAACTAAAAGAGCCATAGAGGCTCATGACCTGGGAGAAGGGTAGGTATGTGTTCTGGATGGTGACCTCCCAGATAAACTATGTTGAAAAAAATGAGTGTGGGCCTCATCAGGGTTATCAAAAATAAGAATTTGTTTATTGTCAGTAACTTTCAATTCAGCTAGATACAGAAAAGCAAACTGATTATTATCAGCCACATATTTACAAATTGAGGAAAATTCCTTTTGCTTTTGAGCCACTGCCACTGAAAAATCAAGAAAATTGAGAATCTCATGGACATCTACCATCAATTCCCTATGATGGTTTATAGGCTGTGCGGAGCTTTTCTTAATAGTCCAAAAACTTGACTATCACTGGGCAAGGTCTGCTATTAGTGCCCTCCCAAACCCGACCCAAGCGATGTGCCCTTTCAATTTGTGGGATTCCCAAGTCTATTTGGAGGAGAAGGCCAGACACCAGAGTTTTACCCAAATAATCAAATAAAGCTGCCCATTGATTTGCTGAGGAATGCCAACAAAATGCAATTATTATGCCTAGGTTGAATTTCCCAATCATCCACTTTGTCATCTAGTGAATTATAGGAGGCTGTATAAGAGGCTTGGCATGTTTGCAGTGATTTCGTATTGTCCTCAATATTACTAACTCATAGCATCTAATCTGTTGGTATGATCTGCTAAAATGGGCTAGTGCATAAGCAATAGAGGATTGAATCTTGTCAAGTCTCTTAACTGTTTTGGACACAAGTTGATCAAATGTTTCTTCTAATTTAGGCAAAAATGTATAACATTTTTCATCAATCTGAGGAATAAATAAGAACAATTTCTCATTAATTTTTGGCATTTTTACATTTAAAAGCATGGTCACCATATCAGGGCTAACTGACATGGAATCACCCATTCCAGAGTCAGACATCTCTGAGGATGAGGCCATTCGAGGTGAAGATTGAGAGGCTCCCGCTTTCGCAGGCGGATTTGTTAGGTTTGACCATATTGCAAGTATTAAGCCTAGGCAACAATAGAGGCAGAGATTTATAAAGGAACTTTTCCATACAATGTAATATAAATACAATTAGAAATATGTCCTTATGAGATGGGTCACCAACCACACTGAAGTAGAATAATCAATACAAGTAATGCACCAATAAAATGTGGCCTCTCCTGGCTATTACAAAGGGGGCTACATAGGTGCCAACAGTGGTCAAATTCCAATGTTGGTGTTGTACACTGCACCAGAATAATTAAATTTTATTGCCAATACTAGATATTTGACAATATTTCCATAAAGTAGCAATAATTAGCACAATGGGTAAAATACTCTCAACCACCATATATGTATGTTATTAAAAAAAATTTACAACAAACTATCACTTCTGAAAACATAATTATTAAAACAGTAGTCGCTGTGAGGTACTATCACATGTAGAACTATTTAGTCACATTAGTGTCTTGCGGTTTATTGCATATATCCACTAATAATGTATATGAATAGCAAATGTTCCATGAAAGTGAAATGTACAAGTAGTATATATCTATGCTGTAACTCATAGTATCACTAAGCAACAGCCAAACCTAAACTTATAGGAGGTCAATGTAAAAAACAAATGCAAGAGCAGCCCCTCACACTGAGAACAAATAATTGGTGACCAATAAGCACACCTTATACGCATGAAAATGATTAGGAAATGTCTAACATATACATATGTATATATATATATATATATATATATATATATATAAAACCAGTGTTAGGATGGCACTCCCAGTTAGAATTGTTTAAAGTCCCAGTCTGAAAGCATGCTGCAAAGTATCGGCTAATATACAGACAGAGTCAGCGGCACTCCGGTTCAAACAGCACACAGGCGCAGGTTCATAGTTCAACGTTTCGATGCATTTACTCACAAGGATCTCCTCATTCCTTAAAATAGTTATAGATATAGTTTATCTACAGTAAACTTATTGGAAGGCACATGAGGATTCCACTTTGCCTGATGGCTGGATCGGCAAATGTATTTTTGCCTCTTAACATTCCAAAAATTTGTGGCATAGCAATTATTTTTGCCTAGCATCTTCCTTATACTATTTTACATACTATTTCAGACTCAGAGGGTTGACATATTTTAATGGATGTTCAAATTTATGATGTCAAATTCACTTTGCTTAACATATACGTGCCTAACAGCAATTCTTAGAATATATTGCAATTTTTACATAGCAGAGTGAATTATAATGTATTATTTGGTGGGGATTTTTAGACTGTTTTAAACCCTTCTAATGATAAGTTCCCAATACCACAAAACACCACAGTATTGGCAAACTACTCTCTGGTGGATCCTTGGAGATTGTTCAATCTCACCAATAATCCTACATATTTCACTTGGTGGTTCATGGGTCCCCCTCTCGCATTGACTACATTTTAATCTCTACTACACTTCTACTTTTAGATGCTACATATGCTTTTTAGATGATAAAGCAGTATCTGACCACAACCTGGTCTCGGTTTACTTATGCCCCTCCTTTTGGCACTTCCCCATGCCTTTATTATTCTGAGCATTTTCAAAAGTTCTATAATTAAAATTGGCAGAATTTCTGGATGATAACCTTGAGCAGTGGGACAACCCTGTCTTGTTTTGGGAAACATCTAAGATGGTAATGAGGGGACATATTGTGTCATTTATTGCAAAATGAAATAAGGAAATAAAGACTCAACATAATGTACTGCAACAATCTATGCAGACTTGCCTAAGGAATTAAATAGAATAACCCCCAATGATACAACCAATACTAAATACATACAAACCCGTAAACTAGTGGACAGCTTTCTTTTAGCTCAGGCCCAGTTGAAGATGGACTACTCTAGACAGAAATATTTCTGCTGGGGTAACAAAACAGGCACTTTATTAGCTAATATGACTAAATCGTTTAAACGTAGACACCATGTTACAGCCCTTTAGAATGGTCAATCTTCTAATTTACTTCAAAAAACTTCAGCCATTTGTATGGCATTTCAAAAGTATTATGATATCCTTTATAAATCTACCCCGCATGACCCTGTACTAACTGCTAAATTAGTGGTTGAGGTGACCCTTCCCTGTCTAACACCCTTACAGAGTGAAGCATTAGAAGCTGAAATAACTGAGGAGGAGATTGCTGGCACTGTAGCTAACATGGATTTAAGTAAATGGCCAGGACCAGATAGTTACTCCATGGAATACTACAAACTTCTAAAGCATGACATGGTGCCAGCACTTATCAGGGGTGCTCTTCACCCCCAGTGTGAAAAAAACATGTTTTTTTCTGTGTGTGTGTGCATGCGCTAGCCACACTTATCAACAAATTAGCTGTGCCAAGTGTGCTGCCTGTGTTAAATAGAAACATAGAAACATAGAATTTGATGGCAGATAAGAACCACTTGGCCCATCTAGTCTGCCCCTTTTCATGTATCCTTTAGGCAACTTCAACCCTATTTACTCCTTACGACTCTCAAGGATATTCTGAAGCCTATCCCAAGCGTGTTTAAAATGTAACACTGTTTTTAGCTCCAACCACCTCTGATGGGAGGCTATTCCACTTATCCACTACCCTTTCTGTGAAGTAATTTTTCCTCAAATTTCCTCTGAGCCTACCTCCCTCCAGTTTCAGTGCATGTCCTTGTGTTCTTGTATATCTCTTCCTTTGAAGAATGCTTCCCTCCTGTCCCTTGTTAAAACCCTTCATACAGTTGAAAGTTTCTATCATGTCCCCCCTTTCCCTTCTCTGTTCCAAACTATACATATTAAGATCTTTTAGTCTTTCTAGGTAAGTTCTGTGCTGTAGGCCATGCACCATTTTAGTTGCCCTTCATTGTACCATCTCTAAAGTGTTTATATCCTCCTGGAGATATGGCCTCCAGAACTGAACACAGTTGTTAATCAAGGGGCTGCTGCCTTGTTCAGGTGTGCTCTCCCCCCTCACAAGTGCAAAAAAAATATATTAATGTTTTTTTTATGTGTGTGCATGCGTGCGTTAGCCACACTTATTAGCAAAATAGATGCACAGGGGTGCTGCCTGTGTTGTTTATCAAGGCGCTACTGCCTCATTCAAGGTTGCTCCCCCCCCAGTGTAATTTTTCTTTCTTATAAAAGTGTTTCTTTTCTGTGTGTGTGTTAGCCACACTTATCAGCAACATAGCTGCACAGGGGTGCTGCCTGTATTGTTTATCAAGGGGCTGCTGCCTTTTTCAGTGGTGCTCTTCCCACCAGTGTAAAAATAATAATAATAAATTAATGAAAGGTTTTTTTTTCTGTGTGTGTGCGTTAGCCACACTTATCAGCAACACAGCTGTGCAGGGGTGCTGCCTCATTTAGGGGAGCTTTCCATCAGTGTAAAAAAACCAACAAATTAATTAAAGTGTTTTTATTTTTGTGTGTGTGTGTGCATTATCCACACTTATAAGCAAACATAGCTGCTCAAGGGTGCTGCCTCATGCTCTCCCCCCAGTGTAAAACAACCCCCAACAAATAAATAAAAGTGATTTTTTTTCAGTGTGTGTGTGTTAACCACATTTATCAGCAATATAGATGCACAGTGGTGCTCCCTGTGATGTTTATCAAGGGGATACTGCCTTGTTCAGGGGTGCTCTTCCCCAGTTTTAAAAATATATATTTTTTCTGTGGTTGTGTGCGGTACTTCACAGAATACTACAAACTTCTAAAGCATGATATGGCACCAGCACTTATCAAGGATGCTCTTCAACTTGGTGTGAAAAAAAAAAGTTTTTTTTCCTGTGTGCGCACGTTAGCCGCACCTATCAACAACGTAGCTGCGCCAAGCGTGCTGCCTGTGTTGTTAATCAAGGGGCTGCTGCCTTGTTCATGGGTGCTCATCCTCCTCCCAAGTTCAAAAAAATAAATTATATTAAGTGTTTTTTTCTGTGTGTGTGTGCATGTTAGCCACACTTATCAGCAATGTAGCTGCGCAGGGGTGCTACCTGTGTTTTTTATTATGGGGCTGCTGCCTCATTCAGGGGTGCTCTTCCCCAGTGCAAAAAAAAATAATAATAAATTAATGAAAGTGTTTTTTTCTCTGTGTCTTGTTCAGGGGTGCTTTCCCCGAGTGTAAAAAAATATAAAAATAAATGTTTTTTTTTCTCATGCATGGTTGCCAAACTTATCAGCAATGTAGCTGTGCAAGTGTTGTTGAATCGTCAGTATTAATCTTTAATATATTCCTGCCTATAAACCTCTAAAATTCACCTGCCTAGAACCTCTAAGACAAAAACCTGCCTAGAACCTCTAAACAGAACGCTAATTGTGTATGCAGTATAACCGCAAATAAAGACAGGAGTGGAATCTGTGTTTCCAATGCACAAGTATTATTCAGGTAAAAGTACAGTCAGTTACACGCAATCTATACATACACAAGTTAGGCATAAAAGGAAATAATACAGACCCAAGTACAGTTATACATACGCTGCGCCTCTGGACTCAGAGATAGACGTCAGACTAGATATCCTCAGTACACCAGTCT
This sequence comes from Taudactylus pleione, assembly GCA_031769625.1. Lineage (NCBI taxonomy): Eukaryota > Metazoa > Chordata > Amphibia > Anura > Myobatrachidae > Taudactylus > Taudactylus pleione. The sequence continues at coordinate 3,467,767 of JAUIMM010000150.1, read as the reverse complement.
TATAACAGCAGTTTTGAAGGGGAATTTGAGACTTTACCTTGTCTGGGTGTTCTATAAATAACATTTCAATAATATCTTCTATACATGTCTAATTATTATACATTTAAATGATGGTACTTCCTAGCTCAGGGTTGTAGTGCAGCTCTGTATCTACCTCAGTATACATATTATCATTTCTGACCACCATCATAGTTTCATTCCTTCATTTCACTCTGTTTTCACATTTTCCACACTTCAACACAATAGGAACACACCGGATGCATATGCCAATTACTATGATGACAATCAGTATAAGGATCAAGAATTTGCCTACGCTGGCGACCACTTCCTGGACCCACTCTCCTAGACCCGAGAACCATTTCACTGGGTTCAGCCATGACACCCATCCTTCTATCTTTTCCCCTGCTTCAGCCACTGATGCATTATGGTTCTTACGAAATTCCCACTTTAGCTGCAGAATCTCATCCATCTGCTGGTCTATCACCTCCTTAGGGTCGCTGGTATCATTGGTGACATAAGTACAACACTTTACTCCAAATTGTGTGGCTAACGTTATGCAATACCCTCCAGTAACAGCAGTTAAATAATTCAACACTATCCTGTGTTGCACTAGTTCTTTCTTGTACGCTTGCAATTCTCTCCCTGTGTACCTGAATGTGTCAACGTACATCTCGGTGATATTATCTATTAATTTAGCAAGTTCCTGGATATATCTAAAATTTAATGTACCCCTAGCAATTCTGGTGGGATCCTGGGCGACTAAAACTTGGAAGCCAGTTGTCTCACTGATTAACTGAGTGGCTTTATGCATATCACCAGGTATCATATTTCTCTTGCCTCTGTGTTCATATTGTGTGTGAAGATATGGTGACGGTGTGTTTTTATGTATTCCCAACATTTCAACATGTGTGAGGGTCATAACTTCTGGGACTACTCTTCCCAGATAACACAAACTTTCGAAACTCGGGGAGAGCCATTTATACGCTGTTCTTCCACATATAAAATATACATTATCAGGGAGAATATAAGGAATGGTATGCATCATTATCATTAAACACATTTCTCTTGCAAACAATCCTATCTCAGGCTCTTCCATCTGGTATATGCAAGTTTCTGGTTGTATTATTTTAGCACAATAACCATCTGGTACATTACCAATTATTTCTTTGGTGGAACTCAATGTATACCGGTACCTAAAATATTTACCACTTGATTTAATTGAGCGTAGCAGATCATGGTTTATAGACTCATTATCAGCTCTTTGTGAGAAGGTCATCGTCTGATTATTCCCCGTCACTTCCCAACCTCCGGGTTTATTGGGGTTGGTTATGTTTAAACACAAAAGTGATTTATCTACTTGAAATTGATAGAGTTTGAAATGAGGCGGTTTGGATGAGAGGAATTTTCCATCCAATGTTTTCCCCTTTTGTAATTCTAAAATTTCCGTGATATTCAGCGGAAATGGCACCAACCCTACATTATGCTGTCCCTGTGGCACATGTGAACACACCCAGCAATCGGTTTGTTTTAACACTTTGCCTACCATGCTGTGATAATCCTCTAAAGGATACCCTCCCCAGTACGGGTTATATTTAGGTTGGCACCGTTGAATACAGTTCTCATCAACCCACAAAACTCACAGATACAGGAATCTTCAGACGATAACCCTTCACACCTTCCCCGAGTAACCAGAATGACAGCTCTCTTAACAATAACAGTACTAAGATTGGTCAGACACTCCCCTGATTGGCATTGTACACCTCCTTTCTCCACTCCATCAGCACTGCCATCAGCTCCTGTTTCCTCAATAGGTCCCCCATCACAGACACTGGATATTCCCGAACTGACCAGGATGGTGAACACTCTAAAAGAGAATATGAAAATGAACACAGCAGGCGCGTCCATTGTCACAACAAGACCTGCAAATTTCTCTCAGTTCAGGTATCTCACTACAACCTTTTCAATCCTCCCGGAACAAGCTCGTGAGTGACAGATCCACACTACCAGCTTTATCTCCGACTTGTTTCTCCACCGGTTGATTGACCTTTTTGCAGTGAGTGGAATGGACCCAGGTATCTCTCTTGGCCACCTTCAAAGATGTAGTACTTGTCAGCAGCACCTGGTACGGACCTTCCCACCGATCAGTCAAACAACCTGAACGTAAGAAATTTCGGATCATTACATATTCTCCTGGTTCAACATCATGCAGTTCATTTCAGGCATATCATGGGACAACAATTTCAGTTTCTGCTGCTGTTGCTTTAACTGCTTACTCATTGATATAAGATACTTCACAGTTATCTCGTTGTTACCCTTTAGATCTTCCTGTGGACTTATAATCAAATGAGTTTGTCTACCAAACAATATTTCAAATGGGGACAGATTCAGAGGAAATCTAGGAGTGGTCCTTATACTATGTAGGACCAAAGGTAAAGCTTCTGGCCATCCCAGTCCAGTCTCCGCCATGATTTTACTTAGCTTATTTTTAATAGTCCCGTTCATCCTCTCTACCTTGGCTCTGGCTTGCGGTCAGTAGGGGGTGTGAAGTCGGCTATTAATACTCATCAGCTTATACATATTTTGGAAAACATCACCTGTGAAATGGGTACCCCTATCACTTTCGATGATTCTAGGGATACCGTACCTCCATACAAATTCCTGAACTATTTTCTTGGCAGTAAACGCAGCAGTATTAGTGGCTGCTGGGTAGGCCTCAACCCAGTTAGAGAATATGTCTGTGCACACTAATACATACTTAAGGTTCCTGCAGGGTGGTAATTGGTAATCAATTTGTATCACCTGGAAAGGTCCATCAGTCGGTGGAATGTGGGACGGTTCGGTAGGGATCGCTTTCCCTATGTTCTTTCTCAAGCAGGTCAGACAGGACATTGCTATATTCTCTGCTTGTGAAGAAAACCCTGGTGCGCATCAGTATGCCCTCACCAACTTGCACATGCCCTGTTTACCCAGATGAGTCAGACCGTGTGCTTCTTCAGCCAGGCTGGGGTAATATGCCTTGGGGGCTACTGGCTTACCATGTCCGTCCCTCCAGAGCCCGGAGGACTCTTGCTCACACCTCTTGGACTTCCAAATGGATTTTTCCTGAATTGAACACAAATTTTGCATCTCAATTAATTTCAGTATATCAATGGTTTGGAATTACATAATTGTTTCAATTGGAGAAGGCATTTTTAACCCTGCTGCCCATTTTGCAGCTTCGTCAGCTCTGTTGTTGCCCAGTGACACTGGGTCATCCTCACATGTGTGGGCTTTGCATTTAATTACTGCCACTGCTTTGGGCAGTTGGATTGCTTCTAAGAGATGTTTTATGTGTTGGGAGTGTGCAACTGGTGTGCCTGCTGCTGTCATAAAATTTCTCAGATACCATAGGGCCCCAAAGTCGTGCACCACCCCGAACGCGTACCTCGAGTCAGTGTAAATGTCAGCAGATTTGCCTGCTGCCAGTTCACATGCTCTAGTCAGTGCTACTAACTCTGCCACCTGGGCTGAGTGAGGAGGGCCGAGAGGTTTAGCTTCCATGATGTCTGTCATTTACAACAGCATAACCTGTACATAATTCACCTGTGTCTGTTTATCTGTGACAACTCCCATCCATATAGAAAGTTACATACACATTCTCTAAAGGTGTGTCATGTATGTCAGGTCTAGCAGTAAAGGTCTGATTCAGATATGTCATACAATCATGAGTATCATCATGTCTGCCGAACTCACCTCCCGCCAGCAACTCCTCTCCTTCCACCCTTTGTACATCATGTTGTACATATGGCAGGTATGTTGCCGGATTCAGCGTACTGCAACCTTTAACTTTAATATTTGCAGGAGCGGTTAGGGCTAGTTCCCATTTGTTGAACCTTGCCGAGGAGATGTGTCTAGTTTGAGCTGAGTTCAACAGGGCAGATACAGCATGGGGAGTCTAGACAATCATATCATGGCCCAATACTACATCCTCACTTTTACTCACCAGTAAAGCGATAGCTGCTACACTTCTCAAACAGGTGGGGAGTGATCTTGCTACCGTGTCCAATTGGGCACTGTAGTATGCTACGGGCCTACTGGCATCAACATGTTTTTGTGTAAGGACACCTGCAGCACAACCATTGGCTTCCGTACAATATAAATCAAAAGGTTTTTCATAATCGGGTATTCCCAATGCAGGAGCTTTTGTCAGACTATCCTTAAGATTAAGAAAAGCCAGTTCTGATTCCTCAGTGTGTATGACGCGATCAGGCTTTGAGGAAGAGACTAGTTCCTGTAAAGGCAAGGCCAAAATAGAAAAACCTGGTATCCACATTCGGCAATATCCACACATTCCCAAGAAAGTACGAATTTGCTGTTGATTCTGTGGCAGTGTCATGTTTTGTATGGCCTGGATTCTATCATTTGTCAGATGTCATAACCACTGGGTTAGGCAGTGTCCCAAATATTTTACTCTGGGCTGGCACGGCTGTAACTTGTCCTTAGCCACTTTGTGTCCTGTTTGTGAGAGATGAAGTAACAAAAGTTTAGTATCATTCACACATGACATAAAAGAGTCAGAACATAGCAATAAATCGTCCACATATTGAATTAGAACTGATCCATTGGCAGATTGAAAAGCTTGTAAACAGTCATGCAATGCCTGGGAGAAAATACCGGGGCTGTCTATGAAACCTTGGGGCAATCGTGTCCATGTATATTGCACACCTCTGTATGTGAATGCGAATAGGTACTGACAGTCAGGATGGAGAGGCACAGAGAAGAAAGCAGAACAGAGGTCAATGACAGTGAAATGGGTTGAATTTGGTGGGATCTGCATCAGGATGACAGCTGGATTTGGCACTACAGGGAATTGGCTCTCTACTACCTTATTAACACCTCTAAGGTCTTGCACCAGCCTATAACCCCTCCCACCACTCTTCTTTACTGGAAAGAAGGGACTGTTGGCTACACTAGCTGTACAAACTAAAATTCCTTGTTGCAATAATCGCTCGATTATTGAAAACACCCCTATTTCCACTTCCTGTTTAAGTAGGTACTGGGGAATTTTTGGAGCTTGCCTACCGCTTTTTAAGTTTATCATTACCGGGCTTACGTTTGCCATTAATCCAGTGTCCTGTCCATCTTTTGTCCAAAGGGAATCTGGAATTTGGGACAACATTTCATCTATTTGTGATGGATTTTCTTTTAAAACTGTAGAGTGGTACATTATTCTTTGAGGGGTGTCTAACATATCCCGCACATCGTATACCATTCTCTCTGGGATATCTAAATATACACCATCAGGGGTGCAATATATGACACATCCCATTTTACATAACAAGTCTCTGCCCAGCAGGTTAGTAGGAGCTGCGGCAGCCAGAAGAAAAGAATGTCTGCTATGCAAAGGACCAATACTAACCTCTGCGGGCCTTGTTAAAGGATAACGTTCCACTTTATCTGTCACACCCATTGTTGGTATTGTCTCATTGGTCACCTGTAAATTAACGGAAGATTTCATCACTGACTTGGTCGCCCCTGTGTCTACAAGAAAAGGATTTTCAGTACCAGCTACATCAACCATCAAGACCGGTTCTTCCCTAATACTTCCGGTTAACCTGACTATCTGTAGACTACAGGTATGACCTGACCCCTAGCTTTGGCTACCATTCTCCAATAAAGCATTTACGGCTACAATTGAAGCTGGTGCTTGCTGAGCATTTGCTGGTCTCTGTGCATATCCCTTATGGGGTGTCCAGATTTTCCTTGATGTGGGGTCCATACTCTTTTTACTGTGCAGTTTCTACTTAAGTGTCCTGTTTGTTTGCAATTAAAACATGTCCGTGATTCAGGTGAAAGCATGTGTTGTTGTGAAGTTTGAGCAGAGGGTAAAGGTGGTGGATATGGGTAAGGATAGGGAGGGTAAGGGTATTGTGGGGGAAAAGACGTGGGTGGATATCCTGTGACCTGTGGTTGCATTGGGTTAGTGGGATAGAATTGTGTTTGTTGTTGAGTGGGGTTAGTGAGAGCAACTTGTTCTGACATGAAAGTGTGTGCAAGTGCAAGCGTGTCTGTTGGCTGTGATATTAACGTCATTCTCTCCAGAGCATGTATACTGACAGCCATTAATTTTTTGCTCTGGGTCTCCCTCTTTTTTGAGATGTTTTTGTCATGTTCTATGGCAGACTCTATGAGGTTATCTATTGTAAGTCCCCACCAGCCAGGCTGTGAGGTCTGAACCCGAGTTTTTAAATTCTCTTTTAACCCATCCATTAATATTGTGACTATAATTCCCCTGTGGTGAATGCTATCTTTAATCTCTTCTATCCCAGTGTACTGGGTGATAGCCTGCAGAGCCCGGTCACAATATTCTTCTGCAGTTTCACTCTCTTTTTGTTTAATTGTGAAGATTTTGTTCCAGTTAACTACTACTGGCAAATATACACCCAATTGAGTCACAATGTGGGAAATGTTACCTTGCTTTACTTGGTCTGTTAAGGGAACGTCGCCATCCAATACACAGTCCGTGATAAATTTTGTCACGTCGGTATTGCGTGGCAGGCAGGCCCTTAAAACCACATGCCAATCTTTATTTGTGGGCTCATGAGAACTATCCAAATTTCTCAAAAATCTTTGACATTTGGCTAATTCTTTTTTTGGATCAGGGAAATCATTTATGATGGAATTTAGTTCTGCCCTTGTCCATGGACAATGCATCACTACTTCCCTCGTGGGTACTATACCATTTGCATCCTCATTTCCATTCAAAACAGTTATTGTCCGAATGGGATGCAGACCGGCAGCGCTGCTACCTCTGACCTGGTTACCTGGCTGGGTGTTTAATCTGCTGCTGCTACGTATGGTATTAACAACTTCCTCAATGGGTGCAGAGTGTATTAACACTTCCCTTGCTGTTACCGATGGAGATGGCGGCACCACCCATGATTGTGGTGATGCAGCATCTATCATTTGCACTGCATGGGAAATGGCAGACATTACAATAGGCTCATCTTCTACATCATAAACATTTTCTTTATGGTTACTTAAGAGGGGGTACAAATTACTTGTTACATTTTTATTGGTATTCTCCAACGCGTTTCGTACCTCACGTACTTTGTCAAGGATCCTTGACAAAGTACGTGAGGTACGAAACGCGTTGGGGAATACCAATAAAAATGATCCTTGACAAAGCACGTGAGGTACGAAATGCGTTGGAGATGGCACAGTTTGAAGGCTGCTCGTTTGATCTCCCCACTTCACCAGAAGCAAGACGCTGCTGACCGCCGTGCAAGGAGGCACAGCACGCCAAAGCCGAAAGTGACGGAGGAGACACCGCGCGCCGCACAGCCAAAGGAATACCGGAGGGATGGCAACTTTAGGGTAAGAGTAAGGGCAGTGTGCTACTCTACAAACACCCATGTTCCGCATTCACCGGACTATCTTTGAGACATTCTACTCCATACCACTCTGTCACAAAAAAAGGGCTATAAACAACGAGTGTGTATAGGAGAATTTATTTATTAATTCAAGTAAATAGTGGTTTATTTATTTATTTATTTCTATACACAGTACATGTTCAAGTGCTCATTTTTAACATTGATTTATGACACTAGAATTTAACTGAGCAGCTTTTTCCGCGCAACACGACAATTATCCTAAACCTGTATATTATTCAGGTACAGTCAGTTACACTTATTAAAAGTACAGTCAGTTACACGCAATCTATACATACACAAGTTAGGCATAAAAGGAAATAATACAGACCCAAGTACAGTTATACATACGCTGCACCTCTGGACCCAGAGATAGACCTCAGACTAGATATCCTCAGTACACCCAAAATTCAGCATGAACTGCCAAACCAGTATTTGGACACATGTATTTTTTCCCCCCCAGACTGAAACAGGACAAAGGGAAAACTTCCTGCTGATCTCATTGGTTCCCAGAGGAGAAGCATATGTTATGGCACATTTAACAGGTTGTTTCAAATACACTTTCCCTGCCTCCGACAACAGGGGTCTTTCTAGTAACGCCTCCTGTAACATTCCATCAGCTAAACATTTTGTTGCTTGTAAGTTCTGTGATCCGTAACTTGAGTTTGCATGATGCGATCTCTCCACCGATAACACCTGGATGCTGTAAAAAGCGTACGCATCAGAACGAAACCAAATACACCTTGCTTATCATGTATAATACCTTAGTTATCAAGAACCTCTATTTCTTAGCATTTAAACTAACTTAACCAACTTGAATCATACAATTTGATGCTAATGGAACCTTGTGTGCGAATATGTAGTGTGTGGGTATTCGGAGTTTGGTATAAGGACGCTAGTTATTAATGGGTGAGATTTAAGTGCATAATCTCTCATACACGAAGTGAACATCCAGCAGTGTGGATGGCTGAGGGTTGTAGTTCTACATGCCGTCTGTCAGCAGGCCCCCACCTGTTGTGTGTTCAAAGGAAAACAAAACCTCTTTTGTTCTCACAGACTCTTGTGTGAAATGCAAATGTATTACCTCCTCAAGGTGTGGAGTTTAGGGCCATTCTGTCTAGGATTCAGACAAATCCAATTGTGTAGATCAATGCCTGGATTATATTACAATTGCAACAACTATACTTTATCTGCATCCAGGGATTCCCAATTTGTATGTAAAAATACCCATTGTCTATTCTTATTTACTTTTACTCAGAAAGCTTGTTTTTCCAGTTGCCCTTGGTAGGTTAACAAAAACATTGCCATCTGTTCTTAGCTCCTGAGTTATAACTTGAATTGATGCTGGCCACAAAATGGTGTTTGGCGATCTCATTTCCAAAATGGAGTCTTGCAGACATCGCAATATGGCGTCGCCGCGATTAAATTTTAAACTGAACTTGTCTCAGCCAATGATTCAGCTTCGACAGTGTGTTGCCTGTGTTGTTTATCAAGGGGCTGCTGTCTCATACAAGGATGTTCTCCCAAAGTGTAAAAAAAATAATAAATTAATTAAAGTGTTTTTTTGTGTGTATGTACACATTAGCCACACTTATAAGAAACATAGCTGCACAAGGGTGCTACCTGTGCTGTTTATCAAGGGGCTGCTGCCTCGTTCAGGGGTGCTTTCCCATCAGTGTAAAAATATAAAAATAATTGTTTTTTTATGTGTGTGCATTTGCCACAGTTATAAGCAATGTAACTGCGCAGGGTTGCTTCCTGTGTTGTTTATCAAGGGACTGCTACCTCAATTAGGGATGCTCTTCCCCCAGTGTAAAAAAAAAATATATGAATTAAATTGTTTTTTTTCTGTGTGTGTGTGTGTGTGTGTGCACGGTAGCCACACTTATTAGTAATTTAGCTGTGCAGGAGTGCTGCCTGTGTTGTTTATCAAGAGGCTGCTGCCTTGTTCAGTGGTACTCTCCCCCCAGTGTAAAAAAATAAAAATTGTATTTCTTTCTGTGTGTGTGCATTAACCACACTTATCAGCAATGTAACTGTGCAGGGGTGGTGCCTGTGTTGTTTATCAAGGGGCTGCTGCCTTGTTCAGTGGTACTCTCCCCCCAGTGTAAAATTAAAAAAAATATATAGAAGTATTTTTCTCTGTGTGTGTGTGTGCGTTAACCACACTTATCAGCAATGTAGCTGTGCAGGGGTGGTGCCTGTGTTATTTATCAAGGGGCTGCTGCCTTGTCAGTGGTACTCTCCCCCCAGTGTAAAATAAAATAAAATATAAAAGTATTTTTCTTTCTGTGTGTGTGCATTAACCACACTTATCAGTAATGCAACTGTGCAGGGGTGCTGCCTGTGTTGTTTATCAAGGGGCTGCTGCCTCATTCAGGGGTGCTCTTCCCCAGTGCAAAAAAAAATTATAATAAATTAATGAAAGTGTTTTTTACTCTGTGTGTGTGTGTGCATTAGCCACACTTATCAGCACTGTAGATGCGAAGGAGTGCTATCTATGTTATTTGGCAAGGGGCTGCTGCCTTGTTCAGTGGTACTCCTCCCATTGTAAAAAAAAATAACAATAATAAAAGTGTTTTTTTTTCTGTGCGTGTGTGTTAACCACACTTATGAGCAATGCAGCTGTGCAGGGGTGCTGCCTGGGTTGATTATCAAGGGGCTGCTGCATCATTCAGAGGTGCTCTAGCTCAGTTTTAAAAATATATATTTTTTGTGTGGTTGTGCACGTTAGCCGCAACTTAGCTGCTCTATAATTGCTTGGTGAAACTGCTGCAAGACTGCAGTGAGTATGGAGGACAGTCACATGACAGGAGAGCAGGATCCACATACCATTCTTATAGCTGCCGGCAGCAGTCATGATAATAATGCAAGGCCGTCAACATCACCTATGAAGACCGATAGACCAGGGCTTAAGTCAGGCCATGTAAAATCAACTTTTACCCTGTTAATCTAATCTAAATCTAAGTTAGCTTTAGAGAAACAAAAAACTGGCAATATTCCATTAACTACATGAAGTGACAAGGAAAGGGTAAGGCCTTCACCTTTAATTATGACTGGTGGCTCTATTTGTGATGATTTTAGCCCTTTTTCTTGTAGGAAAGATACAAAAAAAATAGAATTGTTAAGATGAGCAAGACACCAGAACCAACTGTGTGCTCTGAAAAATCACAGATCCCAAAGGAGAGTCCAAGTGTGTCTGCAGTTGCCATGTGTGAGCCTGACCTTTCTAATACTATACTTGAAGAGGCTCCTCCTTCCACCATGTGTGTGCCCTCTGCAAATGTGGGGATGAACAGCACAAGTGAACATACTAATGTAGAAATTGAGAATGCTTCTATGGAATTGCACCAAGAGGATGAGAAGGATATTTATGTAGTTGGTGATGACAACAAGGATGATGAGGATGTTGATGCAAAGGATGTTTGTGTAAAAACTATAAATCAGGAGACAGTTGTTGCCCATGGTGGTAAAAACTCCCATTGTTGCCTAGGCAAAGGACCAAAAAATCCACTTCTCATGTGTGGAGTTATTTCCACCTAAATCCAAACAACCTTTGCCAAGCCATTTGTAACCATTGTCAAGTAACAGTGAGTAGTGGAAAGGACCTTTACCATCTTGGAATATCCTCCCTGTTATGTCAATTGCAGTACATTCATCAAATTGGAAAGTGTTTTTCAAATTTAGAAACTTTGGCTGAGAAAAAACATAATAACAATCAGTCCAGTGTCACCAATTTGCTCCCTTCTCTCTTGACCCAAGTGCCTGCAATTTCCACCACCAACAACTGCATTATCCTCAACATCTTCAGTCATGATTGGAAGAAGTTCTGTATCCAAATTCATAAGCATGACTGACTCCTCTCCTTCAGTATTTCCTTAGAAGGATCCTTGAGTGCTATGCCTGTTGCTGCTGCTGGGGGTGGAACTTCATCCCAGAAAGGGCCAAAGAAGACTACTACTAGTAGTAATTTAAATGACTATTAAACAGTCCTTTGATGAATAAAGTAAGTATAACAGCTCTCACTTAGTTTCACAGCGGATCACTAACGCCATGATGGCTGAGCCAGTATTAGATGGTGAAATAATAGAAAAGGAGGATGACATTATGGAGGAAGTGCAAAAGGAGGATAAGGGGGAAATTTGTGTCCCATCTGACACTAATGAGGATGTTGATGATGAGGATGTTGTTTGTGTAAATCAGGCACCAGTGGCAGCAGTTCTTGATCATGATAAAAAGAAAGCCAGAAAAGCCACATCTATTGGTGTGGAATTATTTTAATCTAAATTCTGAAGACATCTGTTACATTTGTAAAGCCAAAGTTAGCAGCGGAAGGGACATAAACCATCTAGGCACCTCTTCCCTGTTATGTCATTTGTAGCGAGTTCATGCAATTTGTTTTAACAAAATTATAATACTTTGTAAATTCATAACAAGCAGTCCAGTATCAGCTACCAGCAGTTTGTACCAGCACATGCAATCTCCACCACCAACTCCCTTATCATCAACCTCCTCCTTAATAAAATAAGGTAGTCCTTCCAAAAAAATGTTTTGTGGGAGCCCAAACAAACCAAGGAGTTCAGCCATGAATCAGTCCTAGTCACTAAAGTGCTTGGTTTGTTAAACTGTGCATGCCCTTTTTAATATCCCACATAAGAGTGGGTAGATGGGAGGGACAATTCCATCTTGCACCTCATTTCTTTACATTTTCCACAATTTGGGGCATTGCCAATTGACATTATTATAGTTTATTAAACTATCATCCTGTCTGCCACTGCTGTGTGGCAATGTTTCATAGATGGTGCAAAAGAAAGAAAAAAAGTATTCCTATAATGGGGCACTCACAGAGCATAATTTAAATAATCAGTAAATATTTTTTATCAGAAAATATAGTTGTGACCTATTTCATAAACATCAATATCATAAAATATAACTTTTATTGGTCTCTCATAAAATATCAGTGAAATATTAATACATATAACAAATAAAAATTTAAATTGTCTATCAACCACCTGTATAGTATAATAATAAAGGCATCAATGCTGTCCGTTATTTCCTGGAAAAATCTGGAATGGATGATTTTGGTCACTTCTTGTTAACCCTACTTTCCTTTGTATTGCCAAAAATTTTTTTCGTCTTTAATGATAGATTCTACTTGCAAGTAAGGGGGACAGCTATTGGGGTGGCTTGCGCCCCCACGTATGCTAACATCTTCTTAGGCTGGTGGGAGGAGACCATGGTTTTTAATGATGATAATGATGATTATTCAAACACATATTGTTATGCTTAGGGTATATTGACGATCTCTTGATTATGGTCCTAGAGATAAATTCATTAGATTTATTGATTTGTTAAATACCAACAACTTGAATTTGAGACTGATGTATGAAGTCAGCGAATTGGAGATCACATTTCTGGATTTGAAGATCAGTAGGATGGAAGATGGGAAAATTGTTACAGATCTGTTTAGGAAACACACTGCTACAAACAGTGTTTTTCACAGAACTAGTGCACACTTTCCTCTGGTTCTTAAAGGGATACCAAAGGGTGAATTTTTTCACCTGAAGAGGAATTGTTCGGATCAGGCACAATTTCTCAAAAGGTCTGAATAACTGACTGATAAAGAGAGGGTACAGTAAAAGGGCCATTAAAAAGGCCAGATATGAGGTCAGTTTGAGGGACCATAATTTTTTATTGTATCCCAATTTAGTCCAAGATACAGTACCTGATAGGATTAGACTTGTTGGAGACTTTTGTGCAGAATGGCGGGAAATTCAACATATAATTCAGAAATATTGGCCGATATTAGAACTAGATTCAGATCTGGCCAGAAAATTTGGTCCCAAAGTTTCAATGAGCTGGAGACGATCAACAAATCTAAAAGACAGATTGGTGCACAGCCATTGGAATACTAACAAGAGAAGGAAACCTGTGATTGAGGGATCATACAAATGTGGGAACTGTAAAGCCTGTATTTACATGGTACGCACTACGGAATGCAAGGACAATTTTAATAAAGTACATAAGATACATGATTTTATCAACTGTAAAACTTCAGGGGTTATATATTGTGTGATCTGCCCCTGTGACAAGAAGTATGTTGGTATGACTACTAGACCACTGAAACAATGGGTGCAGGAACATGTGGGTAGCATCAGGAATTCATTGACAGATCTGTCTAAATTTAAACAAATTACATCCATTGTGAGGCATTATTATGAACAACATCAATGTGACCCTAAGAGTTTGAAGGTACATGGTATAGAGAGGGTGAGCCTAGGAATTAGGGGTGGCAATCTCACCCAAGAATTGTTAAAAAGAGAAAATTATTGGACCTTCCTCTTAGGTGGTTTACAACCAATGGGACTAAATGAACACATTAACTTTGGTGTTTTCTTAAAATTAATTATTCGTATTTTTGCGAGATCTACATATGAATTGATCTTTGAAATATTATTGAAAATTCTTGTTTAATATTTATTAGGTAGTTTTGGTATATTTTTTATTTTATTTTATTTTAGTTTATTTTTATAGAATTACATATTATTCCCATAATATACATGTTAATAGGGTATAGGTTTTATTATTTTTATTATTATGCACATATATGATTGTATTGTTTATTCAGTCACTGAGGTGTACTGTATATCATATATATTTATAGGTGGCTTAGTTTGGATCCCACTATTTGATATACATCACAAGGACATTTTTATTTATTAATATATTCTTTACTATCACGGGGTTAAACCTTGGCATAGGTGAAGTAATTTATTATAATAAAATGAAATAGTTTCTTTTTTTCACTTATTTTAGGTGATGAGGATTTTTGCACTAGATAATAGGAATATAGTAATAATAATATTTGAATAACTACCACTGTAATATATATTTATGGTTATATAATTTATTTTCTGGAGACTTGTAATGATGTACTCACTTTATTTTATTTTATTTTAATTGAAATATGTATAGATCAATGATATATTGGTTTATAGGTGTTATATTGTATTGTTTATAATTGTGGATTATTGGAATAAATAAATAAGTAAATTCACAAGATATTAGTCTATTAATAATGTTATGCTTACATCTTTAGCTTATATATTAGTGCTCAGTAAGAGATATTTATAATTAGATCTTCATGGTAATTCTATAGTAACCTTATATGTATCATTACTGGGATAGGACTTATGCTGTTCGGTTAGGATTTCAATTCACACTGTTCCCTATGAGAATGCATTACTTTGACTCTTGAGCCAATGACAGAGCTGACAGGCATAGCAGATTGGCCCTGCACTCCATCAATCAAATAGAGATGTGTTGATTGGAGAATCAGCACTTTATAGGACCATGCAACCCAGAGGGTGGGTCGCTCCTTTGAAAAAGCTAGACAGCGAAATGCGAGTCAACAGACACACGATACATGCTATCCAGTGTGTGTTTTGTGTTTTAAATGTATTAACCACCATTGAGTAGTAGTCTCTACGAATGTGATGGGTGTCTGTTAGATGCTCGGACAGCACAGCGGGGACAGCTGACCTACACTAGTTGCTGCCCAAAGAGAGACTTTGTATCAGATTATTATGGCACATGCCATGTAGTGAAGTAATACTGATACAGGACACCCGGGTTATTATCTATGGTTACCATCAG
This sequence comes from Taudactylus pleione, assembly GCA_031769625.1. Taxonomy (NCBI): domain Eukaryota; kingdom Metazoa; phylum Chordata; class Amphibia; order Anura; family Myobatrachidae; genus Taudactylus; species Taudactylus pleione. The sequence goes on along the minus strand of JAUIMM010000150.1, from coordinate 3,452,702 downwards.
GGGATTGTGTTGTCTTATTGAATGGTGATGAGACAGTGTAATTTAACTGTTAATGTATAATAAATTATTGCAGTTTGGGGTTGGTGTGGCTGGGCTGCTCTGGTGAGGCACACATTAATACTTTATTCAGCACTTTTACACTTTCCAATATAATTTGTGTATATATATATATATATATTTTTTTTTTCTTAGCTTTTTAATTACACCTTCACTTATTAACACATACTTTTTCCTTTAATCCTATACTAACACTTTAGTCTCTCTCTGGTGTGCTTCGCTGGGGTGGCTGGCTATCGCCGGCTTTTTTGGGGTTCTGCACCCCAGATTCTGACCAAGTGATAGGGACCTCCGGTATCAGAGACTCCGGGACGCGGCCCGGAGGCTTAGCCATATCTTTGCAAATATATGCAACTGAGATCTCTGAATTATCTACCACCATGTAGTTTTTCAAATCTTATTGCTGATTTCATTCTGAGTGCTGGGGGAATACTTTTTGTTGTTTCTTGTATAGACTAACCCCTCCCTTACATGCACCTGAGTGATATTACTGAAGTGATTGAGCAGCTTCCAACTTGTATTTCTGTATTGAGAGGCATAGATGGGACCAGCGTTAGGAGGGCGTGCTGGTTCTTGTAGTGCCATTAGGAGGACTTAGGGGTGACTCCAAGGTAAGCAAGCTCTCAATTCAGTTATATTTGTATGTGCCATTATCATGTGGCCTTATATTGGGCAATTATTACCCTAATTGGATATAGTTATCAGTTTTGGGGATGAGTTTGGGGTGCGGTGCCCCTTGGGGTTGGTGTGGCTGGGCTGCTCTGGTGAGGCACACATTAATACTTTATTCAACACTTTTACACTTTCCAATATAATTTGTGTATATATATATATTTTTTTTTTCTTAGCTTTTTAATTACACCTTCACTTATTAACACATAGTTTTTCCTTTAATCCTATACTAACACTTTAGTCTCTCACTGGTGTGCTTCGCTGGGGTGGCTGGCTATCGTCGGCTTTTTTGGGGTTCTGCACCCCAGATTCTGACCAAGTGATAGGGACGTCCGGTATCAGAGACTCCGTGACGCGGCCTGGAGGCTTAGCCATATCTTTGCAAATATATGCAACTGAGATCTCTGAATTATCTACCACCATGTAGTTTTTCAAATCTTATTGCTGATTTCATTCTGAGTGCTGGGGGAATACTTTTTGTTGTTTCTTGTATAGACTAACCCCTCCCTTACATGCACCTGAGTGATATTACTGAAGTGATTGAGCAGCTTCCAACTTGTATATTAGTTTACTAATCAGACCTGCTAATAGATAACCATATATTATTGTGTGTGTGTGAGGCAATGTATCTAAAACAGCAACTGTGTATATGAGATAACGTATCAAGAGCTACTATGATACCTGTTATATAGGGTAGAAGCGCATAATCACAAGGGTGATCTTTCAGGCTTGTGGATATAAAACATAATATAGTAGGAGCGCTATATATATATATATATATATATATATATATATATATATATATATGTATATATATATATATATATATATATATACACACACATTAATCCTTGCATCCTACACCATTCAAATATTTATCTGGGGCATTGAGTGATCTTGTGAGGTATTATAATACTGTTCATTAGCAACAGTATGTTGCATTATTAATTTAACTTTGTTCATTGTGATATAAATTTGGAATTATTATGACCTCCGAATAGCACCTTTGATACCTTGATACCTTTATGATTTAATTCCTTGGTGTCATTATTTTGTCTCTAGTATACAGACGCCCATCCAACGTACTTATTATATACTGCTTTATTAGATGAATATAAGATATTATACTATACAGGTGGTTGATAGACAATTTAAAGATTAAAACATTTTTTGACAATACAAAGGTAAGCAGGGTTAACAAGAAGTGACCAAAATCATCCATTCCAGATTTTTCCAGGAAATAACAGACAGCATTGATGCCTTTATTATTATACTATACAGGTGGTTGATAGACAATTTAAATTTTTATTTGTTATATGTATTAATATTTTGCTGATATTTTATGAGAGACCAATAAAAGTTATATTTTATGATATTGATGTTTATGAGATAGGTCACAACTATATTTTCTGATAATAAATCTTTACTGATTATTTACATTACGCTCTGTGAGTGCCCAATTATAGGAATACTTTTTTTCTTTCTTTTGCACTATGTTAACCTTTATTCCTGGGTGCACCTCCCCATTGTGACAAATACACTGATACTAATAGTAATAGGGGAAAGGACGACGATTATTCAGGTTTGTGCGGATATTTCTTTTTTCTTTAATGTTTCATAGATGTCCTATATTTTTTTTAACTGCTATGCATTTGTGCCACTGCTCTGTTGGTTACTTTAGCCAGTCAGGTCGCTGCAGCCTTTGGCCTATATTGGTGAAACATAGTGAAATCAATATTGTGAACTGTGTGGTGGTTAAAAATATTTGGAAATGCCTGAAAATTATTCTTAATAAGTTTAATAATACTGTAGGAACAAAAACAGGCCCAATTTATGTGGTTTAGCTGTTTATATACATTTTTGAAAAAAAATACAGATCCAAAACCAAAACAAAACAACAAAAAACTGAGGATAAATATCCAAAACCAGATCCAGATCCAAAACACAAGTAGATACAGATCCAAAACCAATACCAAAACATGGGGTTCAGCAAACATCTCTTCTTTTTGGTAGCATTAGAATGGATGCTCAGACATGCCTGCATTCCCACCACCACTCCCCCGTTTTCCTGGACCTTCCCCTGTCACCACCCACAAATGGCACATTCTGTCCCTCAAACTAGCAGGCTGTCTGTGTATTCCGAGTGATCGCTTCCCGATTGCAATGACTGGCTCAAGCATGTGCATTTTGTTGCATATGCATGCACACACAGGTGACAATCAGCCAGCAGCGTGTGAATGCAGCCTAGCGAGCGGGTCTAAATCAAGCTCTTAATTTGAACTCTGTTATGCCAGATGTAAGGGAGGATGCAGAGAAATGGAGACATCTTAATTATTTTATACCTAGGTCAAGCTAACTTGGTGAAGATGATATTATTTCCAAGAATCATATACTCTCTTCAGTCTCTTCCCATATTTTAGTCTAGATGTGATGCCATGGAGATTGAAAGAATAATACATACTTTTATTTGGAATGGTAAGAGGGATAGAATTGAACTTGTAAAGCTCCAGCAGAGTAGAGTAAATGGAGGTATTGATTTAACTAATAGCACTTACAGTCATGCAGACCACCTTCGCTACTTGAGAGTTTGGCTAAATAATAAAAATTTGTATGCCAACACTAATGTGGAGGTTGAATTCTTAAATTGCATTATCTTAACCTATTTCTTGCATTTACATGGGAATGAGATTGAAAAGCTGCCAGTTCAAGTCCCAACAGTGGATACCCAACAGAAGGAGATCTCGACTGAGGTAGGTCAGTATCTTAACCCTCCCCTGTCCCCCCCAACCCTCCTTTAGTGGTACCTAACCATAATATACTCACCTAAACCTAACCTCAATTCCACTAGAGTGCCTAATGCTAACCCACAACCCCCATGGCTAATGCAAAGGGTGCCCCGGAATTACCTTCATACGTGCTTGCATCCTCTGCGTTCTGGCATCGGGATTAACATAGGCATTGGTATTTCAATGCTATGTGGTGTAACTAGGGCAGGGTGAGCAGGGTGCATGCCCTGGGGGCCGTGGGACCGCCGCCGGCCACGGTCCGGCCCACTCTAGTTAGCCACCAGTGTAGTGCCGACCACAGTGAGTGCGGTCATTGCTACACATTTACACAGGACCGGCACTAGGCTTCCAGCACTGGTCCTGTGCTGCACACCTGAGCCTGTTCCCTCCCCCTGAGTGCTTGCCCAATAGCGCCAGGAGGCAGGCTCAGGCTGTGCATAACACATGCATTGCCGCCAGCGCTGGTGGCGATGCATGTGTTAAATAGCAGCCAATGAGAGTCAGATAGACTCTCATTGACTGCTGCAGCACCCACTGCAAGAGCCGACCTTCCGTCCGGCTCCTACAGTGGGTAATGGGACAGACGTCATGACATCATGACGTCTCTCCCATTATGCTGAGCGCGCCAGCCAGGGAGGACTGGCGGGCAGCGGCAGTGGCAGGAGAGGTGTCGTGGTCCGGAGCAGCAGCGTGGATTCAGGTAAGTATATTTTTAAATATTTTTTTTAAAAAACTGTCAACACTACTGGGGGCACAACAGGGGAGGGGGGTGGCTACCACTGAGGGGACCTCTACTGGGGTGGGGGCACAATGGAGGGGGGTGGCTACTACTGGGGGCACCATTATTGGGAGGACCTCTACTGGGGGGCTATTACTGGGTGCTCCATTATTGGGAGGACCTCTACTGGGGGGGGCTATTACAGGGGGCACTTAATCGGGAGGGGGAACCTCAACTGGGGACCACTACTTTTGGGGGGGGAACTACTACTGGAGGCATTATAAAAGGGGCCTACTACTAGGGGCACTGCACTGGGGGGACCACAACTGGGGTCAATAACAAGGACAACTACAGGGACCACTGGATAGGGGGGCTCACTACTTGGGGCCTGCATCAGGGGGACCACTACTGGGGACACTGCATGGGAGGGGGGAGACTACTGCTGGGGGCACTATATAAGGGGCTTACTGCTAGGTCACTGCAGGGACCACTACAGGGGGAACTAGATAGGGGGGATCACTACTGGGTGCCTGCATAAGGGAAACCACTACTGGGAAAACTGCATGGGGGGGACTACTGCAGGGGGCACTATATAAAGTGCACTGCATAGGGTGGGACTACTACTGGGGGCACTATATAAAGGGCACTGCATAAGGAGATACCACTACTGGGTGCACTGCATTGTGGGGACTGCTACTGGGGGCACTGCATAAGGGGGAACACTACATAGGACACTGCATTTGGGGGGACCACTACTGGGGGCACTGAGTAAGTGGAACTAATTGGGGGCTGTATAAGGGGGACCACTACTGGGGATACTGTATAAGGGGCAATACTATGGGCCTGCATAAGAGGGACCACAACTGCATACTGGGGGTACTGTATAAGTGGAACTGCTGGGGTTAAGGTGCATATGGATAGGAATGTTCAGCATGAAAATAAAGGGGTGTGTCATGTTGACACTCCCCATTTTTAAGTGACCACGCCCATTTTTTTTCCGTGTGCACCGAAGGCGCGCGCACATACCGGGAAGTTGGTGGGGGGCTCCCTTTTCAAATTTGCCCTGGGCTCCAAATACCCTAGTTACGCCACTGGTTATAGCACTTGCCGGGATTCCACTGTCGAGATTGTCAGCCATGTGGCCAACGTCTCATAACTATATCTCCTTACATGATAGCGAGATACCCATATCGGTTCATCAATAAATACAATTTATACATTTGTTAAAACAGTATCTATGATAAATGATCACTTAAATGTATCTAAAATTTTGTGGTCACAATCTTGAATCAAACAAGAAATGAAAGTAATCCTTTATTATCCCCTAGTAACATGTTACATCAAGGTATTTATCACAGCTGTGTTTTGAAGAATGAATATCATGACATCTAGTGGGATTTCAACTCTGTTTCACAAGTATATTAGCATTGTTACTTCTCCTCTAACAGTGTATGTAGAAGTAGATATTCCTGTGTTAGTTTGTTTTGACATGACACAGTATATATAGGGTTTAACCCTTAGGTGAATGAAGTCATATCTGGGATTGCTTTCATCCTTTAATATTTAAAATTAGTGCTCAACTATTTTATTCCTGAACATTTAGAATTTAAAGATACGAACAGTAAGGATTCACTGCTTTGACTGGGAAACATAAGTTGCTGAATCTTATAAATCTGTCTTATTTTTATAAACAAGTACATGCCTCTAAAGGAATCATTAAAAAAAGTATATTTTATCCTCTAAGGGGAGTTGTGCTGTAATAAAACAGCAGGAATACTGTGTTGTGTCAATACAAACTGACACAGGAATATCTACAGTACTTGTACATACACTGTTACAGTAGAAGTAACAATGCTAATATACTTGTGAAATAGAGTTGCAATCCCACTAGGTGTCATGATATTCAATCTTCAAAACACAGCTGTGATAAATACCTAGATGTAACAGATTACTAGGGGATAATAAAGGATTTCTTTCCTTTCCTGTTTGATTCAAGATTGTGGCCACAAAATTGTAGATACATTTAAGTGATCATTTATGATAGATACTGTTTTAACAAATGTATAAATTGTATTTATTGATGTTTACTATCAGTTAAAGTAAAATGGCTATCTACATATGCTAAAGAGCTGATAAATCCTATTTTAGAAAAGGAATAATAAAAGATTATTTTTTATTTTAGAACTGTGTGTTAGCGCTTTTTATCATTTTTTCTATATTTACAGTTTATTGCCACAGGGACTGAGTAATCCCCTTGATACAAAAAGCAGCAAACACTCTAGTTCTATATAAATTTTAGTATTGGCACCAATAATACTTTGTTTATTTTTATTTTTTGCTATTTACTGTCATTTTTGATTACTCAAGTTAGGCACCCGATTGTTTTAATATACACTATGATGTCATTGTAATGTCTAGTTGATAGAATGGAGAGAAGAAAAAGATATATGAAAGGAACAGGTCCCGAGATAACAGAAACACCTAATAGGGATGAAATTGGACATATGCATAGATTGTTCAATAAGCTTGAAAATCTATGTACCACAGAAACAAGACACTGGTAGGATAAGGTCACTCTGCAAAAGTATCTTGATAGTGACCTCATTCCCCAGGGTCTGAGAATTCTAAAAAAAACAATGTTTTGGGAGGACAAGGAATTTACTGAGGAGTGGAATCAGACTTTAGATTCATGTTCAAAAAGTCTGATGAAACTACTAATAAAATATAGAGAGCTAAAAGTAAGCAAATTACAGGAAGAAATAGAAGAAATACATAACCTATTAAAAACCTTTGACAAAGACCCAGAATTCAAAATAAGAGACCCAAAAGTTAATAATAAAATTGAAGAGTTTGAACAAATGCTAATTAAAAAGAAAGAACATAAATGAAATAGAGACAAAATAGACTATGAAAAAGGAGAGACACGTGATTTTAACAGAAAACAAAGAAATGTAATAAACACTTTGTTAAGGGAAAACAAATTAGTGAGATATCAACAACAAAAACATGGACAATCCAGAAAAAGACCTTTTAGTGGAAATAGAAATATTTTTAAAAAACTTTAAAGAGCATAACCCAAAAACTTGGGGATATACACATAAAAACAAATATGAGATACTAGATCACTCCACAGAATTTGAACACTATACACCAGAATGCAAAAATAGGGGTAGATATAGGACATCAGAAACTGACGAAGAACTGGATTCTCCCTATATATCTCCCTAAATTTTTTAGACAAATGACAGTTCCCCAAATATACTTACAAGGAAAGCCCAAAGCGACAAAAAAGGTTAAGATAAAGAGAGCAAGGGGATCAAGAGGAGGAAAGGGCAAATCCACAAAAAAATCTGTGTCAGATAAAAAAAGAAAAAAATAAGGTTATCTTCAACCTATCTACAAAAAGATTAACAGAAGACGAATTAAAACTTTTAGGAAAAGGATTACATTTTGCTCTGATTACAAAACCAAACTTGTTCACACTCTTCATAGATCTAAAAAGGTATGTTAGAACTTTGAGTCAAAAAAGGTACTTTGCACTAAAAGACCTAAAAAAATCTAGAATAATAGGATCACCCATACTAATGGACAAAAAGGATGATGAAATGATAGAATTATTAGAATCCCTACAGGAAGAGTCAGATATACAAGAAGATGTCAAAATATATGACCCAAAATGGAAAAACATCTTTAAAAGAAAGTCAGACTTCTATCCATTTCAAGCTAAAGGACCATTTATTGAAGGTTTCTATAATAGTGCACTAGAAGATTTCCGTGAGATGTGTAAAAAAGCAGAAAAAAATATATTTAAAGATAATCTGAGTAAGGGTGAAAGAAAAGCAATAAAAACCCTCTATTCAGAAAAAGAAATTATAATAAAATCGGCGGACAAGGGTGGTGGGATTGTGATACTTAACATGGTGGATTATCTGACAGAAGCCAATAGACAGCTAAATAACAGAGACTTTTACGCCATGTTGGATCACAATCCCACCACCCTATATCAGCAAAAACTAAAAGAGTTAGTAGAAACAGCTCTCGAAGATGGTGCAATTTCATATAATTTAATACACATACGGTCACATCCACATTTTATTTTTTACCTAAAATTCACAAATCACTTATATCACCACCTGGGCGACCTATAATTTTGTGCGTTTGTTCACTTACTAATAATTTGTCCGCATTTGTGGATTGTTATTTACAAAGTCACGTGAGAAATTTGAAGTCCTATATCAAGGACACTAAACAGTTTTTGAATATCACTAAATGTATTAATTGGAAGGAGATCTACACATTATTAACATGCGATGTTGAGGCTCTATATTCCAATATTCCTCATACTATAGGTGTACAAGCCATAAAGCACTATTTAGATAATGATGTGGATATGTCGGATTCCCTATGTGACTTTGTTATTAATTCTATTTATTTCATTTTGCAAAACAAATATTATTTATTTGACACCTGATTTTATTTACAAACACGGGGGGACTGCGATGGGTACCAGGTTTGCTCCGAGCTTCGCAAACCTATACATGGGTTGTTTTGAAGAGGTACATGTGTGGGGGAGCGAGTTCGGGGCAAACCTGGTCCTATATGGCAGATATATAGATGACATGTTTTTCATTGGGATGGGGATATTTCACATCTGCACGCTTTCATCAAGAGTTTAAATCTCAATAATTATGGTCTCACATTCACGTTAATTTTTAGCACTACAAATATTAACTTTTTGGACATTGCACTATCAATCAGAGAGGAGAAATTGGTAACAGAAACCTTCATTAAATCGGTAGATCAAAATCATTATCTTAATTTTAAAAGTTCACATGCCAAAACATGGAAAATAAATATCTCAAAGGCACAATTTATCAGAATAAAAAGAAATTGTACCACCAGAGAATCACATAATAGACGGACAGAGGTACTGTTTGAGTCCTTTTTAGAACAGGGTTACCCTAAGGAAATTCTTCAAAAAGCTATGAAGGAGGTAGTCAAAATAGATAGAGAGGACCTTTTAGATATAAAATATAAAAATCGAGAAGATGTGCCCAAAAAACAGAATAGATCATCACTATTTACAAAATATAATAGCTCTGCACAAGAAATTAAAACTATAATAAAGAAAAAATTATCTTTATTAAAACTGGATAGAATACTGAGAGACACAGTAGAGTTGGAAGGAGAAGTCATTTTTAGAAGGGCAGACAATATCGAATCAAAATTGGTCTCTAGCCACTTAAAGCGAGAATCAGTAAAGATAGAAAATATAAATAGCTGGCTTCCTAAGAAACTGTTAGGATTTCATAGGTGTGGAAAGACCTCATGTAATACATGTTTACACACAAAAAGAAAATAAACTGAATTTTCATCACATTATAATGGCAAAAAATTCTATAGAAAGGACTTTATAATCTGTAGAACAACCTTTATTATCTATAAATACAATGTGGCTGTGGAAACAGTATGTGAGATGGACCACAAGAAAGCTTCATACAAGATTTATGGAGCATTGGTGAAATATTAGTAAAGGGATAAAAACTCATCCTTTGTCTAGTCACATATCATAATATAAAAATTTATCCCAAAGAAAAAATTTCTGTAAAAGGCATAGAACACATTAAAGTAACATCAAGGGGAGGAGATAGGTTCAGTATGCTATGTCTAAGGGAAGCTTTCTGGATCTATAGACTTGGAACACTTTTTCCCAACAGTTTAAATTACACAATAGAACTTAACAACATTTAGTTAATCTAAAGGTGGCTTTATTCATCCAACTAGGGATACATGGTACCAGAGGTCCCTGTGTGCCAGACTAACTAGGAAAGACTGAATAGTTTAAATCCACCATCATATAATGAATAGTCTAACTTGATGAAATTATAACATCTTGAGTTTAGAGAAAAGATTTATTACTCTCTCCTTATTCAAACATTGATCTACTTCAAATGATCTAGTAAGGATATCTGACAAAATAGAAAGCAGTTATTATAGTTATAAATATTGGGATCTAAGGCTGTCAATAAAATATTTATAGTTTTAATTTATTCCATTCATAAACTCATGTGGTTTACATTTGATGTATCAATTCAAATTCGGTAAGTGTTTTTCTATAATTATAATTTTATATATTTTTTTTATGTCTATTTATATGTTCATCCTTAGAGAGAAAAAAACTATAGGTAAATTTTATATATATATATATATATATATATATATATATATATAAGTTTTTCTTAAGATGTATATAATCAAACAATATTATCTTATTATCATCATTGATTTTTCTAGGTGTATATACTAATGGATGATTTATGTTACTTGAACCTCATCCGGCCCTCTAGATGAATATGAGTATGTATATGTAGTGTGTGTATATTTATATATATGTGTGTATCTTTGTGTCCAGGACAGTTCTGCTTCAAATCTTTCTCGCTTATATGATTCTAGGATTATATGAGAGTATCTCCAATGTCTATCAATTCTAAATGTTCAAGAATAAAATAGTTGAGCACTAATTAGAAATATTAAAGGATGAAAGCAATCCCAGATATGACTTCATTCACCTAAGGGTTAATCCCTATATATCGTTACCCAAATATAAAACCTGATTAGTAGATTGCCTACACATGTGCTGAATACATTGGCATAAATAAAATGTTGGTGAGAGAATACAACAAATATGCTAACTGAGGAAGCCGTTGATATTTTACAGAGGCAGAGAAATGCGTTTTTACTGACCTACTTACTGCCATTTAGAGACCAGTTGATTTGGTTTGTCTCCCTGAGGACTCCTGTCTCCCCCGGCAATCCGGCATTCAGGCTATTCACACCTGAGAAGCAGCTGCTGAGTACAGAGCGGATATGGAGTGGACGGCAAGGAGAAGGAGGAGAGGACAATTCAGTAGTGTGCCATGCTTACACCCTGCACCCACAACAGGCAATCCACCTTCCATTGGGAAGCTGCCCTCTGACACCCATCACCTGCCACACATCGGCTGTGGGAATCTGCACCCCGGCACGTTGGCTTCTGACTGTAGATAGATCTGCAGCACACAAGTCACGAGGTGGTGTTTTAAAAGGAGGAAGGGAAAAAGAGCTACAAATGGCACAATCAACCAACCTTGCTAAATGGGAGCACGTGGTAAATAATACTAGTTTTGAATACATATTTTTTAATGGTCATGATTTTTTTAAAGTATGTATAGTGTGCACTTAAAATGAATATGAACATTAAGAATTCACTGCTTTGAGTGGGGAAACATAAGTTGCTTAATCCTATCAATCTGTCTTATTTTTATAAACAAGTAGATGCTTCTAAAGGAATCATTAAAGAAAGTATATTTTATCCTCTAAGGGGAGTTGTGCTGTCATAAAACAGCAGGAATACTGTGTTGTGTCAAAACAAACTAACATAGGAATATCTACTTCTATGGTACATACACTGTTACAGGAGAAGTAACAATGCTAATATACTTGTGAAACAGAGTTGCAATCCCACTAGGTGTCATGATATTCATTCTTCAAAACACAGCTGTGATAAATACCTAGATGTAACAGATTACTAGGGGATAATAAAGGATTTCTTTCCTTTCCTGTTTGATTCAGATTGTGGCCACAAAATTTTAGATAAATTTAAGTGATCATTTACCATAAATACTGTTTTAACTAATGTATAAATTGTATTTATTGATGTTTACTATCGGTTAAAGTAAAATGGCTATCTACTTATGCTAAAGAGCTGATAAAACCTATTTAAGAAAAGGAATAATAAAAGATTATTTTTTTATCATAGAACTGTGTGTTAGTGCTTTTTATCATTTTTCCTATATTTACAGTTTATTGCCACGGGGACTGAGTAATCCCCTTGATACAAAAAGCAGCAAACGCTATAGTTCTATATAAATTGTAGTATTGGCGCCAATAATACTTTGTTTATTTTTTTTTTTTGCTATTTACTGTTACTTTTATTATACTACCCTAAGGCACGAGAGTGGCAAGGGGGGCATGGAAATTACTGTTAGCTATATTAGCCATATTGAAAATATGTATTCTACAAATTTTTGGAAAACAAATTTTCATGTTTTTAGAATGGAGTGGTTAGAGGCCTCATAACAAAAGTAGAAGTTTAAAAATTTTTTTTTCAAAACACGGGAAAGTTACATAGAAACCCTCTCCCACTCACTTAAGGAACAGATTTGGAAGTGTTTCAGAAATACCTTATGATGATAAACACGTGTATGTTATTAAGACCTGATCTCCCTCACTGCTCACTAGACTATGGCTGATTGTAATCATAGTGACAACTTTATTTTATATTTGTTACACAGGTATGGACAGGGGAAGAATAGACAACATGGATTCAGGTTACATCATAATTATTACTTTTATTTTTTATTTAACATTTATCTGAAATGTATAGAATCTACTAACTTTGATGTATATTGGTTATGTGTTCCAGAAATGTATCATGTTATATTTCCATTGCATGTACTATAATTGATATTTCTTATGCTTGTAATTGATTTGCTTCAATAAAGGAGAACATTTGATTTTAAAAAAATGTATACAATAAAGAAAAAAAATAAAGTATAACAAAGGGGGAGAAATAAAAGAGAAGAGAACAAAAAAGCAACGAAGCCAGCACTCACGTTCCGTCGATTCACTGTGAAGGTAACATATGAAAAATACAGCATACAGTAGTCAGCAGCAGCAGCCTGCCTGATGACTTTTTCAACCAAATCCTAGTTGGTTTATCTCAGGACAATCACAGTAAATCTACTAAACGTGAGTGCTGGCTTTTTATTGTTCCAAAACACTATATATATATATATATATATATATATATATATATATGTAAAAAGGGAAAGGCGGCACCCACAGGTCCGACGAAATGAAAGAACCAAACCCGACAACCGTGTCTGCCCCGCCCAACGCCCCAGTCCCACACGACCCCCACCAAGAACACATTGAAAAAACAAACACACACACCCCTACAGTGGAATCTCCAAGTTGACCGGCGCAGTGCAACGCTCCATGCCGCCGGGGGCCAGAGAGCGACACCACCACCGTGCGCCAGACACCCAGGCACAACACAGGACAAAGCAGCCTGACGCCCCCTGTGGACAGGAGGAAAAATTACCACCGTACACCGCGAACACGTGCGAACAGACAGCGAGGCACCAACATGCAGTGCCAAACACGATGAAATGTCAACAACGCGCCACCACACATAATGCAACCTGCAAGGTGTGAGTCAATGCCCACACATCAAAAAACTGAAGAAACAAAGCAACATAACACAAATCGCTCCCACAAAACGAAAGAGAACAAAAACTCCACACCACTGCACTCCCCAACAGTGAATGTGAACAAAGCAAAAATGCAAAACCACTATTCCAAGTGGAAAACAAACATGAACAATAACACATATACAAAAGACAACAACAAATGAAGAAGACATAGACAAAAAAACCAAGCATGCAACCACACCGCCACATACAAACGGCAAGCGTACCATCGAAAGGATCCCAAAAAGAACACATTGGTGAAGACATCCATCAAAACATGTGCACCAGAACTGGCACACGAGACAAAACGACAAAAAATGCACACGTGTGCCACAGAAATGCAAGGAAATGCATGACTGCAGAACACATGAAATGCAGCAAAAGAACCACAAAAGAAGACCCAAAGCAACACAGTCCGTGGTGAAGATTAATCCATGGTATACAAATATGACAACTGTGAGGCTATGAGAAAAAAAGCACATGGAACATAGGATGACCCAGCAGAGCTAAACCCAAAAAGGTGCTCAGGTAATCACTAATATGACAAAACATGAACATGTGCATAAATGCAAAGATAACTTGGACCACCAAGAGAACATACAGATGACTCAACAGTATGGGAAAAACATAAAAGAAAAAATCATGATAGAAAAAATCAATTAGAAAAAATGTTTTTACAAAAAAATATTGTACACAAAATATGTTATTAAAAAGCTCCACAAAATTTAAAAAGTTGAATATTCTTATAACTCCAGATGTGCACAAATGTCCAAACAAGGAAATGGACTAACCAGGAGATAAGCCAGAATTCAAAGGGAACATCTGTGACATATCACTCTCCTGTGTGCTACCTGGGTATATAGGAGACTTCTAAGTAGTACTTACAACACCGGATCTTCCCTGAAGGTCTCCCATTCAAGTACTGGTCAGGCCCAACACTGCTTGGCTTCCAAGTTCAGCTGAGATTGGGCAAGACCAGTGTGGTATAGTTGTAACAAAATACAACATCTCCCCCAGGGCTCACAGTGATAAACAAGAGGATATTATGTTTTTGTATTCGTCCCTGTATGTGTCCTGGAATAATCTAACTGGTAATAAAATATATAATTGCATACATATGTGCACATTATGAAATATGACTGAACGGTCTCATGAAGGCACAAATCTAGGAGATAATATGGAGCTCACAAAAAACAAGAAAAAGATAGAGGACCTCATTTAAATTCGGTCGCTGCGGCCGCATGATCGTAAGGGAAAATGGTCTGGATATGCAAATGATGCACTCTCAATTTGCGTCCTTAAGATCGGATCTTTAGCTGGCCGACCAAGGGGAGGATACGGCCGTAAGACAAAAAATACGCCCCCTTCTCGTACGCATTACAAGTCATCTCCGGGCATATAAGGATTAATCGAGACCATCGGGAACCATCGGAAATGGTCGTAGAGCTTAAGGTTGACCATACCCTCTCTTAAGCTCTACGATCAAATCAGTGTAAAAACCTCCCATGTCACGTGTGCTATTACACTACTTTGTTAATTATGCACTCCCATAAAACGCCATTTGCATAGTCAGGCATGCCTGCGTTCGGATCTCCACTCCCCCGTTTTCAATCACCTTCCCCTGTTACCACCCACAAACGGTTCATTCTGTCACTCACACTAACGACCTGGCTGTGTTCAAGGAGAGAGAAATTTCTGATCGACAGAGCTAGTTTGCGCACGCGCATTGCAAACTTTACCCAAGCGCAGTTTAGCGAACATCGGTAGCGTACGACCGTGCGGCCGCAATGTCCGACTCCGAATGAGTCCAGAGTCTCGTTTAGTCCAAAAGGAGTAACCGTATTCAATCTATGAATCCATTGAGTTTCTAATTGTAACAACCGCTTCTCACGGTCTCCTCCTCTCTTGTCCATAGGCACAAAGTCAATGATTTTATAGGATAAGGTTGCTAAATAATGTCTGTTCTGCTTGAAATGTCAAGCGACCAGCTGGTCCACTTCTTTTCCCGACAAAGCTTGTCGTATGGCTGTACGATGTTGAGTCATTCTTTCTTTGAATAGCCTAGTTGTTTTCCCAATATACACCAGACTACATGGACATTTGATCATACTGTATATACCAGGTATTTACTCGTGCAAGTCAAAATATGTCTGATGGGGAACCGTTTGCCAGAATGAGGATGTGTGATGCAACTCCCGGGATCCATATAACTGCACCACAGACTATATTGCTTCAAGTCCTCCCCTGTGACTCCCCAGCCACACCTCTCCACTAGGATGCACTCCACAGTCACTCACCCCCCCACACCCCTGCGGCACACATGTACACATTCCCTGCCGTTCTATCCCACACACCCACTCCGATGCACATGCTTCGGCAGATGTACTCACCAATACACTCCCCCTAGGATCCTTCCAATGGTACACTCGCCGTCCATACACAATGGCATGGCTACACACCTAGTTTCCTCCATCTACATCCTCTTCATTTTCCATCATCCTCTCTATATGCAACACTACTCCTATCTGTTTTCCACCTGGAACAACAGTTCCACACCTTCACCCCACTCACACCCACCACCAAGGAACACAGTGGTGTGGAGCAGTTGCTTTTTTGTTCCAAAAAGTGAGTGCATATATTTATTTTGTATGAAGCAGGCACCACATCTTTGAAGAATTTTTTCAGGAGTGCTGTCTTGTCTCAAGTGTATATGGTGCCACGGATGGCTGACTCCGTACTGTACTGGGCCAAATAACTAACGGGAGGAATTTTTTTATGTTTTTGTTTTTATGATTGGCTGTGAATTGTTATATATGTGTGCAGTAACCGGAGCTAAATTCCGGGTATACGTCTGTATACTTGGCCAATAAAAATTCTATTCTATTCTAAAAAAAAAAAGAGAAGAGAACAGGAATAGACAGGTAAGGAAGGAAAAGTAATTAAATTATGACAACAGAGGAGGATGAGTGGTGATGTGCATACAATAATCTTAGGTCTCCTTAACACTCAACCATCTATGCCCAGTAACCATAAAATCAGAGGAAGACAATTTCAAAGAAGTAGCATCTTCAAATCAGTAAAGCTCTGTCTCCTGTGCTTATCCCAACCCTAACTAAAATCTGTAATCTCTCTCTCTACTGGCAACTTTCCATCACTGTTCAAGCACGCAGTGATTACTCCCATTCTGAAAAAAACAAAATTCAGACCCTAATACTCTCTCAAATTACCGTCCGATCTCCCAGCTCCCATGCCCCTCCAAGCTACCTGAGAGACTTGTCTACACCCGCCTCACTCTCTTTCTTAACTCACACAACTTATTGGACCCACTTCAGTCCATCTTTCGTTCCCAACACTCCACAGAGACAGTACTGACTAAGGTAGTTAATGATCTTGCCACTACCAAGGCTAAAGGTCAATACTCACTCCTAATTCTTCAAGATCTCTCTGCTGCTTTTGAAACTGTTGACCACTCTCTTCTCATACAAACACTGCAATCTCTAGGTCGTAAGGACACAGCTCTTTCTTGGTTTTCTTCCTACCTATCTGATCGCTCTTTTACTGTTCGTTTTTCTGACTCCTTTTCGCTACCTCTATCAGTTGGAGTACCGCAAGGCTCTGTCTTGGGCCTCTGTTATCATCAATCTATACCACCTCTCTTGGCAAACTAATCAGCTCTTTTGGATTTCAGTACCATCTGTATGCAGATGATACTCAAATCTACCTATCCTCACCAGATTTATCACCATCTGTATTGGTCCGTGTCACTGAATGTCTTTCTGCCATTTCATATTGGATGTCATCTCACCACCTGAAACTTAATATTTCTAAAACAGAATTAATTATATTTCCACTGGCCAATAACAGCTGCCAACCTGATCTCTCTATCACTGTTGATACCTTGACCATCCATCCCGCCCCACAAGCTCGCTGCCTTGGTGTCATCCTTGACTCTGAACTGTCCTTTGTTCCCCATATTCAATCTGTCTCAAAATCATGTTACATACATCTAAAAAACATATCCAAAATTCGACCATATCTCACACAAGACACTGCAAAAACTCTAATCCATGCACTTATTATTTCCCGCATTGACTATTGCAATAGCCTCCTTACTGGTCTTCCCAAAAACAGGCTATCACCATTACAATCCATTATGAATGCAGCTGCAAGGCTTATCTTCCTTGCAAAACGTTCAT
Source organism: Taudactylus pleione (assembly GCA_031769625.1). NCBI lineage: Eukaryota > Metazoa > Chordata > Amphibia > Anura > Myobatrachidae > Taudactylus > Taudactylus pleione. Next base: position 3,434,980 of record JAUIMM010000150.1, on the reverse strand, counting down.
CATCTGCTGCTCCGCTCTGTCAGTCCCTCCATTGGTTGCCGGTTTTCTACCGTATTCAATACAAAATACTTTCACTTACACATAAGGCCATTAACCAAACCACACCAACATACATCTCTTCACTCATCTCAAAATATCTCCCAACCCAACCTGTCCGCTCAGCACAAGATCTGCATCACTCATCCCCACACATTACTTGCTCCCATTCACGGTTACAGGACTTTCTTCATGCTGCACCCTCTCTATGGAATAACCTACCTTGGACAATAAGACTTTCCTCTAGTCTCCAATCCTTCAAGCATTCCCTGAAAACCCACCTCTTCAGGCAAGCTTATCAGATTCCAGAACCTCCCACATAACCTTCATAGCTTCCATATCTAATTACATCCCCTTTTACAGTCCACACACAATCTCACACATCGTCTTTCTCTCACATCCTCTTGACATTTGGTCAACATTCCTGTGTGACTATATCATGCAGCCAACTAAGAAACTGTGCATTCTGGCTGGACCAAAATGCAATATATAGCATCTATCCTTGTGTATCAATGCCTATTTCCCTATAGATTGTAAGCTTGCGAGCAGGGCCTTCCTACCTATATATCTGTCTGTTATTACCCAGTTTTGTTCTATTTATGCTTACAATTGTAAAGCGCAACGGAATATGCTGCGCTATATAAGAAACTGTTAATAAATAAATAAAAAATAAATAATCCTCAATGAGTATATAATGAACTAATCTCTGGAACCACCTAGAGACAGGATGGCAGGTTGTGGACCTTCAAAACCATGGCACAGTTGCTCTCTTAGCATTTGCCAGATGTCAAAGCAAGGACTTTTTATTCTAAATAGACATAACCATTAAATTGGGACAATGCAGCCTTCAGATCAGCTGCATGATAATCGGACATCTGAGAAACCGTAAGGTTACTGTGGATGTCTGGGAAAATCACACTGCTGGTGCAGTGAGTGAAGAATACAGCCACTGGCTTTGGCACACCCAGAAAATGGAGCCCGCACATCCCCATTTTTGCTGCATTGTCACCACCCACAAATACAAGTGCCATGTAAATCACATCTCTTCGCTAATCCAGGGCCATTCCATTAGCTGTCTTCTGATGAAATAGACCTGGATTGGTTTAGAAATGAGAAATGAGGAGTTTTATTTTCTTGCAAAATTAGCTCATGTTCAGATTTTTCTTATTGCTTATCCAAAACACGTGATACCCGTGCTGCCAATGAGATGCCATTTTGAGATCCCAAAAAAACAAATTGCTCATCTCTATTAGAAACATGTCAAGCCACACCTCCAGTGATGTTTGTGGAAACAGCTCTAAGCATCTAGGAATGTAATCAGCATGATGATTCCTGCTCTGCACCTGGAGCATGTGGTCATTACCATCATGAACCCTATTGCTGATTGGCGGCTCCATCTCTCTGTCTGAACTAGCTGACCTTCAGAATGCATGCTAGGCAGCACCTACAGTCCCTGTATTGCACTGCAGGTGAGATCTTTTACACTGATGGAGCACAAACCACTGCAGCTGGGACCCAATCTGCCGACAAGACACGGGCTACTGCTGGCATTTCCGTCACCCCCAGTCACACTGTAGGTAAGAAATAGTTTATGAGAACTGTGCATGCTGCTGACACTAAGACACAGTTACCTGGAATGTTCTCAGTGTGAGGCTTCAAAGATTATATACAGGACTGATTTAAAGGAGCTAAACTGTGGAGTAAGGCTGGGTGAGGAAAATCATTGCTGATGGTGCTTATCACATGTTTTATTAACTATTTTAATACTGAATGCAATTTTTCTTCTACCAATTACTTTTGTCTCTGTGGATCTAAGCATATATCTGTAGTGCAGTGGCAGGCTTGTGTAGACGATATGTCTGTGAGTGACATCATTCACAAACATATTGCATCTGCCCTGCAGCACAGCCATTTAGCAGATATATCATCATGTCTGGCTGTGTACAAGTGAACCGCCAACCAGCCATACACTTGCTGCAGGGACTGACATCTCAACTGGATGGGCAAATTTAAATTCTGTCAAGTTGTGATGTCAGCATAGATACATCGGCTGAGTGATTAGTAAATGTCTATGCACTTACCAATCATTCGATAGGTCAGTAGATCGGTGTGGTGTGTTCCCAGCTTAACACTAGCCAATCTGCAATTAACATTGGTGGATACATCGAACAAGTTGAGCTAAATTCATCCATTAGAGTCCAATAGAGACTAATATGTTCTTTATTTGGATAATGACTAACTTAGCTAATTAACCCAGACACAATTTTGCATACTAGCACAGAGGAATGTTCTATCTTTTAGGATATTGTTATATGGTTGTTCTGTTGGCTAGATATGGATTGTATCTAATGATGTAACCATAAGGTTACTTGAGGTGAAGCTTGTGGTTACATCATTGAATACAATGTCGCAGTTCCCACCATAGACTTCAAGGGCAATTTCTCAACATTGAAGTCTATGGAGGAGACAGGCTGATCACACACAGCCAATCATCAAGCAGCTTTGATAGAGATGCCCATTAATTTGCTGGTGGCTCCTGCAATGACTGGGCACATGTGTGCCCCAGTCATTTGCGCAGTGGAGAGGTATGTGTTTACCTTTTTACCTGTACGGCATGATTTTGGGGATTGGCATTTTTTTTAATCCCCTGGATGCCTACATGGAACAAAGAGGACCTGAACATTCCATAGGAGAGGCGAGTAAGGATATTTTTATAGGTATCCCAATGGATTCCTACAGAACAAGGGGACATGATGGCTTCAAGTATACTAGGTGAGTATGTTTGATAGTGAGTGTGAGTGTTCATGTATGTTATAATAAACTTTTACTGATATGGAGTGTGTGTTGTGTTTTTTTTAAGTATTTCTTTAGCTGCGTAACTACAGGTACCAGCGGTCCCGTAATGCCCCACATGCTGGTACTTGTGGTTCTCCAAGTAACAGTACAAAGGGGAGGTTTGCAGAGATGTGTAGTACCACAGCTAAAAACAATTTTTGAACTTGTAACTTTCTCTAAACACATTTAAACTATTAACCAGGTACCCAACGGCTAAGGGTACCGGGGATAGCCCCGGGCTATTAGCCTAGGCCTGGGGTGCCCTGTAAAGGAGGAACCCACTATTGGGGGTTGTTCACTTCTCCAGGGATCCCTGGCCTGGGCTGACTAGCGGTCAGGGGTAATGCTTTGGCAGGGGAACCGGTGAAAGGTTTTCCCTGGCTGTGGTTTAGCCCTCCCTGGTAGAAAGAGTCTGGTGCTGGCTATGTAAATTACAGGGGATCCCTACTAATTTTGTCCCCTGTTTTCCACAACCAGGACCGGCTCAGAATAGCCCTGTGCTGGTACTTAATATACATGGGCCCCCTATGCATTTAGGCCTCTGTATTTTTAGAACCAAGTCAGGCTTTATATAGCCCAGTGCTGGTTATGCTTATGGGGAGGGGGTGCACATCTTTTTTTAAAAAATACACAGACAGAAGCTTTCACGGATGTCACTGATCTGTGATGGCTTCTGCATAATGCTAGTGGCATTAAAGGTGTTAGTAGTTTACATAGAATAAATATTGTATAGATTTGCATAGGATAGTAGCCTTGAGCTGTAAAGTTTTCAGGCTATTACATTTGCAAGTCCCGGCACCAACTCACCCCTAAAAGAAAGCGAGAAGGTGCGAGTAGAAATTTAACTTTTATTCATGACCTACAGTATTACATTTGGCCCATAGTCTTTACAAATATCATCAAAACATCCATAACAGATGAAACACTAACAAAAACATATCCTGAGAACATATTTAAATCCAATCATAAGTGGAATAAAACAAAAAAAAATCCAGACACATATAATGACTAAAATACAGAACACACACACTCTAGTATAAGAGATTTATTTAGGTATCATATGGCAGCAAGGAGTTTTTCTTTTTAATCCATAAAACTTTGTATTCATCACACATGTATATTTATTTAATTATATTTTGCTCCTATCTCATTGCTGATTTATCATTTAACCATTTTTAAAGAAATGCTTGTAGAAGTTTTGTATTAAATACAGGAGGTCACAGATGAAAACCTTATTGGCATAAATACTTTGAGTACAGTATCTGAGTCGTTTTGTGCACTGACTAACATTTTTCTTTGTCTTGTTTGATACTGTACTGCAAGTGTGTATTATTCTTATAAATGTGCAGTAGCGCCCTCTATCCATACTGCTTCGATATTGCACCCTATAGGAGGAAAACAAAGACCACAACATAACTGTAATAAATAAAATACTGCTAGGGATTATTCTCTACTCTGTGCCTGACTACTTCCTATAGCATGCTGTAATATATCTGCAGTCTCCATTATGGTTGGAGGTGTATGCAGATCAAATTGTTAGTATATAAGATAATTGGTTTATTCATAATTAAAATTGAGACTAAAATAATTACTACACTGCAAACAGTGGTGCTCAATTAGATTTGAACTGTTGAAATGATACTTAGTTATCTGACCTACTGTAGAGACCAGGGCCATGGGGCCTGGATACTGAAAGGGGAGAGTCCAAATATGGGTCACAACACCTGCAGTATATGGATACCTAGTGGACAACCATTACAGCTCATCTCTCTTGTGCAAGTTTTTGGTGTTAGGAGCTGTAGTGGGCAGCGTGGCATTCCGCTGATTGCTAGGAGATCAGAATGCCAGCATCAGTAGCCGCTTTGCATGCTGGTCATGGTCACTGTTAGGAGACTCGGATGTCTGTGTAGGTGAACAAAAATGCTGAACAGGAATGTTTGAAGCTAGTATCAATTAGCTGGGACACCCACTAGTTGTTCTCCTACTGTATGTGCAGCCTCACACCTGTAGCATATTTCACTTGCAGGTGGTTTGTCTTCATTGATTCCTTTGATTGGTCTGTGTGTGTAGTAAAATGCTGACAGGCTTTTACTTCCTTGTCAGTCATAGCTCCATGCCTTGGTGTTTATCCTGCTGATCTTGGTGAAGCTCTGTATTGCTGGAACTCTGATTCATATATGAATGTCCAGTCAGGTCTAAGGTCTCCTGTCCTCTGCATCGTCTGTTGTTAAGTTTTGCTTTATTTCATTTGGGAAAAGCGCTGTTTGTCTGAAACTGCTATTATCAAGCTACCTGTTTAATCTGTACAGCTGCAGATGACATTACTGGGAAAAGTGCTCTTTATCTGCAATTACCATTATCAAGCTATCTGCTGTAATACAGCTTCAGTTCTCATTATCAAATCACATGTTTAACCCTACAGCTTCACATATTGTAACCAGTTACTCCAGCATTAACCCTGTGATTACCTGTTAAATTAATGAGCCCCTACTTTCCTGAGTGAAGTCTTAGTGCCATCTCAGTACTGATGAGAGCACCTCTGTAGCGTGGTTCTAGGGGTTGCATGCAATTATTCGGGTGTATCATAACATTTGGGACATCCATACACCATAATTGGACAATAAGTTGCAGCAATTATGAGTATTTAATAATTGATTGCTGGCATTTAGCCCTAAGATATGTTATTTGAGGTTTAGGATACATTTTTGAGACAATTATGGTTTTAGATTTATGAATGTTTTTACCTGTACATTTTATGATGTATTTAATAAAATAAATGTAAGCATTTTTTTACCCTATCCATCTATACCGCCAAACCATCCAAACCAGCATTGGTTCCATTTATTTCTATTATATAAAGTATATATTAGGGCCGACTACCCCATTATGGCTGCTATTGACAGCACGTTTGGGAATATTCCTCTTTTTACTATATTTCTTATGCATTCAATTGGATCTTTAACTTAACTTATGACAATACATATTTTATTAATTTGAAATAAATTTATTGATTAAAGAAATCATTGAGGAAATAAAGCAACAATCAAAACTCCTCAAAAACATGGGCGATCCAATGAGACTGAGAATATCAGGAAATCATTAATATTGAGCTGCAAAGATACAGAATCAGTTTTCGCCCTTGGAAGTATATGGGCTTTGGTTGGAGTTCTGTGCCTCTGTAAAATAATATTTAACAACATTACTACATTTAAGAACTGGAACTTTGCTCCTAGAATGAATGCATCTGTAAGTTACACTAGAATATTTGTTTGACATAAAACAGATATTAATTGAAGCATCTTAACTTTCTCAATATGTTTGTACATAGTGAATTTACTAGCTGTGGCTGATAATACAGTAAAGGTGCGTATCCACTTAGCGATAAAACAAGCCGATTGGACGATAATGACATTAGTATCGTTCAATCGCTTGTTAATGACCTGCAAATTATACATTTAAATGTCTAAACCGACCAGCGATGTGCGCACCCACTGGTCATTTAAGACATCTATCATCGCCCAAACATGCTGGACAACGTGACGATGTCATCAGGCTGCCCATGTTCAGGGATGATTGATGTGCATACACTGAACTACTGATCTTCAGTGTATGCACATCACAGACTTGGAAATGACAGCATGATTACAATGTCATAATCGTGCAGTCGTTTCCAAGTCTATTAGTGGATGCGCACCTTAGGAAAGCAATATAAACATGTATTCACACTTTCAGGCTACAAGTCTAATGGGAGCTGTTAGAAGACTGCAAGATGCTTTCAGTTTGCTGTATATACTCTGCGCTTTCTCCTACTCCTCTATGCTGCATCACAGCTTTGCTATATTGTGTGACTGTGTCATTGTAGGACAGTTACACAGCTAATGATATTTCTGGCACATCTGCACATTATTTTTAGTCATAGCTGCTATGAAGAGTTATCAATTTTCTATTTCTATGAGCAAGTAACCCCTCCATTCTGTACAATAATTACTGAGCAATACAAGTAATCCAAAGGATGTCTACAATATTAATATAAATGGTGTTTAATTAGTTTTAGACACATGTTAAAAACATCAACTTGCACAAAACTGACATAATATATGTATGAACACAAATTTCTAATAAAAACATTTTATTCACCTAGTACACAATTTCTTAGAAGATACATGGAATATGCTTTATGCCATTGTGTATTCTTGTTGTTTATTTCTATATGACACTACAGTAAAGGTGCCGGCTGTCATTGTATCACAGGTTAGAGGAGCACTTACTGTTATTAGATGTATGTGCACCAAGGATACAAGAGAAAAATGACACACATAATCTGACTGGTTGTGAATAGCAACACTATTACTTTTCATTCTTAGAATCTTTAGTAAATCTACCACATGAAATCTTGAAAAAACACTTTTCAAGCGCTTATCCACCTTGTGTCAACTTTGAAGCATTATTAATTTTTCCTCACTTTTTTTTACAGAATCTAAAGGGCATTTTCTCTGCAGGCAAAGAACTTAATTGGCAGGAAAACCGGGCATTTCAGTTAGAAATAGGATTTATTACCACATTGACAGAGATACAAAATGTGTTACTGCCAGTGATAGCATTGTTATTGATGATGATAAACCTGGGTCTGCATGGGGTACATTACTGTATGTAATTACAGTATTTCCACCTGCTGTTATCGCCATGTCAGAATGTCCATAACAGAAAAAACATTTATAAAAGTTTTATTATTTGATAAAAAAATTGCTTTTTATTGTATAAAGGTTTAATGTTTTTTTTTTTTTTAATAATTAAAAATAATGATCTATTTTTAAACTGTTTGATTTTAATTTGGGCTTTCAGTTCCAACTTTGCACATGCATAACCACAAATACTGGTCAGCCATTACTGTAAATTAAACTTTAACACTTTGAGACAGTATTGCAGGGCCAACAGTATATTGCTTAGCTGCCCTTGTATTATGTTTTGGTCAAATTTCAGTAAAAAAAATAAAATGAAACAGACTAACCATGATAGTGTTCTCAATTATAAATTGTTCCCAAATGTTACATCATCTCAGTACTCCAGCATTAAGGGAATATATTCATCCATCCACCATCCCATTATATCTGTTGCTATCTAGAACTAACTTACCATTTCAAAAATAGAATTTCACCTAGAGCTCCACATAAAGGTACACCACCTGCAATTTTCTATGGAATAAACAGAATAGTAATATAAGGAACTTAAACAATTACAATTGTATAATAAAGTGTTTTTCAATTTCATCAGGCTAAATAGAGAATGTGCATCCACGAGAAACTGGAACATATTTTGTTGGATTTGTTTGTGATCAGTAGCTAAAAATCAAGTACAATTATAAATATTCCAAATCCAAGTTTAAGGGGTATGCAACTTTTGCAATACTCCCATTCAATCATGTTGTACATGACCACTGGTCAGTAAAAATAGGATTTTGGTACTTACCAATAAATCCCTTTCTCCGATTCCACAGGGGACACTGGAATCTCAGTACAATGGGGTATAGGAGTGGGTTAACCGGGAGCTGGCACCTTAAAAAAAAACTAATAGTAGCTAGCTCCTCCCCCTCTATACCCACCCAGGTCAGTCTAAAAATAACTGTGCCCGAGGGGAGCTGGAAGTAAGGAAAAGGAGACAGTAAAGCTATGATAATCACATACATGTAATAACACAACATTCACAGAAAAAAAGCAAACGGCCAATCAGATTACCTAAATGCAAATAAACTGGTGAACCTGTAAAAACAGTAACATTGCAGGAAGAACAGCCCAGGGTGGGCGTCCAGTGTCCCCTGTGGAATCGGAGAAAGGGATTTATCGGTAAGTACCAAAATCCTATTTTCTCCTTCATCCACTAGGGGACACTGGAGTCTCAGTACAATTGGAAGGTCCCAGAGCTTACATCCCGGGTGGGAGACCACTGAAAACCCTGCAACACTGCACGACCAAACTCCGAAGTGGAGACCGCAAATGTATCAAAACGATAGAACTTAAGGAAAGTATGCTTTCCTGTACAAGTAGCTGCTCTACATAGCTGGTTTAAGGAAACCCCCCAAGCAGCCACCCATGAAGGACCTACCGAGCGCGTTGAATGCACCGTTATGGGACTAGGTGGTTGTTTGGATGCCACCACGTAAACCTGTCTGATAGCTAGGTGAATCCATCTTGAAATGGTCTGTTTGGAAGCTGGCCAACCTGGACAGGCCAAATCAAACCGAAGAAATAAAGCATCAGATTTGTGGAGGGATGCAGTCCTGTCCACATAAATCCTAAGAGCTCTGACAACATCTAGTAATATTGAATTTGGAAAATCATCCTTGAGTACTGGGACCACTATCAGCTGTTTTATATGAAAACCAGTCACCACCTTGGGAAGAATAGATTTCTGATTGCGCAGCTCCTCCCTATCTTCATGGAAAATGAAGCAGGGAGGGTGACAGGATAAAGCACTTAGTTCTGAGACTCGCCTTGCTGAAGCGAGTGCCAACAGCAGAACCAACTTCCAGGTTAAGAACTTAATTTCCACCCTGTGCAATGGCTCGAAGGCCTCAGACTGAAGGAAACCTAAGACTAAGTCCAAATCCCAAGGTGCAGTGGGCGGTACAAAAGGAGGCTGAATTCTGATGACTCCTTGGAGAAAGGTTTGAACATTCGGGAGCAAGGCCAATTTTCTTTGAAAGAAAATTGACAACAAGGATATCTGTACCTTCAAGGAACCAAGATGAAGGGCCGGTGTTAGACCAGCCTGGAGAAAAAGAGTAGATGTGATACCCTAAAGACTGATGGAGGATAATTACGTCTCTTGCACCAAACAACATATGTCTTCCATATGCGATAGTAATGCTGAGAGGTGACTTCTTTCCTGGCCCAAATCATAGTGGGAATCATGCTAGACAGAATCCCCTTGCTTCTGAGGATGGCCCTTTCAGTAGCCAAGCTATCAAACAAAGCCACCTTAAGTCTTGATAAACAAAGCCCCTGCAAAAGAAGATCCTCTTGAAGGGGTTTGGGCCATGGCTCATCTATTAGCAGATTCTGTATTTGCAAGTACCACGCTCGCTTTGGCCAATCAGGTGCTACCAGCAGTACCTTGACCCCCTTCCTGCTTCTTTGAAGTAAGCATGGTATGAGTGGAAAAGTAGGGAAGAGGTATATGTAACGGAATTGCCACGGAGCTGTCAGTGCATCCACCGCCGCAGCCTGAGGATCTCTTGTCCTGGAGTAGTAGACTGGCAACTGGTGGTTTAATCTTGATGCCATGAGATCGGCTTGTGGACAGCCCCATCCCAGAGTCAGTTGATGGAATACCTGATGATTGAGTGACCATTCCCCCAGATGGATGTCCTGCAGGCTGAGGTAGTCGGCCTCCCAGTTCTCGACCCCTGGTATGAATATTGCAGAAATCGATATTGCAAATTCCTCTGGCCAAAGCGAAATCCTGCCTACCTCCCTCATTGCGGCTCTGCTTTTTTTGCTGCTTTGCCTGTTTATATATGCCACCGCCATGGCATTGTCTGACTGATCTCGGATTGCCTGACCCCTCAATATGGGATGCACCATCTAGAGGGCATAAAACACTGCTCTCAACTCCAGGACATTTAAGGACATTTTGGCTTCCTGTTGAGTCCAGTGCCCCTGAAAAGGCTTCCCCAGGGTCACTGCTCCCCAACCTCTCAGGCTTGTGTCCGTGGTGAGAAGTATCCAATCCCACATCGCAAACCTTCTTCCCCCCAACAGGTGGGAGGGATTCAGCCACCAAATGAGGGATCTCATGTTTGAGACGCCAAAAGGACCCTCTGATGGAGAAACAGGTGGGATCCTGACCACTGGGAAAGTAGATCCAACTGAAAAGTACGGGCGTGAAATCTTGCATATTATATCGCCTTGAATGCTGCCACCATCTTCCCGAGAAGATAGATACAAAGATGTACAGACACTTGGCAATGTTGTAAAACCATGCACACCAGGTGTTGAATGGAGGAAACCTTGTCCTGGGGCAAGAATACTTTTTGTTCCCTTTTGTCTAGTTTAATTCCCAGGAATAGCAGGCATTGTGTTGGAATCAGGGAGGATTTCTTGAAATTTAAGATCCATCCATTTGCAAGAGCATACTCTGCATTAGGTGAATGTCCCTTAACAGGCGATCCCTTGACGAGGCTTTTATCAAGAGATCGTCTAAGTATGGAACAATCACAATACCCTGATGATGCAGAAGGGCCATCATTTCTGCCATAATCTTTGTGAACACCCTTGGTGCTGACGAAAGGCAGGGCCTGAAATTGAAAATGTGAGTCTAGTACAGCAAAACGAAGAAAAGCCTGATGTGGAGGCCAGATGGGGATATGGAAATAAGCATCCTTTTTGTTGAGGGACACTAAAAACTTGTTTCTCTCGAGACCCGCTATCATGGATTGGAGAGATTCCATTTTGAATTTTAAGACTCGAAGACAAGGGTTTAACTCCTTGAGATTGAGAATGGGCCTCATGGAGCCATCCAGCTTGGGCACCATGAACAAACTGGAATAAAACCCCTGTCCTTTCTGGTGGGTCAGAACATTCACTATTACCTGAGACAATAACAGTCTTTGTATTGCCTCCTGGATTACTAATTCATTTTTCTGCAACCAGGAGTAAACCCGGTCTTGAGAAAAACGAGAAGGGGGCCGACTCCTGAAATCCAGCTTTAGGCCAAGAACAATGACGTCCCGAACCCAAGCGTCTTGACAAGACTGGTTCCAAATTTCCTTGAAATGTAGGAGATGAGCCCCGACCCTGGAATCCCCCAAATGAGAAGGGAAAAAATCATGCGGCAAGCTTTGCAGCTGCTTTATCCTGCTGTGAGCTGGAGGCAGCTGAAGCTGATGCTCTACCCCGACCTCTGGCACCCCTGCAGAAAGCCGGGGCTCCTCTGGAACACCCTCTAAATCTCCCCGGGGCACGAAAGGACCGAACGGACGGACCTGGTGAGGGTCTTCTAGTAGGATGAGGTGTAGCAGATGGTAGGTAAGTGGATTTCCCACCTGTAGCTTGTGAGATCCACTTATCTAATTCCAAGAAGAAAAGAACCTTCCCAGTAAAAGGGAGGGCCTCTACCACTCTCTTAGACTCTGTGTCTGCCTGCCATTGATGCAACCACAGAGCCCTTCTAGCTGATACAGCTAATGCTGAAGATCTGGCGGATAGACTGCAAATGTCCTTAGACACTTCCCCCAGGAATGCAGCTGATTCTGCAATCTATTCAGCTAACTGAATTAGGTCATCAGGTTGTGTTCCGGACATAATCCCCTCGCCAATTGCATAGCACAGGCCTCAATGGCCTTGTTCACCCAGCAGCTGACTAGAGCTGGATGCATCAAAAACCCTGCTACAGTGTATAAGGATTTTAATGTATGTTCCAGCTTTCTGTCCAAGGTCTCCTTTAAAGAAACCGCACCAGGCACTGGAAGCACCGTCTTCTTAGAAAGGCGGGCTACTGATGGGTCTACAGCTGGATGAGTTTCACATAATCTCCTACTGTCCTGCAGAAAGGGATAATAAGATAGATATTTCTTGGACATTTGAAATTTCTTATCTGGGTGTTTCCATGCGGTTGAAAGAATATCATCCAGCTCTTCCGATGCTGGAAAAGTAACAGACAGTTTTAACCTCTTACCAAAAATAGACAGTTTAGCAGTTACCTATACATCTTCCACATGTAACACCAGGTGTACCACAGTAATTAAAACATCTATGTCCTGTGATGCAGGTTCCGATTCCTCAGGAACGTGAATCTCCTCCTCTTACACTTCACCCTCCTCCATGTTGTGAAGCTCCTCTTCCTCTGATTCATCGTAATGTAAGGGGACCTGAGAAGATGCCCTAGTAAGTCCCTCTACAGATCTGCCTAGAGATCGAGCCCAATCTGGTTCAGCTGCTGTCTGCTTAAGCCTCTCCCTGTCCTTGCGAGCTGCTTCCAACTCGGATGACAGGGTTGATATAACTGATGCTAATGGATCAGACCACATAGGCTGAATCTCATGAACAATGTCCTGAGGCTGACACATGCATTTATCACACAGTAAGGAAGCATTAGACTGGCCCTGTGTGAATTTCTCCCCACAAGTCTTGCAGGAAAAAGATTTTTGGGCTGCCTTAGACCCTTTGATAGACATTCTGTAGTATACTGTTCATCCACACACACACACACACACACACAGAAAAAAAGACAGTAGTAATTACAATCACACCTAGGACTTGACTGAAAGGGGCACAGAGGGAGATAAGCAATGAGCCCTACTGCGCTAAGTGAATAGTGCTGTATACAATAAATAGCAAGTGCTGATACACTGAGTACTAGCCTGACTCCAAGACACAGCCAGCTTTTTCCACATTAGTAGTGCTTCTAAAATGGCCCCCCAGCATTCTTTAGACGTGCTGAGGCTGATGGGAGGCAGGATCAGAAGAAACACTTAGTCTCCACCCCCCTGCTATGGCACCATCAGCGCGAGTGGAACTCACTGTGGGATGCCCACCTATTATAATGTCCTGGCTCCTCTGCTAACCAGGGAGCCAGGAAACACTGACCTTAACCCTGCCTATGCTGCCGGTGGTGGGCATGTGCTGTGGAAGCCTGCAATGAGCACTGCAAGCAGTGCATTTCTGGGCTCCCCAGAGACTGAGGTCTCTGTAGCAGGAGACCTCAGCGCAAACCGCGTGCAGCAGCGGTGAGGTCTCCCCGGCAGCTCAATCGGTGCAGACAGGCAGGGGCAGTGGGCTGCCTGTCTGTCCTCCTGCTGATTGGAGATCTTTTCAATGTTAAATAAAGCCCTAAGGAGGCCACGTCCAGCTCCCAGGGCACACTTTTTTAGACTGACCTGGGGAGTATAGAGGGGGAGTAGCTAGCTACTATTATTTTTTTTTAAGGTGCCAGCTCCTGGTTAACCCACTCCTATACCCCATTGTACTGAAACTCCAGTGTCCCCTAGAGGATGAATGAGAAAGTTAGGATCAATAAATTCTTAGTGCCTATTCTGTACATCAGCTGGAATAATCACTTATACACCTGCTGCAGAAAAAACAAAGGTGTTGCCCACCTCACAAAACTAGCATAAAATCACACAATTCTGTGCTGGAGTATAAACCAATTAAAATCTTTATTTAATCATAAATATCTCATAGAAAAAAATATATAAAAACAAAAAATTAAAAAATTTATTTGTATAATCACAGCTTCAGTAGCATACAAGTGACTTGAATTGTATCTTGAAGAAAAATGTATCATATCAAATTGCAACATAAAATAATGTTATATCCACAGAGCACAAATGTAACAATTTCCTTGCTACTGCTGGTTCATTATTAGTTGAAAATCCAATGTACTGACTGTGTTGGAATAAAAAAACCTCTTTATTTTCAGCTTTAAAGAGGTTTACTTGCATTCGCTGGGCATTACAACCACCTCCAGTATATAACCGCTAATTTAGCCTAAGGCAGATTCCAATACAAAAGAATTGAAAAACAGGTTTAAATTTAAGTACAAATACACTACCCATGCTCAAGATTATTCAGTACTTATTTATAAGGTACAGTAATGCTCGATGGGCAATAAAAATATTGGTTCGCTCCCAGTGTTCACTGGCCCAATATATACATTCCAGTTACTTTGTACAGTATAAGAATAGATCCACACTTATAATTCCTTTGTTGGGTATCTTTATGAAACAAGTAGAGGTACAGGGTGTCTCTCTGCAAGCCCAGCTATTGTATTCTAGCAGGTGAGTGCTGTTATAGAACAGCGCTGTTATCACCGCTTGTCTCAGACCTTTAAATTTCCATAAGCCAGGAGAGTCCTCAATATCCTGAGGCAATTACCTTTGGCAGGCAAATATCTTTAAGCAGGCAGGAATAGTTTGTCCCATATCACTGCCACCACTGCTACTTCCAGACTTTAAAATCTAGGCATGCCGGGGTATTCCTTTGCTTACTGGAACAATGGTCCTTAGCAGGCAATTATCTGTATACAGCTACTGCTTCTCCCTGGAGTGTCTGGGTCTCTGTATACTAGATGGATCTGTGTCTATCTGATGCAACTATGCATTTTAGTCACATCTGTGACCTTTTTCAAGTTGATTGTTCCTTCACTGAACCGATCATCCTTTATAGCGCGATCTCAAATTTCATTGGCTCATTTAAATTTAATATCCAGCTCTCCAGCAATTCATATGTAAATATAGGCATTCAGCCACAGCTTGCTCTGGTGCCCTCCTTTAGGGGTCAGCACCCCCGAACTGTAGTGTCCAAATACAAAGGCTGCATTCAGAGACAGATAAAACCAATACCCTCACCAGAGGGATTTTTATTGTGGGTCGACATTTTGGGGTCTTGCACCCCTTCATCAACATTATATATTGTCCTGAGGAAGGGGTATAAGACCCCAAAAGTCAACTCACAAAAAAAATCCCTCTGGTAAGGGTATTGGATTTATCTGTCTCTGAGTGCCGCCTTTGTATTTGGACGTACACAAACACACAAACACACATATATATATATATATATATATATATATATATATATATATGCACTGGAAAAGTGCTATATGGCATATACAGTATGCATGACCCAGATTTTTGACATGTGTTTTGAAACCCTCAGGAAATGTCTACACTTGTGCTTGATGAGAGTTGGGATTTAAATAAATGATGGATAATGGTCCTGGGTGTGTGGATGTTACAGTGAAGGGAGAGCTCCATCCAAAAAGCCTGTTTGTCTTTTCCAGACTTCTACCTGAGAGCAGGCTAATCAGTGCCTGCAGCTGGGAGAGTCTCATATAAGCTGTGCAGGGCTATGTTTCAGGGTCTCACATCTGGGGAGAGCTAGCAGGCAGGATTGTTCAGATATACTGTGTTATACTTGTTGTAAGTAATGTGCATATGCCAAGAGGTCAGTAGGCTCTAGCACTTTTTGAGAGAGGGAAGTTATTGTCTAGTTAGTGCATAGATGGGCTAGGATTTATGTTTATGATTTTCATTTTACTGCAAAATAAAAACTAGCTTTGGTTAGCTTACACGAAAACACTGGACTGGTGTGCTGCTTTCCTAGCTGTTGTGTGTCAGGAGGTGTCCAACTACTACAGGAGAGGGACCTCCTTCTCTGATACTATTACTCTGTATATATATATATATATATATATATATACATTCAGGTGCATAAATATTGGGACATTGACAGAATTTTCATATTTTGGCCTCTATTCACCACCACAATGGCTTTGAAATGAAACAAACAAGATGTGCTTTAACTGCAGACTTTCAGATTTAATTTGAGGGTAATTACATCCAAATCAGGTGAACGGTGTAGGAATTACAACGGTTTCTATATGTGCCTCCCACTTTTTAAGGGGCCAAAAGTAATGGGACTATCAACTCAAACGCTATTTCATGGACAGGTGTGGTCTATTCCCTCGCTATTTCATTATCAATTAAGCAGGTAAAAGGTCTGGAGTTGATTCTAGGTGTGATATTTGCATTTGGAATCAGTTACTGTCGACTCTCAATATGAGATCCAAAGAGCTGTCACTATCAGTGAAGCAAGTCATCATTAGGCTGAAAAATCAAAACAAACCCATCAGAGAGATGGCAAAAACATTAGGTGTGGCCAAATTAACTGTTTGGAACATTCTTAAAAAGAAAGAACACACCGGAGAGCTCAGCAACATCAAAAGACCCGGAAGACTATGGAAAACAACTGTGGTGTATGACAGAATAAATATTTCCCTGGTGAAGAAAAACCCCTTCACAACAGTTGGCCAAATCAAGGACTCTCTCCAGGAGGTAGGTGTACAAGTTTCAAAGTCAACAATCAAGAGAAGACTTCACAAGAGTGAATATAGAGGGTTCACCACAAGATGTAAACCATTGGTGAGCCACAAAAACAGGAAGACCAGATTAGAGTTTGCCAAACAACATCTAAAAAAGCCATTACAGTTCTGGAACAACATCCTATGGACAGATGAGACAAAGATCAACTTGTACCAGAGTGATGGGAAGAGAAGAGTATGGAGAAGGAAAGGAACAGCTCATGGAGGCAATTATCTATTCCATACTCTGGACACTCCGGCCACACTGTCGTTCACCCTGCCCACCGTCACCCGTGTGACATCATCATCCATGGCCGCAGTCGGCAGTGTGCGAGAGTACACACGTGGAGGCGCAGCTAACATCAATGCCAGCTTCTCCGCTAGCCTGGACCCCGCCTGACATACCATCAGGAGGACGGAGCCCGGAAAGGTAGGGACAGTCAGGGTGTAACAAACGGGACATAGTGACGGAGATTGGATCCTTATACCAAATGGTCATAAAGGAGCTATAAACATATTCCCTAAGTAACTTCTATATTTTTTACAGGTGCCACACTACATTATACATATAGCCTCATTTTTTATTGCATTTATTCTTGATAGTTTAATGAGCTGCTTTACAACTTCAGCATGGCAGCCACATATTTAACCACAGGACACAAACACAGAAGGTAAGATGGATGGTCTTGGCAAGGCACAGACACAGAGCTTGGATTGACATGGGAACAGGGCAGAAACCAACAGGACTAACATGGACAGGACACTGAGACCTGATTCAGAGAGCAAAAGGTATATAATGGCAAGATTACTGGAAACAGGACTAGGGCACACAGGCAAGAGTTCAGGAACAGGGAAGTGCACAGCGTGCAGCAACCGCGTGACCATCCACTAGGTGCAGAAACTGACCAGAATCCCTAATGAAAGGGAGAAGGACAAATTGCTGGAGACATCAGGGTGAGGTCAAGTAACGAGACATTCCAACAGGTGAGTGGCTGCACATAGCAGCCAGAGTCCAGGTAACTAGGATACAGACAGGATAGAGTGGCAGCTGCATATGTAACACATATGCCAATATGAAAACAGTTGGCGCAATGCATTAGATAGCTTAATAAAGAAATTGCAACCTTATTTTTACAAGCACAGTAATAGTCATGACTAAACATCTTGGTGCACAAACCAACAGTTATTTACACACACACACACTATATACTATATATAAATTTATTAGGGATGAGCGGGTTCGGAGGTTCGGATTTCTGAAATCCAAACCCCCTGATCCGAGTCAGGTTCGAGTTATTCCGTCTGACTCTGATCTGAAATCGAGGCAAAACATCATCATCCCACTGTTGGATTCTCGCAGGTTTTGGATTCAATAAAAGGTCCCCATGATGGTGCCATTTTTCACTCCGGCTGTGGACAGTGTAGAGGAAGGGTGGGAGTCGTGCTGCTGTTGTCATCCATAGGGGCTGTGTCCACTGCAAAGTCGATAGGGGCTGGCTGGGCTGTTTTTTGCAGTCTGTTGTCCATAGGGGCTATGTCTACAAAGTCCATAGGGGCTGGCTGACTGGGCTGTGTTGTGCAGTGTCCCATAAAGGCTGTAGTCCTAAATGCATGCTGTATTGTTTTCCAGTGGGTGATCTGTCCATCAGGGGAGCTTCCCCTAAAAGCAAAAAAAATATCTGTTTGTGTGCGCTGTAGCCACATGTGCATCAACAAAGTAGCTCCAAGAATGTGCCTGTGCCATAAGTAAAAGGCCAGCTGGCTCATCTATTGAAGGGTGGTGTAACCCCCAAAGTGTGGTGCAAAAAAAAAAATATATATTTTTCTGTATTTGTGACCTTGTGTGCGCTGTACCCACACGTGCATCAACAAAGTAGCAGCAAACGTGCACCTGTGTCATAAGTAAAGGACCAGCTGGCTCATCTGTTGAAGAGTCCACAAGGTGCACTCCAAACAAAATGTAATAAAATATATTTGTGTGTGCTGTAGCCGCATGTGCATCAATATCACATTAATGGAGGACAAAAATTAGTCTGATGCAAATAAAATAGGGAAAGGTCAAGAACCTCTTCCTCCTAGTGCTGAAGCTGCTGCAACTAGTCATGACATAGATGATGAAATGCCATGAAAGTTGTCTGCCAAGGCCGATGCCCAATGTCATAGTAGAGGGCATATAAAATCCCAAATGGCAAAGTTCAGGAAAATGACCTTAAAAAATAAATTTAAATCGTCTGAGGAGAAACGTAAACTTGCAAATATGCCATATACAACACGGAGTGGCAAGGAACGGCTAAGGTCCGCCCCTATGTTCATGACTAGTGGTTCAGCTTCACATGATGATGGAAGCCCTCCTCCCACTACAAAAATCAAATGAGTTAAGCTGGCAAAAGCACAGCAAAGAACTGTGCTTTCCATGCATTCTAATACTAAGAAGATACAACAAATTCCCATGAAGAGTCCAAGTGTGGCAACGGTTGCGATGCCTGACCTTCCCAAAACTGGATGGGAAGATATGGCTCCTTCAACCATTTACAAGCCCTCTGCAAGTGCTGGAAGGAGCACCCACAGTCCACTTGCTGATATTCAAATTGAAGATGTCACTGTTGAAGTACAACAGGATGAGGATATTGGTGTAACTGGCACTGAGGAGAAAGTTGACGAGGAGGATTCTGATAGTGAGGTGGTTTGTTTAAATCAGACATCGGGGGCGACAGTTGTTGTCCATGGGATGAAAAATGCCCAACACGGTTATGCCTGGGCAAAAGACCAAACATTCCATCTCTTTGGTCTGGAAATATTTCTATCCAAATCCGGACAACAGCTGTCTTGCCATATGTACCATATGTAAAGGTGGCATAAGTAGGGGTAGGGATGTTATCCACCTAGGAACATCCTCCATTATACGTCACCTACAGAGCATTCATAAAAAGTTACTGTCATGTTCAGAAACTGTGGTTAAGACCATAAGCAGTCCACCTAAATCCCTTTGTCCTGTTGTATCCAAGCACCTGCAAACCACACCATCAACTCCATCCTTGTCAATTTCTCCTCAGTCAGAATCGGAAGAAGTCCGGCAGGCCATGTCACTGGCATGACTGACTATCCTATCCGGGATTCCTCGGGAGGATCCTGCATTGCTACACCTACTGCTGCTGCTGCTGTTGCTGCTGGGAGACGTTCATCATCCCAGAGAGGAATTAGGAACACCACTACTTATTTTACTAAGCAATTGACCCTCCAACAGTCCTTAGTGAGGAGGATGATTTATGACAGCATTTATCCTGTTGAAAAGTGGATAACTGAGGCCTTGACAGCTATGTTGATGTTAGACATGCATCCGGTTTCCGCCATTAGTGCAGTAGGATTTAGACAATTGATGGACGTAGTGTGTCCCCGGTACCAAATCCCATCTAGATTCCACTTCATTAGGCAGGTGACACCGAGAATGTACAGAGATGTCAGAAAAAGTTTCCTCTGTGTCCTAAAAAATGTGGCTGTACCCAATGTCCACTTTACCACGGACATGTGGACTAGTGGAACAGGGCAGACTAAGGACTATATGACTGTGACAGCCCATTGGGTAGATGTATCACCTTATACAGCAGCAAGAGCAGCATCACCATTAGCAGCATCTCAGGAATGCCAAATCATTCTGAAGCAGGCTACGATGTGTATCACCAGTTTCAGTAAGAGGCACACCACCGACAACAGCTTAAAGAAACTGAGGGAAATCATTGTCCAATGGCTTACACCACTTAGACTCTCCTGGGGATTTGTGATATCTGACAACGCCACCAATATTGTGTGGGCATTACGTCCCATGTTTTGCTAACTCAATAAATTTGGTGGTGCAGAATTTTCAGAAAAACTACAGCAGTGTGCAGTAGATGCTTTGGGTGGCCCCTAAAAATTACTGGCCACTTTTGCCATTCAGCGACTGCGTGCTGAAGACTGCAGCGCCAGCAAACACTCTTGAACCTGCCCTGCCACCACCTGAAGCAAGAGGTTGTGACGTGGTAGAACTCAACCCTTTATATGCTTCAGAGGATGGAGGAGCAGCAAAAGGCAATTCAAGTCTATATATCCACCTATGATATAGGTAAAGGAGGGGGTATGCACCTGACTCTAGCACAATGGAGAAAGATTTCCATGTTGTGCAAGGTTCTCCAGCCCTTCAAACTTGCCACATGTGAAGTCAGTTCAGACACTGCCAGCTTGAGTCAGGTCATTCCCCTCATCAGGCTTTTGCAGAAGTAGCTGGAGAAAGTGAAGGAGGAGCTAAGATGGAACTGATTCTTCTCAGTATGTGGGACTTGTGGATGAAGCCCTTCATTTGCTTTTCCAGTAGTCAATTGTGGTCAATCTGTTGAAATCAGACCACTACAGTTTGGCCACCATGCTTGATACTAGGTTTAAAGCCTACGTGGTGCCTCTCTTTCTGGCCTACACAACCCTGTAGAGGTACAAACACCTGCTGGTGAAAGCACTGTCAGCTGAAGTGAAACTTGACATAACAACAGCTCCTTCTTCATTTTCTCCCGCAACTGAGGCTGCCAGGAAACAACATAGGTATTCTAAGCAACTCTCTGGCAGTGATGCAGGGCAGACAGAACCAAGTTTGGACATCTGGTCCAGACTGAAGGACCTGGCAATATTTTCTGACATGTCACTGTCACTGCATATGATACTGTCACCATTGATAGAATGGTGGAGGATTACATCGGTGACAGCATCCAAGTAGGCTTTTCAGACAGTCCATACCTGTACTGGCAGGATGGCAGGAAATAGAGGCATTTTGGAGGTCCCTGTACAAACTGTCTTTATTTTACCTAAGTTGCCCCCCCTCCATTGTGTACTCCAAAAGAGTGTTTAGTGCAGCCGGGAACTTTGTCAGTTAAAGTCATAGGAGGTTGCTTCCACAAAATGTGGAGAAGATGATGTTCATCAAAATTAATTATCAATTATTCCAGGGAGACCAGCCTCCAGAAAGCACAGAGGGACCTGTGGTGGTGGATTCAAGCAGGGATGAATTATTACTCTGTGAGGATGAGGATGTACATAACACTGAAGAGGGTGTGGAATCAGTGGATGAGGCCGACATCTTGCCTCCGTAGAGCCAGTTTATACAGGGACAGATTAATTGCCAGCTTGTTTTGTGGGGGCCCAAATGAACCAATTATTTCAGCCACAGTCATCTGGCAGACCCTGGCGCTGAAATGATTGGTTTGTTTAAGTGTGCATGTCCTGTTTATTCAACATAAGGGTGGGTGGGAGGGCCCAAGGACAATTCCATCTTGCACCTCTTTTTTTTCTTTACGTTATGTACTGTTTAGGGCCTAGTTTTTCAAACTGCCATCCTGTCTGTCACTGCAGTGTCACTACTAGATGGGCCACGTGTTTGTGCTGCCCACTTGTGTCACTTAGCATTGTCATCCAGCTACCTTGGTGCAACCTTTTGGCCTAAAAACAATATTGTGAGGTGTGAGGTGTTCAGAATAGCCTGTAAATGATTGGAAATTAATGTTATTGAGGTTAGTAATAGCATATGAACAGAAACACTATCAAATTATGTGATTTTAGCTGTTTTTATGCTTTTTTCCCAAAAAATACAGATCCAAAACACAAAACCCAGAACCCAAAACACGGAAGGGTGGTTTTGGCAAAACCAATCCAGATCTAAAACATGAAGAAAGAGCCAGATCCAAAACCAAAACACAAAACACGAAAAATGGCCAGTGCACACCCCTATATATGTCTTCCTGATAAGGTCGTCCTCTATTTTCAGAGGAGAGAGAATAGAAAATCATGATAGTAAGATATGAAAATAAGAGAGAAATCCTAGGCAATAGCAAAGCACATCACTACAAGCTCTGGAGACATAATGATACAACACATGAATCTCAGAATATCACCAATGTTTGAAAGAGGAACAATTTTAGATGGTATAAATAGTTTGGGGCACAGGGGAAAAGGATTAATCTAGACATTTGAAGGTTAATCACAGGTAACTAATACATGTAGCCTGTAATACATGTTTAACCATTAGTCAGTTATGGAGTTGCAGCTACAAATATATCCCAAAATGATCAGATTTATGTGTAGCCAACACCATAGGAACAATGGTCTTTTTTTGGAACTAAAAAAGTGTGCTGGTGCTGCGCTCTGGGTAGGGGGGTGCTGTGAGCCCATTATCCTGGCACAAAGCAGTGTGATCTCTCACCCCACAGGCATAGTAGACTGCTGTGGCAGTTGCCTAGCAGCCAAGAGCAGTCCCCTACTGCATCCCAGGACACGCTGTCTGTGTGCTGGGCTGCGGTGAGGAAGGGTTGCTCTGGGTCCCTCTAGCAAGCTTGGGCCCAGGTAAATAGTACCCAATCCTCCCGTCTCAGCACCCCTGACTGTACAGCTGGGCTTAGGCTTACATATGGATGCAACACTCTTCTTTTACTAGGGCAATACGCGGCATAGCTATAAATAATAGTGACAAAGTGGGTCACTCCCACATTCTGAGGAAAGGATTAACCTACTTGTAACCAGGAAGGAACCACACGCTTACCTCAAGACTGACAAGGTGGTACCTGGCTCTACAGCCTTTATCTATTGAAGTCCAGCACAGACTGGGACATTATTATATGAGGGTAGATTTTTTTATCCCAAACTGAGCTGGAGAGTCAGGCTTCCGCTGCAGGCTATTTAGGTTTGCCCTTTAACGGGGGAGGTATGTGACAGAGTGGGTCTCTCCTACATTCTTAGAAATGGTTAACCTACCTGTAGCCAGGGAGGAACCACACTCTTACCTCAGTTAAGACCAGCTAAGGTATAAAAACCTGGTAAGTTTAGTTAGTCAGTGGAAATGTTAGGGAGAGGTTGCACCTTCAGCAGCTCTCTCTATGCTGGACAATTTGAACCATGACTGGGCTGGGAATACTCTGCTCATTTGAACTGCTGTCTCATGTAAGCTTAATAATTGTTCCTAAATTGTGTTTGCCTTATATAAGAAGCCATTACACTGGCTCTACCTTTTCACACATGGAATAAAAAGTCTCCAATTGGTCATCTGAACTTACCCACTACACTAGTAAACTACTATGGTTCTTAAAATTAGCTAAGGCACTACTATGGTGCATAAATTTAAACAACTGTTATGGAGAGACACATTTATTACATAAACACAAATAAAAGTGTTAATAGCTGTATCTGAAAAAACAAGATAAGTGAAATTTTCAATTAATCTTTGTAGAATTTAAATATTATAATTTTATCTATTTATAAATTACTAATAAAATTACATAACTATTAAAAACTGCAGAAACTGAACTTTAGAAACCCTTATAGTAACAAGCCAAATTAACCGTAATTGAATTGTTAATAAAAGATACAAAGTAAAGTAATTCAGGGAAATAGGATGTTGACGCTTTCAGTTTGTACAGTGTCTCACTGGTCTCTCTAAAAAGGAACCATCAGTAGTCTTCCATCACTGCAGGTTCACAGCCTTCTTGGTAGCGATGCTCCATTGTTAGAATGCCTTGGTGATAACGTTCCCCCTGTTCATCAATTAAACTACCCAGGTTTTCAAGGAAAAAGTCTAGATGGGAATGTAAAAAGTGAATTTTAAGTGACATTCTACATCCCATATTCTTTTAGTTGGCCAATAGTTCATTCATGATGGACACATAGTTGGGTTCTTTTCTTTTCCCTAAGATTCCATGCACAGCATCCTTGAAGGAGGACCAAGCAGTAGACTAAATTCCCATCACTTTATCATTACTTATTTCATCTGTAAGCAGTTTCCTTATTTGAAGGCAACATGGATTCTTTTAGCTTTGCAAACTTTTACTTTAGATAACTAAAAAGTCTGGCCTTCATTTAGTGACTATGCTGTCCCATAAACATACAAAACAGCAGTACTTTGTGAATCCACCTTGCAAACCTAACAGCAGTGCATCTACCTTTAAGTCACAATACAGATTCCCTCCATGATCCTTATACTTGATTCCCTCCAACAACACAGCCATACTTTCATAACTTTCTTTCATGTCCGCTGTATAAGATAAAGGCACTAAAGGGAGTTTATTACTATTATGGAGTAACACTGCTTTCAAACTACTCTTTGAGGAATCAATAAACAGTCAACACTCACTAGTATTCTAGTATTGATTATGAAACCATTAACATCAGTACAAACATAATTTTTTTCTTTTAAAAAAAAATGTAGTAAGTTTTTTTTTCTTGTTCTAAAAATTTAAATTGCTGTACCCTGCATAAGTAGGTTCCACTGTTGCAGCTTAGAACCCAAAGTTTGGCTTGCTGTTCTGACAGTTTCAAATCATGAACCAAATAATTTATTTCTTGCTTTTCTAGGATGGGAGGTGATTTTGGAGTTTTGGAGTGATACTTCTCTGTAATTTCTGTATCTTCTGACTCACTACAGGAACAAGCAGCATGTCTCCATGAGACGCAGGTTTTAGCACTAAATATACTTTATTTTATAGCGTGCTTAGTTCTACTGTAATGCATACTGTATACCATACCATTGGGACAGCAATTAGTATCATAAGGTGATTTTCTCTCAATCATTCTGTGAGATTAGCTGCACAGGTTATACAAGAAAAATGGGATGCCCATATTTTATTTTGGTCACCAAGAGCACAGTCAAAGTACATTTCATACGACTTCTTTATCAGGGCACTAATAGGCATTCTTTGAATTTTTGGAATGAACTTACCGCATACATAATAAAGTTTTTAGGATGGTTTACACACTCACAAGTTTTATATGCTGCCATTACAACACAAGAAAAGAGTACCACTGATTTAAAATTGAAACATTAATAAAAAAGGTTATCTTGTCAGTTGCACTGTTCACTGTCGGTGGTGTAATGGCCACATATCTCCAAATGGTTATCAACCATCAGTCAGAGTGCTAGGGCACAGAGACAGAGGCTCTATCATAAAGCAGCCCAGTTGATGATCATGGTACAGTCTTGCACGATGGCTGGGAGCAGGGACAAGAGCCAGCAAGCAACAATGCATCCAGCACTAAGATGAGGGTTCTGTCCTAGGACCAGCACATGGAAAAGAATGAAGAAGATGAGGAAGGTGCAAGGCTGGTTCTACCATTAGGCAGCTTTAGACAGCTGCCTATGTTGCCTGGATCTGGGAGGCACCACAGAGTCTGCCTATCACAATATTAAAGATGTCTAAGAAAGTGACATTCTTATTTTACCACATTCAGTTGGAAACTGTGGAACTTCTAAGACAGCTCTTCCTCACTTTCAACTGCAGGGCTGGAAAGTGGGTATTGTGGCTTTTTTGAAAAGTGGATCAGTAGGCTGAAGTTTTGCCTATGGTGCTGAGAAACCTTGCACTGACTGTGGGAGGGCAATTTTAATGACATAGAGGATGGAGAGTCTGGGCAGAATGCATAGCCCATCACACAGTCAGAATGGAGTGAGATGTAGTCAAGAGACCAGCAGCTGTGTGTCTCTATGCTGACACTGAAATCCGGACAAGGGAGTTAAGATAGGTGTCAAAATACAGGTGCCTGTCTTATTCTTGATGCTGGAATCCAGGAAGATGTGTGCCTGACCAAGGTAAGTCCTAGGTGCCCATACTCTTAGCCACAGGTGGAGGGTTAGGTTTAAGGCTGTTAGCGGAGTTAGCGTTAGCATTTTGGGGGGAGGTTAGGGTAAGGCATCCATAGGGGGGAGGGTTAGGGCCAACCACCATGGGTGTTTAGGCAATAAGGGGGGAGGGTCAGGTTTATGCATGAAGGAGGAAGACTTAGGTTCAGGAACAAATGGGGAGGGTTAGGTTTAGGGTGCTGGGTGGGAAGGGTTATGGTTAGTGTACAAGAATGGTGGGTTAGAGTTACAGGGAGGATAATAATACTTACCCAACCCCTGTTGGGAGGTATTCCAACTATCAGGATGCTGCTGTCAGTATTGTGACAGGAGGCATCCCAATAACCAGCATTATATATCCATTCCTGCCAAGCACATACTGTGATTAAATACTTTCATTTTCTAATTTTAATTTTCAAAATATATCAAGAACCTTAAGTGATAAAACATTTCTAATAGTATGTTTGGATTCGATGCACACAATTACATTACAGATTTCTATTTATATTAGGGATGTGCAGGCTCGGATTAGTTCAGATTTTCCAACCAAATTCATATTTTTCACATTAAAAATTGGGTCTCAGAAAGATGCAAAACGTAATCTTTCATGGACAGACATCATCTTTCATGGACTTTTGTCCAGGAATGATTATGTTACATGTCTTGACAAAGAGACACATTGGTCCCGAAACATTGGTGTCATATGCGTTCCATGTGAATGCAGTTTTTTTTACTTTTTGCACAAGTCTCCGAGTGCCGCTGTTTATTCGGTCGTACAACTATATATATATATATATATATATATATATATAGCAAAGTGTGATTAAATATCCAAAACACATTATAACAATTAATTATTTACTACACTACTCAACAGCCATTTCCATCTGACATGATATATATATATATATATATATATATATATATATATATATATATCATGTCAGATGGAAATGGCTGTTGAGTAGTGTAGTAAATAATTAATTGTTATAATGTGTTTTGGATATTTAATCACACTTTGCTCTCTAATTTTATTTGCTGTAATTTACTATTTTGGGGCTTTCGGATTTTATTAAATAGTGACATCCCGACATAAATTTCTATTTTTAACATGTGGAATTCACCATTATGATTATTGATTATACAGATTATAATATACAGATTATAAAACTTACTGTAAAACCACCTTGTTGGAGAATAGTCACTAACTGATTTGAAAATGTAACAGTCAAATTCACAAGCATTATTTTCAAGTTATCTTTAAAAGCAAATTCATAAATGTGTTTTCCAGCAGTCTTAAAAGCTCTAGCATTTTTAAAATGTGTTCTAAAAACTGATCTACATGACACCATGTTCACAAATATAGAGATACATTTTGACAAGATTTTTCAAATTTTGACAGTAATAGTCTTAAAAGTGTTATTAGACATGTGGAATATTGATTTAAAAAAGTGGGAATAAAAAAAAATTGTGTTTTTTAGCTAACTCCATTTTTGGAAGTTTGGGATAAATATACTAAATTGAGAGTTTTTAGAAGCGAGTTTTAAAAGTGATGTTGCCCATAGAAACCAATCAGATTCTAGCTATTATCTTCTAGACGGTGCTTGTTAAATGTTAAGTAGAACCTGATTGGTTGCTATGGGCAACATCACTTTTAAAACTCACTTCTAAAAACTCTCACTTTAGTAAATTTACCCCTTTGACTCTTTGGGGTATATTTACTAAAGTGCTGATTTTAGAATTGGAAATGTTGCCTATAGCAACCAATCAGATTCTACATAACATGAATCTAGCACCATTTAGAGGATAATAGCTAGAATCTGATTTGTTGCCATCAGCAACATCTCCACTTCTAAAAACCCACACTTTAGTAAATATACCCCTTTGTCTATTAATAAGTGTTACACCTGTGTTATGACAGTTATATCAGACTGCAATTTCAGTATGTTTATAGCAAAACGCAAGACACTTAATACTTTATACTGTACTGGTATAGCATCAAAAGATGATTGTGAGGACATGAGATGTGTGTTACAAATGTACTGACAGCATCTCAGTCATTGCAGAGATCAATTTACTTTTTAGTCCTTTTGTGTCCCCCTTCCGTCTCCTAGTGTATGTGTGATCATTCTCAGGACACATATTTCCATTAGCATGTATATTATGTACTGCAATAATGTAAGTAATTGTAATGTTTAATACTGGATAAGCCTTGATGTTAGCCTGGTCCATATGTCTGTGTTATTCGTAACCACTAGAGCAAGGTGACACCTCCCAGAACAAAAGACCCTCTAAGTTAATTCCCACCTCCCCAGGGGACGCTCAGGATTTACTCCTCCTTCCATTTGCCTTTTTTGTGTCTCACGTGAATCTGGTAGCCCGAACGGAACCATCCCAGCAGGTGTTCGTCAGGGAAGTAATATCCGGAGGAGGTAGGAGAAAGTGACAGCATAAGGGACTCGCACCAATGTGGAAACAGTGCAACATCCCCCTGGGTGGTCACAATATCGTGGGAAATTGGAAGATTTTAAAAACAGGTCACAGAAGGCAACTCCAGATGTTAGTCGCTGACCTTGGCTAAGAGGTCTCGCTCTGCTAAGGTGCTAGTGGAACACATCACCAGTTCTCTGTGGATTTATACTTTGGAAATTCTGCAAGGACCTATTCGCTATTCATTGCTGTGTGTTCTGTGATTAGCTTCTACTGTATGGGATCCTGGAATCAATTGTTTGGACCCAGGGACTATCACTGCTGTGTGATCTCTGATAGTTTCTACGTGTGGGGTCCTGGAAGCGATTGAGTGGACATACGCTATTCACTGCTGTGTGATCAGTGATAGTTTCTACTGTGGGGACTGAGGGTCTCTAGCTATTTTCTGGAATTGTTCTGGGACATTATACTCTACTGGGACTGCCTCTGTCTGGACTGCTACCTGTTTATTACCTGTTCACTGTATTTACCGCTTGTCCTGACATATTATATGTTGCTGTGTGCTGTGGAAAAATAAACCATCACGTTGGTTTCATCTGCTCGGTGTCTGGGTGATTGAGAGAACCCCGTATCCTCACAATGATGTAAACCATATTTACAACAATTACCTCAACAGTCTCCTTATTTAGCTCGTCAATTAGCTCTGCTGGAAAACTGAAAAATTATATTGTTAAAATACAGAAAAATAATATAATCTAGAAAATTTTAAATGTGATTCATGTATTTGTTAGTTTATTAACTGCTACAAAACTACAATATTCCTATACATTGAGTCAGAGAAGAGGAGGAACTGTGACCAGTGCTGTGTGTGTGGCCAGTGTCACATGGGCATGTAGCCTTCTATACTACTAGGGGTATTCAATATGGGAGCGATAACATCGTTTTTTGCGTTAATATCGCACTTTTTATCTTTTTTTGCGTTAATATCACTGGTTTTAGTTTTACACCGTATTCAATTTCAAAGACTTATAGCAAGTTTTGAAAAGTCTTTGCTAGAAAACGGGGATAAGTTTTCACCATTGAATAGGTATCGAAAAAAAGTGCAGAATTGGGGTTTGGTGGTGCAGGCTTAAAAAAAATAGCCTGCACACCTGAGAATTACATTTAAAAAAGAACGGTGTCAAAAAAAGTAAAAAAAAAAAATAGGGACACCCCAAAAAATTAAGTTAAAATTTGGGGTGAAAAAAAAAATGGGAAAAAATTATTTAAGTATAGGGAAATAGGGCTCAGGGCTATTCTGCAAGTATGCGGCAGGTGTTTTCTAGAATAGAATTATAGCGGCTGGTGCACAAATGCAGAATTTAAAAAAATTACTTTAGGGACATCAAAATATGCTAGTACCCATTTTCATGTACCCCAAATTTGATGGGAACACTTAAAAAACGAAAAAAATAACCTAAGTGCTCTTCTGCATCACTTCTTCAATGTCGGGAAAAAAACACCTGCTGCGGCTATTTAAATCCCCAACTTTCAATTAAAGGCTAAAACGGGGGTACCTATAGTGTTCCCCATGTTTTTACAACTTTAGGGGGGTCTTACAATTATTTTAAGGAAAAATCCGTAACTTTACGCAAATCCAACTTCGGAGTTTCCCGTTTTCGTTAATTTTATTTTGAATACGGGGATAAGCAGGAGCGTGCACCATACCTTTACGCAGAAAAAAACTCCGATATGAAACGTTAACTTCGCCAGGGAAGTTAACCTTTCATATTGAATACCCTTCTATGAGCCCCAATGTCTTCCCAAACTAGTAAACATAGAAAATTTGCTTCATTTTGTGAGAAAAATATAAATTAGATTTTAATACTTATTATTTATTTCCAACTGTGTGGCCAGCTGGGCAGCTACTATCATAACTATGGGCCTATTTTTATGTGGAGGCCTGGAGCTGTAGTGCCATCTGCCCCATGGTTATTCTGGCCCTATGTGTACAGTAGTGGAAATAATTCTGGACACTTTCAATAAAAAAATGTTTTATTTGATATTTATGCAGAAAATTAATATTCTGCTATACCAAATCAATACTTTAATGTTTTTATTTTAATCTATGATGTATCTACTTAATATTTTAACATGACTTGTCAGAGAGAGAGAGAGAGAGGAAACAGAGAGAAGGGGATGGAGAGAGAGTCGTAGAAAGAAAAGAGAGAGAGAGAAGGTTTTGAAATACAGTTACCAGCCACTGTCAGTGGTGAAGATGCAGGCTGTCACCAGTCACAGCAGGCAGCATGCTGACTTGATCCAGGAGCAGGTTCCACACAGCATCCATGCAGGTTCATGTGCTTTGTTCAGCACTCAATTCATCCAGACTGTGGCAGCCTTTACAATCGATCCTCAAAGGTAGTTGCAGCTCTAGTCAAAGTGTAAATAACAACTAAAATGGCTCTGAATACCTCAAAACATGTTGACTGGTTGCTTGGGAAGAGAAGCAAACCCATGACACTTCGTAAGGAAGGGTATACCTACAAAGAAATTGCGAAGAGGTTGGGAAGTGGGACAATGAAGTCAGGTGTAAGGAAAATCTGCATAAGTGTTGCAAACAGTGGATCGACAAAATCAGTCACAAGAACTTGGAGAAAACCTACACTTACAAAACAAGATGAGTGCAGAATTTATCACCTGGCCCTGCAGGACCAAAAAAGGTCTGCAAAAGCCATCAACAATATAATGAAAACATCTGGTGTGCAAGTGTGTGACAGAGCCATACGAAAAAAACATTGTGACAATTGTTTGCAAGCTAGGACCCTGAGAAAGAAGCCGTATCTAAACCAGAAACAGAGGCAGAATTGTATATAATGGGCTCTGGCACACAAGGAGTGGACAGAAGAAGACTGGGACAAGATTATTTGGAGCGACGAGACCAAAATCAGCATCTTCGGAACTGATGGAGTGTAATTTGTTTAGCGTCGGCCAGGGGAAGATCTTTTGCCTGAGTGCACCACTGCAACTATGAAGCACACAGTAAGTGTGATGGTGTGGGGCAGCATGGCCAGCCATGGTGTGGGACATTTGGCTGTTGTTGATGGCAATATCAATGCAAAAAAGTATCAAGAAGCAGTGCTGAAAGTGAAACTGTTCCCAACAATAGAGGATTTGTTCGAATGTGACCCATGGAAGTGTATCTTTCAGCAGGATGGAGCACCATGCCACACAGCCAACAGTGCCATGAAGTGGTTTGGTGATCACCAAATCACTGTCCTGCCTTGGCCAGGAAATATTCCGGATTTAAATCCAATAGAAAATCTTAGGTCAAGGCTTAAAGTGATGGCATCATGAAAAAATCCAAATAACAAGAGAGAGCTGATAGAAGCCATAATCCAGGCCTGGTCACACGTGATTTCACCTGAAGTTCTGGGATGTCTGGTTCACTCGATTCCTCGACGAATCAAAGCTGTTCTTAAAATCAGAGAATACTCAACAAAATATTAATTTTGTGTATTCCTGAAATTGCATATTTTTTTCCATAATAAAAGCATACCTGTAAAACTGTGGTTTTACTTAATTTTTAATGGAAATTTGACAAATGATAACTAAAAAATAAATAGTAATAATTATACTCACATATACTTCGATTGGAATATAAATTAGAAGTGATTATAATGTGAAAATAATGACTAAACGCAAAATTTAAAAAATTTCCTAAAAGTGTCCAGAATTAATTCCACTAGTGTAGATTGGGGCACTTCAAGGCACATACCTAAACTCAGCTCTCGAGAGATGCCTAGAAGAGCACCCAGTTTTAAAGAGAAGTTGTTTTAGGTGTGCAGGGATCTGTTCCTCTAGTGTTTATTGAATATAAATAAAAATGTATTGTCTTTCTGTAGCCTTACTAGTGATAAGTCCGATCTCTTTTCATCTCATGTACTTTAATGGAATTCTCAGTTTTCACTTTCACTTGGCAGATAGATAAAGAAATGTACTTTATCTTGAATTTTACTTATGTTATTTTGTTATATTTCTGTAATTGCATGAATATTGTATTTTATTTGTAATTGTGTTTATCATTATCTGTCATACTGTACCTGCTTCTGATTATGGACCCATAATCATATTCAATTCCCAAGTACGTAATATAAATACTGTATACCAACCTTTTGTTCCTTTAAAATAAATATTTGGACTAAACAATCCTATTGTATGACAGGTGACCATAAATACTTATAAAAATGTCTTGGATGTTGAAAACATTAACACACAATGATGCTGCATAATACTGATAGAATATATGGAATACTTTATATGAATTTCTCAAACAGTGGACCTAACTGAAACAAAAAAAATGGTACATTTGTTTTGTTATTTTTAGAACATACATGGAATAGGCTTTATGCCATTGTGTATTCTTGTTGTTTATTTTCTATATTACACTTTGGTAAGGGTGCATGCTGTAACTGTGTCACAGGTTAGAGGTGCACTTACTATTGATAGGTGTATATGCAGGAATACAAGTTCTTCTGTGTAGTAATAGAGCCATGTTCAGTGCCTCAAAGACTGTATGAAGAAGTCTGGAGGCTTTTGAGTTGTTTAAAACAGGTGGGGGGAAGATTTACTAAAGCTTCTAGAAATACAACGTAGTGATGTTCCCCATAGCAACCAATGAGATTCTGTCTATCATTGCAAATGTCAACACTATTGCTTTTCAGTTTTAGAATCTTTAGTAAATCTACCCCATGGAATCTTGAAAAAACACTTTCTAAGTACTTATTCATCTCGTGTCAACTTTGAAGAATTATTGATTTTTCTTTTTGTTTCACTTTTAGTTTTTTTACAGATTCTAAAGGGCATTTTTATTAGCAGGCAAATAACCTTATTGGCAGCAAAACCTGGCATTTCTATTAACAATAGGGTTTATTACCACACTGATGGAAATACAAAATGGGTTACTGCCAGTAATAAATCCTGCATCTATTAATAACAGAAACAAAAACATTTGAAAAGGTTCTATTATTTGATAAAATAAATACATTTTTATTGTGTAAAGGTTTTAGATGTCTTTTTAAGAAAAATATACAAAATAATTGTTCAGACTGTTTTTTTTTTAAATCTGGGCTTTCAGTACCACAGTTGCACATGCATTAGCACAAATACTGGTCAGCCATATCTGTAATTTAAGCCTTATTACTTTGGGCCAGTATTGCAAGGTAGACAGAGTATTGTTTAGCTGCCCTGGTATATGTTTTGGTTATATTACAGTGAAAAAAAAACAGATGTATGACCATGATAGTGCTTTCAATGACAAATTGTTGCAAAATGTAACATTATCTCAGTACTCCAGCAGTAATGAACATATTCATCCATCTAAATATATCTATTACTTTCTGTAGCTCACTTACCATCTTCCAACTATAAATCTATATCCAGTTCCACCTATATATTGATTTAAAAGTCCAAAATCTCCGAACTTAAATAGAATAAACAGAAAAGTATTATAAGCAACTTACAGAAATGTACAATTGTATTACAAAGTGCTTTTCTTTTTCATCAGGCTTAATATAGAGTGTTCATCCATGAGAATCTGTGGTAAACTTTGTTGCATTTTATTATCAGTAGCTAAAATTTAAGGGTAATTTGAAAGTGTGGCACTACTCCAAGTGTAAGGAGTAGACAACATTTGCAGTTTTTACAAACAAAAGGTAGCGCTGATTGATAAGAAGTAAAAACAATATATTGTATCACATATAATATATTGCAATGGGACAAATATAAAACACAATGTGTCAATTCAATATAATAAGAATGTAATAAAAAGCACAAATAAAATGTGCAGGCTGCAGATCTAATCAAAAGGTATCTCCTTGTTTGATAATAAAAATCCCTCTGAAATAAGTCTTTCCAGGCAGTGTATATGCACAATAGAAAGTAACAAATCCCCGCAAATAGATGTTCTCACCTAATAAAATATGATTTTAGGAAAGTCAATTCCAGGATATGCAGTGATGCTTGAATGGTTACGCCTCAAAGATAGGCTGCAGAAGTGTAAAGTGAAACAAGTATTGCCGGAATCAGAGACAAATTCAGGGTGCTGTGGAATATTACCCATCCGGTCCTATGGTTCACCTCAGCCTTGGTCAGCTCTTGATGACAGTCTCTCCACTACAGACTCTTGGGCTGTATGAGCTTGGCGCCCCGCATCTGTGTCAGCATATCAGTGATCGGCAGCCACTATGCTTCTGTATCCAAATATGTAGCAATAAAGAGCTCCCGTGTGGCAGTCTAGGTGAGACAAAGTTGCGGAAGTGTAAATCCTTTCAAGAGGGACAGTGTTAGTCATCCAGGAAGATCCATCTGATGTAGCAGCAAAAGCCCAAAAACCTTATTATATTGAATTGACACATTGTGTTTTATATTTATCCCATTACAATATATTATATGTGATACAATAAATTGTTTTTATTTCTTGTCAATCAGCGCTACCTTTTGTTTGTTTATATTTGACATTTTTAGTGGGTTGCAGTTCCCACTTGTGTAGGCACTTAATTGACAATGTAGCTCTCAAGCAGACTTATCTGCACACCGGTTTCTATTCTTATAACATTTGCAGTAGTCTCTTGCAGTTATGTTGTATGTGAACACTGGGCACTAATGCATGCAAGCTGTAAGAAATTTTGAACAATTAGTCAATTATGGAGTTGCAGTTAAATGATCAGATTTACAGTATGTGTAGCCAACATCACAGGGGGACAGCGGCCTTTGCTGGCAACTAAGGATACATTGTGTTAGCATAAGGTAGAGCAAGGCTTATGCTGTGTACACACTAGATGATATTTGTGGACGATAATGTTATCATTCAATGATATACCGTTCATATCATCCAGTGTGTATGCAGTGAATGACTAATGATTCATGCTCCCACAGGATGATAACAATATCATCAGTCAGCTGTACAAGCAGCTCAACCTGGGAATATCATTAACAATGCCATGCTACTAAATGCAGCATGCCCCCCCTTCAGTCATTTGTTGTGGCTGGCACTAGCAAGTGTGGGTGAAATTGCCAATGCCGGCACCCCCCCTGGGCCCGCTGCTGCCGATATCAGCTCATACACACATCGTCTAGTGTGTATGAGCCGTAAGGTTTACTCTACATACTATAAAGGGATGCAGCAGTCACTTTTTTTTATTAGGTCACTACACATCATAACATGAACTAGGTTACCACTAGAGTTCATAAAATGATCTAGGGTACTACTATAGGGCATACATTTAACAACTGTTATTGAGAGACACAGGGGTGGATTAAGGTCTGTGGAGGCCCTGGGCAACAAATATGTGGGGGCCCGTATTAAATCTGGATGTAAGCGGTACATTGACAAACAGTGATAAGCTAAGCTTAGCACTGTTTGTTAAATACTGAAAGGAGGACATAACCCTTTTAGTGAGTGCTAAAGGGTTTTGTTGCAATGTGAAATGGGGCCCGTGGCTCCAGATGAAAAATAAATTGCACCCACATGAAATATTAGTCACCAGTTGGGCAATCTTATCCACATTACCCCTCACATAGTGCCCCTGATTCACATTACACCACATAGTAGTGTCACTTATTAATGTTATGACACACAGCAGTGTCCCTTATACATAATGCCCACAGTAGTAGTGCCCGTAATACACATAATGCCCACAGTAGTAGTGCCTCTTATACAATGCCCACAGCAATAGTGTCCCTTATGCAATGCCCCCAGCAGTAGTGCCCCAATGAGTTGTGCCCCTTATGCAGTACCCCCTATGCAATGCCCCCCATAGTCATGCCCCCAGTGGTAGTGCCCCAATAGTAATGCCCCCAATAGTAATGCTACCTCTAGTAGTTCCCCAGCAGTAATGCCCTGAGTACTAGTGCCCCCTGTAATAGTGCCCTCTGTAATAGTGACCTCAATCGTAATGCCCCAACAGTAATGCCCCCAGTAGTAGTTCCCATGCAGTAGTGCCCCAAGTAGTAATGCCCCTAGTAGTAATGCCCCCAGCAGCAATGCCCCCTGTAGTGAAGCCACTTACCAAAGAAAAAGAAAAAACCCAAAATGCTTACCTTAAGCCCTGCTCCCGCGTCCGTGTCTGTCCGGCTGGCCCCTACTCTGAACTAAGAGAGAGTCATTATAACATTATGATGTCTCTCCCATTGTGCACTGCACACTGTGGGAGCTGGAAGCCGGAGCTCAGGTGTGATCTCTAGCCTCTGGCTGCCGCTGGCACTGTGGGGAGTGAGCTGCGCAAGCAGCTAACGGAGCCTCTATGTGACTCCGGTGATAGGTGGGCCGGAGGAGGCAGAATTGGTTCTGTCTTTCATTCTTGCCCACTATAACCCCCGGTGGGTGCGGGGGCCCTGGGACGGCCACCCATGGTGCCTGCCCCCTCAAGCTGGCCCTGGCGAGACAGGTATCTTTAGATAAGCATTAGGGTGGGAGTTTCTTCAAGATGCTGCAATGGGGCACACAAAATGCTGGCTATGCCCCTGCTAGTAAATAATATTTCACACCTGCACAATCACAATAAGGAAAATGCCTTATAAGTCCTTCCAGGGTGTTCTGAAATACAATGATATTTTCTTTGTCGCAGCAAAATACACTACAAAAAATAAACTAAATAAAGTACTTGAGCCACATCTCTGTTTTAAAATTGTGATCATAATGTGAGATCCCCTTTTTCCCTAATGCCAGCAATTGTCTACTGATTTTATTTTATATTTCATGAGAGAAGTTACAGATTTACAGTAGAGTTTAGGGGCCAAATTCATCTTATACAGATTCTGGAAACAATACACATATTCAGGAAATGGGTGTGTGAAGGTGAGTAATGTAATAAGCACTAATAATTAATTCTAATAATGTATTTGAGAATTTAATCACACTTTGCTCTATAATTTTAATTACTGTAATTTACTATTTTGGGGCTTAGTAGTGTTTAGTAAATAGTGACATGCTGTAATTACATTTCCATAACTAACATGCAGAATTCACCATTATAGTGACACATATAATAACCATTATGACTATACTGTACATGCCCAAAATCACAAGCATTGTTTTCAAGTTGTCTTTAACCACTTGCCTGGTGTGGTTGCATCTGATGCGACCAGTCAGATTGAAATGCCCAGTGAGAGGCTGCTGAAAGTTAATCTTCCAGCAGCTGCCAATCTCAGAGGGACTTTCCGGTCCCTCTACACCAGCGGCTCCACCCTCAGTGTGCTAATTACTACTGGCCATAGTGATCGGGCAGCTCATTTGTACTCAGCAGCTAAAGAGCAGCCACAGCTCCTGGTAGCTGCGGCTTCACTCACTGTGTCCCAATCACTGTGGACATCAGTGACTGGGCTGCTCCCCTCAATGCACACCCGACGGCTGCTCCTCTGTGCTGGGAACAATAAGTGCTCTCGCTGGCCCCCTCTGTGCACACCCTGGGGATGCATAGAGTAGCAGCCACTGGGAACAATAAGCGCTGCCTGCCAGCCCCTCTCTGAACACCAGGCAGCTGCTTTGAGGAACAGCAGATGGGAACAGTCACTTTGTTCATTGTCCCAGCCTCTGAGAACCTGGTGGCTGCAGAGAGGAGTAGCCACCAGGAGCATTTAGCGCTGCCACTAGCCCCCCTCTGTGCACAGAAAAATCTGTTTGTTTTGTCTATTGATTGTAACCTGATGGCCTCAGTCTGCGCATGTGTAGAGCTCACCAATCAATAGCTAAACCATTGTTTTCTAATAATATTTTAAAACCATTAGCCATCAATGGTACAGGCATTGATGGCCATTACTACAATATTCCATGAAAATTGCCATTTTTATGGTATACTATGTTTAAAAAAATAATAAAAGCATGTTGGATAAGTTTAAATTATATGTTCTTGATCTTAAAAAAAATAGCCAGTTAAGTGGTGAAAACCATATTCATAAATGCAGGGCCATTTTTCAGAAGAATAGGTTCAGGAACTGTGGGTGGAGTTACTGGGGGTGGAGCTATATAAAAACATTTTTTATATATGTAAATATATATATATATATATATATATAATGTATATTTTATATCTAGTATTAGAATTAAAGGTACTCAAAAGGGACTACAAAATAAAACTAATTATATGGAAATTATATTTCAGCCCAGGACATTACATCAAATTTAATGAGAGGTTTATGAACTGAGGGCCTAATTCTGACCCGATTGCAAGCGCTGTGCTCTTGCAACCGGTTCGATGGTGGGCCAGTGCGCATGCACACGACAGAGCCGGCTCCGTCGTGCACATGCTTGAGACCCAGATAGCGAGGGGCACTCCGTCACTCCGGGTCTTGCCACAAAGGGGGCGTGCTGTTGATGTTGAGTGACAGCTCGCCCCCTTTGGTGGGCGGGCCGGGGGAGTGGCTGCCCAAACGGAGGCGTTCCCATGTGAACGCCTCCATTTGGGGGCAGCCCCACTGACATTATGAGTGATTTCAGTGGGAGAGATTTCTCTCTGGGGCTTGCGGCTACGAGACCCTACCACAAGGGTCTCGTCGCAAGTCCGATGGTCGCGATGGTCTTGACCATCGCTACCATCTTTCTGGCTGCTCACTATAGCTGTGGGTGGTCACCCAGAGCTATGCGAGCGGCCAGGAGGCCATTCTAGAAAAAAAAAATGACTGGCCCTGATTCAGAGTGAGCGCTCTATCAGAGCAACCGGCTCTGAATCAGGCCCTGAGTTCCTGCTTGTTCCTCCTTAAAAAATAACATCTCATAAATATATTTTGCAGCAGTCTTAAAACCTCTAGCATTTCTAAATTGTATTCTAAAAACTGGTCTACATGAGACATCCAAATATTAATTTGGACAAACGCTTATCAACCTTCACCTTCTTGACACTCACAGGCATATTCAATTGGGTGTGAGATTTTGCCTGCAACAAAATGCGGCTATTGCACTCAATTTTGAATTACCATGAGTATGTGCTCTCCTGATACATGCAGAATTCAATTTAAAAAAAACTGGACTCAATATTTTTTTGCGGCCAAAATCACGGGGCGGTATAATAAAAAATAAAATTAAAAAAGAATCAGCCTGCATAGTCCGTACCTACAGTTTGCTGCAGACAATTCCGGCTGGGGGTGGTTTGCACCATGAACACCCCTAACATACAGCAGCACCGCACATACAGACGCCAGGAGCACACACTTACTAGAGTCTTTGGTGCTCAAGAAAAAGTTGGAGGAAGTGACTAGAGCATGTCCAGGAAGCAGATGAGGAGGACAGCACTGCAGAGGTAAGTAATTATGGACTAATTACATAATTGGAAACTTCCAATTGTTTTCTTAGTCATTGGGTGGAGGGGGGCAGAGGTGCCCAAGGGCTTCAGAAGGAAGTCCAAACAATTTTTTTCTTTAAAAAAATGATTTTATGAAAAATTAGACCTGTCCTGAAGCAGTGAGAAAAAAAAATGAGTGCCACCCAAAAAAACTCACCCAATTTAATACAAAAAATCTTGCACCTGTGGGAAAAGCCCCATAGGTGCAAGATTTTTTTTAAACTTGCTCCTTAATATGCCTCAAGATGTATTAAAAACTGTCATTGGACATGTTGAATATGGATGAAGAAAAGTGGGAATAAAAAATGTTGTGTTTTTTAACTAACCACATTTTAGACAACTAGACTATGTCTATTAACATTACACCTGTGTTATGACAGTACCATCAGACTGCTTCTCCGTTTGTTTATATCAAAATGCAATGCAATTAAAACTCTATACTGTAGTGTTATTATAGCATCAAAAGAATTTGTACACCATATTTACCAAAATGTCTTCGTTAAGTAGGATATTAACAATTTCCGCCGTTGAGAACTGAAAAATGAAATTGTTAAAATTATACAGAAAAAAATGAAAAGATGTTAAATGAGTATTATTTATGTTTTTATTAACTACCACATATCCACCATAATTCTAAACATTGGGCCTGATACAGAGAAGAGGAGGAGTTGTTATCTGTTTTGTGTAAGTCCATTGTCACTTTGGTGTGTACCCAACTATACTATGAGACCCAAGGTCTCCTCGAATTCGAAAAATTACAAAAATTGCTTAAATTTGTGAGGAAAGTAGAAATTACATTTTAAAACTTCACGTTTATTTTTAATGATCTATGGTCAAATATGTGGCCAGATGGGCTGCTGGTGACCTTGCTGTCATGACTATGGGCCTACTTTTATGTGGAGGCCTGGAGCTGTAGTCCCATCTGCCCGATAGTTAATCTGGTCATGTGTGTAGATGGGTGCAATTCAAGGTACATACTTACTTGTGATAAGTCCCATCTCTTTTCATCATTCTCAATATCCATTTTCACTTAGTACACAGGTTATGAAACTCACTCCTCATGACCCCAAACAGTGTATGTTTTCCATTTCTCCTCACAGAATCACAAGTGAAATAATTAGCTCCATCTGTGGATCTTTTAAAATGTGTCGGTGAGTAATGAATACACCTGTGCACCTGCTGGGTGACCTGGAAAACGTGACCTGTGTGGGGTCCTGAGGACTGAGTTTGAGAACCTCTGACTTAGTAGATATATACAGAAATGTACTTTTATCATGAATTTTACTTATATTATTGTTTTACATGTGTGTAATATGAATAGTTTATTGTGTATGTTACTTCTATACTTAAGCAGTATCAAGTGTACTATTTGTTTATTACTATCTGTCATACTGTACCTGCTTCTGATTATGGATACATAATGATATTCAAATTCCCAAGTGTGTAACATAAATACTGTATACCCTGCATTTAAGTATTTAAAATAAATATTATTATTATGCCTTTAACTAAATTTTTATTATTATTGTTGACAAACTAAATAATTTTTGCCAAATGGCAGATGAAAGACTAAAAGTGCCCATCCACTTGACGATTTTGACAGGCGATTGCAAGATAACGACGTCGTTATCGTGCAATCGTTTGCAAATCAACTGCAAATCGGGCACTTTAAAGTCGGAAACGACCAGCAATAAGCACGCCCGCTGGCCGTTTCGAACATCTATCATCGGGCAAACATGCTGGACAACCTGTCGATATCAGCATAGTTTCACCATGTTGCCAGATGATTGATGAGCCTGCAAAGTTGCATCTGATGTTCATCTGATGCCGCATCTTGGCACACAAGGAGTGGATCTGAGAAGCCGAAGGTGGCCTTCTCTGTACAAAAAATGGTGGCTGTGATATTTGCATAACTTCCTTTGCGGCCACCTCTGAAATAGGGCCAATGTCTCAATGCAACCTGCTAAGCAAAATGATTACACATCGGATAAAAGTTTATCTGCACTGTACTACAAAGTACAAATATGATGAGTTTTTAGGCTGTAGAAGGAAACCAGAGTAACCAAAGGAAACCTATGCCAACATGGGGAACGCATACAAACAAACTCCACACATTAAAGGCCTTTGTAGTAATCAAACCCAAAGCTTCAGTGCTGCAAGACAGTGTGGACTAGTTAAAATAGGTCATGGATAATTAGATCAGGACAAGGTCAAGCAATCACAGAGGATAAGAGAGAGTTTTAGGGGCATAGGGACAAATTAAATTCAGTACGATGTTGAATAGTCCAGGGAGGGAGCTCAGGCAGCTATTCAATACAACGCGCTATTTGCCTTGTCAGGAAATGG
This sequence comes from Taudactylus pleione, assembly GCA_031769625.1. Classification (NCBI taxonomy): domain Eukaryota; kingdom Metazoa; phylum Chordata; class Amphibia; order Anura; family Myobatrachidae; genus Taudactylus; species Taudactylus pleione. The sequence continues at coordinate 3,392,542 of JAUIMM010000150.1, read as the reverse complement.
TTAAGTCTGAGAATGCCAGTTACCACGACTTCGGATAGTATTCAATTCAAAGTTTTGCATGCCGTACTTTTAGCCTACATCATGTGTTTTGGCTGCAAAAAACTTTTAGTGCATGCCCCCGCTATTCACCGTATTCAAATCCGAAATATGCAAAAACTCGTCCTGGCAAATGTGAAACAGGCGAAAAGTGATGTCAGAATTGGGGAAATCAGCCTGACACCCTCGGAAAGATGCACTATCTTTGGGGATCAATATAGATGTGCCAGAATAGCCCTAACAAAGCTATTTGAGGTACTTAAGTTGTCAATAGTTTCTAATTAGTGACTTTGCGCAAGTGGTGAAGAATAGCATTAAGCAGTATTTATTGGAAAAAATAAATAGTCCTGTCAAATTTGAGGTACTTGAAAATGTGTACTAGTATAGTTTAAAGTCGCTAAAGTGTGGTTCCAAAAAAACACACCCGAAGCAATCACCTGCAAATAAAAAAACACCTGTCCCATCCTTGCAGACCCCCAAGAAGTCTATTTTGCTACTTTTTATGTTTGTACCCCCACTTTGTACTTTTTTGCCCCCATTTTCAAAGTACTTTTGTGGGGTGTTCCTCACTTTTTTTAGGGATTTTTTGATGCAGTTATCCTTTGGGGGGCTGTTCCAAGGTTTCAGAGTGGTTTCCCCTCCTTTGCACCCCAAAATAAAAAAATGCACTTATTTTCTCCTGCTATTCAGAGGCAAATCTTTTTCGTCTATTACATTGCATTGCTTTTTCGCGTACGCAAAAACTATTTGGAATTGAATATGGAAATAAGTTTCCAACTGGGTGAAAAGTCGCAATCGGTGATACTTTTTTGCGGATCTCAGCTTTTCGCGGTTAATTGAACACAGGCCGTAACCTGGGTGTTAAGGTGCGGTACCCGGAATTCTCTGACTAAGTGCCAGGTGCATGGCTATTACCACACTAAGCAGGAAAACAGCTGTGGGTGGGCCTGGCACTTTTGTTGGATTTCTCCTCACATCCCCAGGGGGGTGCGAGAAGAAATAATTTAGCCACCCAAACAGCGTATTGTATTGAGTAGTTGCAGGAGCTAGCTCCCGCGACTATTCAACATTGCACTGAATTGAATTCAGTCCATAGTATTCACAGTATACATTTAAATAAAATGTACAGAACAATATAAATGATGTGCTAGAATCGGTGAGAAAAACTAAGCTTTAGTAGAATAACTTACCAATGGGTTATAATTTTTCGGAGGTAATGGGCCATGAGGATCACTAATAGACTTGAAAAAATAGAAGATAAATGTTAAAATTATAATTCATTCTATTATAAATGTATGCTGTTTTTGTAAAAGAAATAAAAGTTTTAATACTTTACTATGCTCAACAGGGCTGCCATCATAAATTGTGGGGACTGGTACTGATAAAACAGACAGGGCCCCCCAACCCGGGGGGAAAAGATGTGTGTGGAGCTATATCAGGGGGTGGGACACCTATTAGATATATATATATATATATATATATATATATATCTATACAGAAGATCGATAGATATATAAAGCCATTACCACATAGCATTCGAAAAGGTCAGATCCACTTAAATACATTGAAAAAGTCAGACCCACATACAAAGTTAGGAAAGGCAGGCTGAACTGGGAGGGGTGAGGCACAGAGCAGAGAAGGCTGGCTGGACTAGGAGGGGAACATGGCAGGAAAGGTTGGCTGGACTAGGAGGGGGACAAATAAGGCTGGCTGGACTAGGAGGGGGATTGGAAAGGCTGGCTGGCTGGGCTAGGAGGGGGACAGGGTCGGCTGGCTAGACTAGTAGGGGGACAGGGAAGGCTGTCTGGACTAGGAGGGGGACAGGGAAGGCTGGCTAGACTAGGAGGGGAACAGGGAAGGCTGGCTGGACTAGGAGGGACTGAATCAGCACCGTCAGAAATATGGAGAATACAGAGAGGGGGGCCCAGTTGTCTCCAGCCCTGACAGTAGTGTAGCAGAGCCATGCTGTACTGGCAGCAACATTTCAAATATGGCGCCACCATGAGTCAATCACAGCTCGCAGACCAGCAGCCAATCAGGAACAAAAGCTCATGATTGGCTTTTAGTCCATGAGCACTGACTCGCAGCCATCACCATAATCATGCTGCTGGCATTGTAACAATTCTACCTGCTGCACCCAGGCCCCCCTCTCTCTCCATGCCCTAGACTTGAGGCCCGGTGGTACCCCCCTGATGGCGGCCCTGTTGCTCAACCACTGTTCTTCAACCATTTGAGATGAGCCCACTGTATATGGTTAAGTGTTGCTATATCAGGTTTTCAAAAGACATTTATGCCCAGCCCCACAACTATGTTTATAGTGAATCTAGTAGGTGCAATAAAGTGCAGTTAACATCTGTGTCCCACTAACTTCAACGGTGTTACTGGATTGTGTCATTTAGTTACAATTTTACAGGTGTATTTATACATGAAGAGCATATTAGACCACTGGATTACAGTACAAAAATCAGCAATAATGATCCTTGGGGGGAAAAAAAAAACAATAGAAAATGTGAAATGTAACATTGTGAACCATATAATGCCATTTATTTTTTATGTTACAATGGTAGCATGACATTGGATCAGTCACACATCTTTAATGGTCAGTGGTTGAAAATATTTTCTAAATGTAGTTTTTAATCTATACAAGTTCACTGTAATATATAAATTTTTTTGGACATTTGGATTATCTCAAATCTAATTTTAAAATCTTACTTAATCTACATATCTAAAATCCATATTTTTTCCACATAAAGATGCGTCTTCCTTTAACTATATGTAAATTCTATATTTAACCTATAACTATTGTGACAAGGTCACTGATATCATAGTGGAAGGCAGATATATTTGCCGTAGATTCCAGACCTATGTGTTTTGAAACCTCAGGAAGATGTTTGTGTTAGGAGCATTTTGGGCTGTTAGCTTCACAGGAGGCTAATTAGCACTCTCAGCTGTGTGGCTGTGTTTTAAGGCTGTCAGGCGGATCATTAAGGAGAGACACTGCCTGGGGAAAGGAGAATCTTTTCGTGTCTCTCTGAGAGAAACAGGTTGCTGAGACCAGGTGAACTATGGGCCTCATTCAGACCCACTCACGAGCGGCTGTCCTCTTGCAAGTGGGTCGATGGTCTGCACTGCGCATACGCACGACGGAGGGAGCTCCGTCGTGCGCAAGCGCGAGACGCGACGAGCGAAGGACTTTGTCTCTTCAAAGGGGGCGTGCTGTCGATGTTGACAGACAGCACGCCCCCTTTGTTGGGCATGCCGGGGGCGTGCCTGCCAGACGGAGGCGTTCCCAAGGGAACGCCTACCGTCTGAAGCGTTAGTGATGTCAGTGGGAGTGATTTTGGCTCTGATAGAGCCAAAATCACTCCTGGCCTTGCGGTTGAAAACCTCAACCGCAGGCTGTTGCTCGCAGTGGCGATGGTCACGATGGTCGCGACCATCGCAACCATCATCCTGCATGCTCGTATATGCTGTGGGTGGTGACCCACAGCTATACGAGCATCCAGGTGGATGCTCCATATTACTGGAGGTGGGCCCTGATTCAGAGCGAGCGCTCTGGTCAGAGCGTCCGGCTCTGAATCAGGGCCTATGTCTGGTAAAAACTTCTTCTACCTTGTTTTGTTAGTGAGCTAGAATCACTTTTGTGTTTAGTTAGTGCCAGATGGCAAGGTGTTTGTTTCTGTTTATTTCACTTTGCTGCATAATAAAACTTGCCAAGGCCAGTTGCACGAGACCAAAGGATGCTGTGTGATTTCTCAGCTGCTGCGCATTGCCATCTACCCTAGGAGATGGTACCAGTTCCCAGACCCTGTTACATGTGGTGGAGAATGTGCGCAACAGTAGTCTGCGCATAGGTGAAGACAAAAGCAGCTTTGAGAGTTCTGCAAAAAGCAGGTCTGTGTCTTTCTAGACTGAAATTAAATGTGGCACAGAGTAAAACTGAAGGTGTGATACTCTGCAGCATCTTTTTCACAGTGTGACAGGCTAAGAGCTGTGGTGCCTCGCACAAAGAAGCAAGTCCAGGTGGTTCTTTGCCTGCAGAGTTGTGGAATCTGGTTCAGTTAAAGGGCCAGACATTCCTTTTGGCTGGAAAACAGTACTGACACATGTCCTTAGTGAAAGTGGCTACAAAATTCTAAAAACCCAACAACATGGAAGATATTGTCCAGGTCTTGCTACAAGTGACAGCAGTGCAGCAAGAAGCATCTAGGGTACAGCAAAAAGCTACCAGGCAACATCAACTGGAGATTGAGGAGATACGGTGGCAACATCAACTGGAGGTTGAGGAGGCATTGCAGCATCATCACCTAGAAATTTAGGAGACCCGGTGGCAACAGCACGAGGACCGTGAGGTCTTAAAAGAGGTGGTGCAGCATCTTGCAGCACGGCCTGGAAATGCTTACCCAAATGTTCAAAACAGCTCCAGCTCCATAAGGGCAAGCCATTTCCTTCAAAAATTGACAGAGACTGATGATGTGGAGGCATACTTAACTACCACTGAGAGGTTTGCCAAGCAGGAGAGTTTGCGTAAGGATCAGTGGGCTGGATTGATGGCCACTTTTCTCTCCAGTGAGCCTCAAAAAGCATACTTTGACTTAAGTATGGCAAATGCTTTGGACTATGAAAAGCTAAAAGCAGAATTATGATTTGCTTGGGAGTTACACTGTCATTCCGAGCGCAATATGTGCATCGCTGGGTGTACTACATGGACAAACCTCCCCGATCACAAATGCACGACCTAATCCACCTGACCAAAAAATGGTTACAACCAGAGACATTAACTGGACCTCAGATGGTTGAAAGAGTTGTCATGGACCATTACTTGAGGTCCCTGCCCATGACTTTACGCAAGTGGGTGTGCCACGGGGATCCTAAGACAGCTGCCTCTGATAGTGGAGATGGTGGAAAGGTATCTGGCAGCAGAGGAACTGTTGGCTATACCTCAGCATCCATTAGATCCATGACAGCGAACTTCAGTGAAGCCTGGTAAGACTATTCCATGGGAAAAGGGTCCTGTGTGGTTAAGAGAACTTAAAACTGAAGAGACTGTGAGCGTTCGGTTCAAAGATGGGTCAGTGGGACCAGAAAGGTCTCACATGCCTAAAAAACACTTGGCAGTTATGTGGTTAAATGTTTTAGGTGTGGTATGCCAGGACATGTTGTTGCTAATTGCCCAGTTATTCAAGAACCTATGAAATGTTATGCTGTCTATGAACTTCACAAAATGTATTTCTTTGCCATATTAGCTTGTACTGTTGCACCATTGGCTGAGTTGAAAAACAAATTTGTGAGATTGTCTTGGGAGGTAACTGGGTAAAGGCATTGTTGGACTTAGGAAGTGTAATCACCCTTGTGAAAGATGGGTTGGTAAATGCTTTAAAGGGCCAGCAATCAACTGTTGATGTAACTTGCATACATGGTGACACCTGTTATTATAATACTGCAGATGTGAATATTGAGACCCCTTGTGGTTCAGCTACTGTTAATGTGGGAATGATCCCTTCCTTAGTACATGATGTTATAATAGGGAGAGACTTTAACCATTTTTGGAAATTGTGGAAGTCCTATTTGGTCACAGAGGTGAACGGTATGGAGCCAGTGGACCATCCTGATGATATGCTGGCTACAGGTGTGACCTCGGTACCCTCAAACCCTTGCCCTTTTGCTAGTATGGCTGGGTAAGTGGTAGATGATGAGAAACAAAGTGAGATACCTCCTCCAGAGTAGGCAGAGGTGATAGACATGGTTGAAAGCATACCTCCCCTTGAAGTGAGAGAGGATATGTTTGCATCTGAACAGTTAAAGGACTCCACCTTGATAAGAGATAGAGAAAATGTGAAAATTGTTAATTGGAACCCGTTAGACCCAGATAGCAGGCTTATGTTTCCACACATGGCCCTTAACAATGAGGTCTTGTATCAAGTGACAAAAAGGGGTGAGAATGTAGTAGAACAGCTAGTTGTTTTTCAGACATATAGAAGAATTGTTTTGGACCTTGCTCATGGTCATATCACCGCAGGACACCTAGGGGCTAAAAAGACCATTGACATGGTTTTACAGCAGTTCTTTTGGCCTGGGGTGTATAAAGATGTGTCTGAATTCTGTTCTTCCTGCCCTGAGTGCCAGTATCATGCTCCTACACCCCATTTCAAGAGTACACTAGTGTTCATGCCTGTTATAGAGGTCCTGTTTGAACGGATAGTCATGGATTTGGTTGGACTCTTGCTAAAGTCTGCTCAGGGACACCAGTATATATTCATAATAGTGGATTATGCTACTCGATATCCTGAGGCAATCCCTTTGTGTAATATGTCAACCAAGGGTATAGCTAGAGAGCAGGTGCATGTTTTTAACAGGGTGGAAATACCAAAAGAAATTGTAACTAACCAAGATACCCCATTTATGTCTAGAATTATGAAGGAGTTATGCATATTGTTTAAAGTTACTCAGTTGAGAACCTCAGTTTACCATCCTCAAATGGATGGATTGGTAGAGAGTTCAACAAAACTTTAAAAAGTATGCTTAAAAAGGTTGTTGACAAGGATGGGAAAAACTGGGATTGTTTGTTGTCATATTTGATGTCTATTAGTGAAGTACCACAGTATTCCACATGATTCTCTCCTTTTGATCTGTTATATGGAAGACCTCCCAGAGGGTTGCAAAGGAGACAAGGGAAGGACAACCCACACCCTATAAAAGTGTAATTGAACATGTGTCTCACATGCAAGAAAGGATTGTGGCAGTGGTGCCCTTTGCCAAAGAACATATGGAGCAGGCCCAACAGAGTGTGTATAACTGGAATGCCAGGGTACGTATATTATCCCCTGGGGACAGAGTGCTTGTTTTGATACCCACAGATGAAAGCAAGTTTTTGGCAAAATGGCAAGGGCCATATGAAATCAGGGAGAAAGTGATTGAGGTTAACTATAAAGTATACCAACCAGGCAAGAGGAAGCCTGAACAAATTTACAATGTTAACCTTATAAAACCCTGGTAGGATAGGTTAGCTCTGTTAGCTGAACATAGCCCACCAGTAGATTCAGTCACTTTGAATCCAGAAGTATAAGTGTTGCTTAGTAGGAACAGAGATTTGTTTTCAGCACTGCCCGGCTGAACAGCCATAATAAAGCATGATATCATTACACAACCAGGTGTTACGGTCAATCTAAAGTCATATAGAATTCCTGAAGCACAGTTTGAGGCTGTCTCTAAGGAGGTTAACTATATGCTAGAGCTTGGTGTCATCGAGGAGTCTAATAGTGAGTGGCCCAGCCCCATAGTTTTAATCCCGAAGCCTGATAGCAGCCTACGCTTCTGTAACGATTTTCAAAAATTAAATGCAGTTTCCAAGTTTGATGCATATCCCATGCCTTGTGTGGATGAGTTGATAGAGAGGCTAGGGACAGCCAGATATCTTACCACACTGGACCTGACAAAGGGTTTTTGGCAAATATCACTAAGTGATAGGGCAAAAGAAAAGCTTTTTCAGTTCCAGAAGGGCTATTCCAGTATAAGATGTTGCATGGGGCCCCAGCAACCTTTCAGCGTACAATGGAAAGAATTATGAAACCCCAGACAGTATGCAGCGGCCTATCTGGATGATGTGTTAATCCACAGTCCAGATTGGGAATCTCACTTAGTCAGAATACAGGCGGTACTGGACTCAATTAGGAAGGCTGGCCTACCTAAGAAATGTTGCCTAGCAATGGAAGAGGTTCAATACTTGGGGTATACCGTAGAGAGAGACCTGATTAAGACCCAGTTAAACAAAATTGAAGCTATACAAAACTGGCCCCATCCCATAAACAAAAACAAGTTAAAGCCTTTTAGGGGATCACTGGGTACTACATATGGTTTATCCCAAATTTTACCACCACAGCAGTGCCACTAACAGACCTTACAAATAGGAAACAGTCTAACTTGGTGAAATGGGGCCCTGAGGCTGAAGAAGCATTTCAGCCATTGAAAGTTGCTTTGTGTACACAACTGGTGTTGATAACACCAGACTTTTCTAAAGAGTTTGTGGTTCAGACTGATGCCTCAGAGGTAGGGGTAGGAGCAGTGTTGTCCCAAAATAGGGATGGGGAGGAGCACCCCATTGTTTATATGAGCAGAAAAAAAGGTACGCTATTGTTGAAAAAGAGGAGTTGGCCATTAAATGGGCATTGGACACTTTGAGGAATTACCTCTTGGGCAGATGGTTTAAGGTCATAACAGATCATGCCCCATTAAAATGGATGGCAGTAAAGCGAGGCCAAAATGCCAGGGTAACAAGATGGTTTTTAGCCTTGAAATAATTTATATTCACTGTGGAACATAGGACTGGGTCCCAATTGGCTAATGCAGATGCGTTGTCATGCATCTTTTGCTTGGGGGCTGCATGTGTTCCGCCCCCTAAGTCGAAACAGGAGAGGGGGATAAGTGACAAGGTCACTGGCATCATATTGGAAGGCAGGTATATTTGCCCTAGATTCCTGACCTATGTGTTTTGAAACCTCAGGAAGATGTTTGTGTTAGGAACTTATTTGGGCTATTAGCTTCACAGAAGGCTAAATAGGACTTTCAGCTGTGTGGCTGTTTTAAGGCTAATCACCATTGCAGAAAAAAGAGACAAAGGTTCCCATACGAGTGCACAGTCTCGCAATACATTACAGTTAAAACTAGAGATGAGCAGGTCCGGTTCCCTGTAAAGCGGACCCACCCGAATTTAGGGGATACAGGGCAATCTGCCTGCCCCGGATCCTTGATCCGAGGCAAAACCTCGAAACCCCTCTGTCGAGTTGCAAGGTTTTGTTTTCAGTGGGCTTAATGCTGATTTGCTGAGAGAGCCATCTGTCACGGCTCTCGGCAAAAGATGGCGCCCGCCATCCCCCGCCGCCTGACACCACCGGCATCCCCCGCTGCTGACCCCACCAGCACCCCCACTCGCAGCATCCCCCGCTGCCAACACTCCTGCACTGCTACCCAACATACTGAGGACACCATCAGCGACCCCCAACACAGCCGACACTCCCACAGTGAGGATACCACAGCACCCCTGCACTGCTGACACAGTCAGCAAACCTGCACGAAGGACATCGCTGGCAACCCCACTCTGCCGACACCACTGGCACCTTGCATTGAGAACACCCCTGCACTGCTGACACAGTCAGAAAACCTGCAATGAGGACACCGCTGGCACCCCACACTTACTCTTCACTGAGAACACTGCCAGCACTGCCATTCCATGTACTGAGGACAAAGCCAGCAACCCCCGCACTGCCGACACAGTCAGCAAACCTGCAAAGAGGACACCGGTGGCAACCACGCACTGCCAGCAAACCTGCACTAAGACACCGCTGGCACCCCTGCACTGCCGACATAGCCAGCAAACCTGCACTAAAGACACCACTGGCACCCGTTTACTGCCAACACAGCCAGCAAACCTGCACTAAAGACATCGCTGGCACCCCAGCACTGCCGACATCACCGGTACCCTTCACGGAGGACACTGCCAGTACCGCAGCACTGCCATTCCATGTACTGAGGACACCGTCAGCAACCCCGCTCTGCTGACACGGCTGTCACAGTAAGTGCACTATTGGTGTATCCAATCCACACTGTATAACACACTGTATCCTTGTTGGAAATTAGAAACTGAACTTCCACATGTTAGTGCCACCCACTTTGTCACTTAGCTTAGTCAGCCAGCTAGCTGGATGCAACCTTTTGGCCTTAACTAGATTAAGCAAATAATATTGTGAGATTGTCAAAATTGATTGGAAATTACTGGAAATAAATGTTATTGAGGTTAATTCTACTGTAGGAACAAAAACAGGCCCATTTTATGTGATTTTAGCTGTTTTTATGATTTTTTAATAAAAAATCCAGATCCAAAACAGAAACACGAAAACAAAACACGGAGGTGAGGTTGTGGCAAAACCAATCCAGATCCCAAACCAGGGGAGATCCAGATCCAAAACAAAAACACAGGGGTCGGCGCACATCTCTAGTTAAAACACAACTTTTATGTTCTTATTCATATCCACATATGTGGTTCCTTAAAACACAGCAAAATAGAGACACAAAAATAAGAAAAAATAAGAACCTACACAAATACACAGTATTATTTAAAATACACTTTATAGTGTTTTATTGTGTGTGGATTAAATTTATTGAATTATTTAGTGCAGTATATCCTTATTTCTGCACTTCTATTGATAAATGTAATAATAGTGTGACACAGCTCTGGTTTATTCACTCATCATATTATCCAGATAGAGTATCTGTAATGTCTGTTTGGTCATAAATACCTACTAGGTATTTAAATATGAGGCTATTTATTAATTCTTCTGTTAAAAATCATAAAAGCTTATACTGATTCATCATGCCCCTTGTATCTGGAGTATTGATTCATCTACAGTAGTCTCTCCCCATATCACACGTTCTGACCTCGTATTCAGAGGATGTATGGCTAGAGTTATTAGGACCACTATCACCCACAATGTTCTATAAACAGCATTCTGTTTGTGATTAAATTATGTTGCATACATTGATCTCCCCTGTTGACATCAGGTGATATGTCATTCTTGTATTTTATGTGTTTCACTTTAAACCTGTTAGAAGTGCTTTAAAATGTATTTAAATTTCATGATATTCATAACAGGGGCGGAACTAGCGGCGGTGCAGGGGCCCATGGCCACCTGCATCCAACAGCGCCGCTGCCCGCCGACCTGGTCCCCATTACCTAAATGTTTGGAGCTGGAGCGGGCCCGCTTTGGCTGCTCCATCTCCAACATGAGAGATACCCACTGTGGCCCCGCCCCTTGATCCAGCAGCCCTGCCACTTGTTATGACACGGCGCGCATGACGTCATGACGTCACGTGCGCCGTGTCATAATAAGGGGCCAGGCTGCTGGAGTATGAAGATTGAGAGGAGCCGCAGATCAGGAGGAGCAGAAGAGGAAGAAATAAGGTAAGTGGCGGTGGTATGGAGGGGGGGAGGGTGAAAGAGGCTGACACGTGCTGCGGGGGGACAGGCTGACATGCGCTGGGGGGGACAGGCTGACACACACACTGGTGCTGAAGGGGGGAGATGAAGAGGCTGACAAATGCTGGTGCTGAGAGGGGACAGGCTGGCCCTGGGGGGATGAAGAGGCTGACACACGCTGGGGGAGGACAGGCTGACACACGCTGGTTCTTTGGGGGATGAAGAGGCTGACACACACACTGGCGCTGGGGGGGACAGGCTGACACACACACTGGGGTTGGGGGGGGTGAAGAGGCTGACACATGCTGGCACTGGGGGGGGACAGGCTGACACACACACTGGGGCTGGGGGGGAGGCTGAAACATACACTGGGGCTGGGGGGGAGGCTGACCCATACACTGGGCTGGGGGTAGGCTGACACACACACTGGGGCTGGGGGGGAAAGAGACTGACACATGCTGGGGCTGGTGAGGTAAGGCTGACATGCTGGGGCTGGGGGGGAAGAGGCTGACAAACACTGAGGCAGGGGGGCAAGGCTGACATGCTGGGGCTGAGGGGGTGAAAGAGGCTGACACACGCTGTGGCTGAGGGGAAAAAGGCTGACACACTGGGGCTGGGGGAGAAGGGGCTGACACACACTGGGGCTGGGGGGGAAAAGGCTGAGACACATGCTGGGGCTGGGGGAAAGATGCTGACACACTGGGGGGAAAGAGACTGACACACGCTGGGGCTGGGGGGGAAGTGGCTGACACGCTGGGGCTGGGGGGGAAAGAGGCTGACACACACTGGGGGTGAAAGAGGCTGACACACACTGGGGCTGGGGGGGAAAGAGGCTGACACATGCTGGGGGGGAAAGAGGCTGACACACACACAGGGGCTGGGGGGGGAAAGAGGCTGACACACTGGGGTTGGAAGGAATACACGCTGGTGGGAAGAACGAGGCAGAGACATGCTGGGGATGGAGGGAAAATGAGGATGACACACTCGGGCTGGACAGACTGAATTTACTGACTGGGGGGGCAGTGAGGGGTGGTGAGAAAACAAGGCTGGGCAGCAGGACAGACACTGTATTCAATTACTGGGGAGGGGTGAGGGGTGATGAAAAAATGTTGAGGTGCCAGGAATGGGTGGGGTGGGGGTGGGATGTGGGGGCCCAAAGCATATTCTTGCACCTGGGCCCACCACTCTCTAGTTCTGCCACTGATTCAGAATAATAATTTAATTCACTCCTGTTGGGTTTTTATTTTATTACATACTACCATATTCAGGTCAAGTCTGAAACAGGACACTGACTCAGCTCCTCTTATTATCTTATGGACTAATTACGTAATTGTAAACTTCCAATTGCTTACTTAGGCAGGGTACACACCTGAATGATTTGTAATCGTTCCGATTTCCTATCCAATTTCCCTTGAAGGCAGAACTTCCTAAATTGAGCGTACACACTGTCCAATTTCGCATAATATTTGACAATTTGTTGAATCATCAAATCGAATGTGCTGTACAGTGGGCTGATCATCCAGTTGTCTGTACACACTGTGCGATTGGCACCTTATCGTATGTGTTATCTTATGATTGTCTGTGCAGCACAGGCAATCATAAGACATCTCATACGACCAGCGGGAGCGCGCAATTGTGCGTACACACTATGCGATTTACACGATTCATCGTTGCAATTACCTTAATCGTGCCGATATCATCCTGGTGTGTATGCATCCTTAGTCTTTGGGTGGAGGGAGGCAGAGGAGCCCAAGGGCTTAAAAAAAGCTAGTCCATACAAGTTTTCCTAAAAAATTACGATTTTAGGAAAAATTAGACCTGTCCTAAAGATGCAAGAAAAAAAAAAAAGAAGCACCCAGTTGAATACCAAAAACCTTGCACCTGTTTTGTTAAACTCACACCTTATTGAATATGCCTCAAGATGTCTTAAAAATGGTCATTAGACATGTTGAATATGGATTTAGAAAAGTGGGAATAAAAAAATGTTGTTTTTGTACTAACTCAAATTTTGAGAACCAGACACTTTGTCTACTAATGTTACACCTGTGTTATGACAGTAACATCTGACTTCTCTGTTTGTTTATACTGTACCAAAATGCAATGCAATTAAAACTCTATGCTGTAGTGTTATTATAGCATCAAAAGATGATGTACACCATATTTACCATATCTTCTACACGTAGGCAAGGATGATCTTCTTGCCCATTGATCGTTGACAACTGAAAAATGATGTTAAAATTATACAGAAAAAAAAAGAAAATGTTAAATGAGATTAATGTATATGTTTAGGGTAAGTAGAGGATTACGAAAGCTACCTGAGTCCAGTTATACAGTACCATTGTTTTACAATAATAACGTTGTAGCTAAAAGAGATTTAAAATTGCACTACCCCAGGGGTAGCAGAATAAAGAGCTTTAAGGCAGTGGTGATCTACAATTTGCTTAAGAATAGTGAACAGTGGACTTGATAACTAGCACCAAACATGTATTAAAATCAATATAATATAAAAATAACCTTCTGTTTAATAAGGTATCATGTACAAGATATTTAAAGTGTCAGTGCTAGAAAGGTGTTGATGAAGATATAAAATGTCTTCACTTGAGTCACAAGCTAAGTATGTAAAGTGCATCAAGTGCCTGTGCAATAATGTGTGTCCAAAATGAGGTTACTAGTGTCAAAGAAGGGGTTAAAATCTTCTAAAAAAACATGTTTAATGTATCACATAAAGCAGCTGAAGTCGGTACAAGTAAATAACCTTTAACAATTAAAATGACTTCTAGCTCATCTATTAGGTACCAACGACAATGCAAGAAATGACAGTTAAAAATACATTTATTTAAACTAATTTCAAATAAAAACAACAATTTATTACAGCAAAATAATTGTAAAAATATGGCGGCCTAATACTCAAAGCATTTTATTAAATATTTTCAAAATAATGCAAAGATGATACTGTAAAAACAAAGTACTGAGTACAAGATGCTTATCTTAATCAGAGTATGAGGTAGGTTCATGAAAGGTAAGATCATGGAGCTCCCAAGCTGTTTCATCTGGCTTTCAGACTTCAAGGGGATATGGCTCCATTGGGGTAATCTGATACTTACACCCCATCAGCATAGACAAATTGGTCATAATTATAGATGTCACTTCCTGTGGTCAGGATGTTGTTAACCCAAAACAATGCCCAGGGCTTGTGTATAATGTGTATAAGAAAAATTCAAAATATATTTAAAAAAATAAAATAAATAAAAAAAATCTATAATATATATTAAAATAAAAACCCTCATGCTATGATAGCTATACAGTCATAGCCAAAAGTTTTGAGAATGACACAAAGTGGTTTTCACAAAGTTGGCTGCTTCAGTGTTTTTAGACCTTTTTCTCAATTGCTACTATGGTATACTGAAGTAATATTACAAACATTTCATAAGTGTCAAAGGATTTTGTTGATTACATAAAGTTTATGCAAAGAGTCAATATTTGCAGTGCTGACCGTTTTTTTTTCAAGACCTCTGCAAATTGCCCTGGCATGCTGTCATTCAAATTCTGGGCCACAAACTGACTGATGCCCACCCATTCTTGCCTAATCAGTGCTTGGAGTTTGTCAGAATTTGTGGGTTTTTGTTTGTCCATCCGCCTCTTGTGGATTGACCACAAATTCTCAATGGGATTGAGGTGTGGGGAGTTTCTTGGCTATGGACTCAAAATTTTAATGTTTTGTTTCCTGAGCAACTTAGTTATCACTTTTGCCTTATGGCAAGGTGCTCCATCATGCTGGAAAAGGCATTGCTCATCACCAAACCGTTCTTGGACGGTTGTTTGAAGTTGCTTTTGGAGGATGTTTTGATACCATTCTTTATTCATGGCTGTGTTCTTAGGCAAAATTGTGAGTGATCTCACTCCCTTGGCTGAGAAGCAACCCCACAAATGAATGGTTTTAGGATGCTTTACTGTTGGCATCACTGTACTGAGACAACACCTTCTGTCACTAGGAGACTGGGATGCCAGATTTTGGCACATGATACTGGATGACATTTCCTCCTCACCTGTGGATTACCATTAATCTGTGTATGAAAGGGAAAATGGGACACACAACTGCACAGGAGTATGAATAATATATAAACAATTATGAGAACAGACATAATGTAAAACAGGTGGTGCTCCCTAAAATATATAAGTATATAGTGTACAAACTTTTAGAGAAAGGACTCCTAAATGAGGCACACCCCAGATTTTGAAAGAAGGAGCAGAGCTTTCCCCCTTTACTACATTAGATGAAACTGAAGCACTTGAGAACTTAGAGGATTTTTGGGATCCTTTTAGTACCTCAGATCCGCCATTATCTGTAGGGACAAATACTGTAGACCCATATGCAAAAGAAAATATTCCTTCTACCCACAAAACACTAATTGTCCTGAAATTAAAATCTTTCAGGACCTAGCGTCTAGAGATATGGATGATATATTTTGAAAGAATTTGAAGAAAAAAACATTACATAGAAAACACACTCTGGATGATTATGAAATCCAAGCACTGAAGGAAATTGAAACTTGGCCAAATGTGGTTTTCAAACCCCAAAAAAGGAGGGAAACAGAGGACCAGAAATGTTATCTACATCTACTATTCAATCCCACTGATAATTATGGTATCCTGTACAAACAGGATAATTGACAAAGCTAAAAGTGAGGGTGTAATAACTAAACATGAGTTTGAATTTCTGAGAGTGACATCCCCCAGAATAACAACATTCTACCTACTACCCAAAGTCCATAAGGGACGACCCAAACCAAAAGGGCAAGCCATTGTATCTGGCATAGGGGGATATCCACACAAGCCAGTATCTTTGTCGATACACATCTTAGACAATTTGTCACTAAATTACCCTCCTATGTGCATGACATTTGGGATGTCCTAAGAAAAAATAACAACATCAAACTGGAAGGACAGATACTAGCTAGTATCAATGTTGAGTCCCTCTATACCAGTATTCATCATCACGAAGGTACAAGACAAAATCTGATTTATTGGTAACTTTTGCCATGAATGGCAACCAATATGAGCCATATTACAAAAACACTGGAACATTTTGATGTTGGATTCTGATCTCCAACAATGTCTGGGCCCAAGAGTCTGGCACAGGGTAAGAAATTTGAAAGATATATGTGTCTGCAGCCATTTCTCAAAGGAAGTCAAGAAAAATCAAATCACTAAAGGTACATTCTCTTGCAGACAATGTAAAGCCTGTCCCAATATGATTAACAACAAAAAAGATAATGGATTGGTTTGGTTGGAAACATCTTCTTCAGCATTTTATCAACTGTAACACTGCGGCAGATATTTACTATCTTGAATGCCCTTGCAATAAGCGGTATGTTGGAATGATGACCGGACCACTAAAACAACGTATCCTAGAGCATATTGGGGATGTTAAACATGTGGCTACGGACATACAAAGGATGAAAAAGATCACCACAGTGGCTTTTTTTTTTACCAGACAAAGGTCTTAAGACCTTTGGCCTAGAAAAAGTATCTGTGGGTCCAAGACAAGGAGATTTAACAAAGGGACTTCTCAAAAAAGAATGTGAGTGGATTTTTAGACTAGACACAGTCAGTCCACTAGGAATGAACAAGATGATTAACTATAGCCCTTGCCTCGATATTTGACTTATTTTTATATAAATTGAGCTTTTTAACCACTCTTCTTAATTTTAATTTGATATATGAATTATTCACAATTAACACTTATGGTATATTTCTCTCACAATCACTTTTCAGTTATTCATCATCTCTTATATATTGTCTTCATTAATAAAGATTAGCATTCCTTATTTTAATCTCACTATTATTCACACATTATTCTATCATATATTATTTGTTTAGTTTCTATTTATTTTTACACTTCACAGTTTTCAAATTGTAGTTTTTAACATAATGAATAATAATGATTATAGTTCAAATAAAACATAAGTGACATATTGTCACTTTAATAATTAATCACCTGTTTATTGGTAAATTCTATTATTATTATTATGTATTGTCATTTTATACAAGGATTTATGAATTATTACTAAAATAATATTATAATATCAATATATAGTGCTTTGAGTATATGTCCTTTGCAATTATCTATAAAAAATAAGTTTTGTCACAATTGCGGCATATAGTACAATATATTTATCATATTTTTATCCAAATTGTATTTTACACTAGTTTCATATATGGTCACTTTAATAATTATATTACTCACCCATTTATCAGTATATTATATTGAATTTATTTTTTGTCACTATACAAGGATATATTGATTATTCCTATTATTCTATCAAAACAATATTATATCATAGTATCAATATGCTGCTTTGATTATATGCTTTCTGTAGTTATCTACATTTTTGATAATGATCGCGGTTTGTAGTTCAGTATATTTATCATATTTTTATTTCATTTTTTTTATCTGAATTTTTATTATTGCTCTTTCTATATGGGATTAGAGGTGAAAATACAAGGTTAAAGATTCAAGGTGTATATTAGCTCTGTCATATATAAATGATCTAACTACTATGATAAAATTAGTTGTTCTTGTTATCTCCTTTTAAATGTTCTGAATCACAATGCAGTTTCTCTGTAAATTCATCGATAAGTAACTTTTAATTTTTAATGACAACTATACACAATGATTATGCAGTGTTGACATTAAACCACAAAGAGGATATGCTGAGTAGAATAATATACACATTTTATGGATGTGGGACATAGTATATCTATGTACAGCTACAGTGATTTCCGTTATTATATTACACCTGTGGGGCTCTCTGACTTATTGACTAACACAGGGATGGTGTGTGGCTCTGCCCCCCTATGTGATCTCACTTCTATTTTTCATAGTTGAGCCTATCTATGGCGAAACATGCATTGGCTCGATAGCTGGGAGGATCCCAGTGCGCCCTGAGGACCCCACACCATTTATCCACTTGGAGAGTATTACTGACAGGTATCTGTGCTATTATTATTCTCTGCTCTCATTAGCTGCCACTGATTGTGATTCCCTGCGCTGCCTAGAGCAACAGGAATATAATTATCTCTCTGGCACTAACAGCAGAAGCAGACTGCACTGTTTCTATTGTGCCATGAGACAGTGAAACTCATTACACATCCTCTATATGCATAAGACGTGGAACAGCAGAATCTGACCTATTAGTGCACATACTCAAATTTTCATCACTATCTAGATATACATTTACTCTATCCTCTCCAAGTTATAACAGAGGGACACCTGTGATTACCATTATATCCATTGAGATAAATTGATTGATTTTTTGGATTATGGTGAACAGCTTTTTAATAATTATATATATATATATATATATATATATTATGTTACTATGTCATGTTATATGTGTTGTGTCTTATTCTCACCTTTGTTTTTGCACACATGAAGATTAATCCTTCATGGTCAGTGTGTTAATTTATAATAATTTTCTTTGTTTGCTACCTATACCATACCATCTATTATCATTTATACTCAAGTGTTTCTGGTATATTCAGATTGCAGATAATGATGCAGGACTATACATCTACATATGGTAATCTCTTAAATTAGTTGCATGTACATAACTGAGATATTCTTATAAACATCATTCATAAGTGCCGTTTAAAGTGTTCATAATTTATTGTAAATATGTCCTAAGATGAATGTTACCTTTATTGCCAGTTGCCGTTAACAACTGAAAAATATATATTTGATTATATTTTGTTGTTGGTTGGCACAGATAAGCCTATTAGATGTATCATAATGACATATATCTGAATGTTTATGCTGTCTTGGTGATATTCGTTTTTGCTTCCCCATCCCCCTTTTTTTTTGATAATCTATGCCAGGTGTAATTATCTTTTTCTCTTTAAATGTGACCAATTTCAAAATAAGTTTTAAACAATAATTGTCAGAGCTGCAGGCTAAAGCGGCAGCTGGCAGCACAACCCTCCCTGTAAAGGACCACTCTGTCTGTAAGAGCGGCCCTTTGTGGTGGAGGGACTTCTGGGTCTATGACCAAGATGCCCCTCTGGCATCCTTCTGTGCATGCTGTGGGGGTTGCTTGGAGGGATCTGAATGGATCCCTCTATCAGCACTCTGTGGAGAGAAGCCCATAGGCTTCTATGAGTAATGCCATCAGAAATATGGTGTTACCCACTGCAACCCCAGTCCCAGAGTACTGTACCTTGCACTCAAGGGTTTAGTGCATAAGAGAAATGTTGTCAAACCCGAATTTTTGGGGGTTTGGCCACATTTTTACCCTTGATGCATCTCGCCCAATGGGCAACTGCTGTGTGTAAGAAAGAATGGGTGACTGCTGTGTGAGTGTGAGACAGTGGGTGACTGCTGTGTGAGTGTGAGATAATGGGTGACAGCTGTGTGTGAGAGAGACAATGGGTGACTGCTGTATGTGGTGTGTGTGTGTGTGTGTGAGAGAGAATGGGTGACTGCTGTGGGTATGTGAAACAATTAATGATGTGTTAGACAATGGGTGACTTCCATAAACCTGCATAGTAGCCATATCTATCTTCAGTAAAAAAAACAAAAAGGCGAGTAGCTGCTTTGAGCTAGTGGTGAATAAATGCTGTGGTGCATCTATTCACTGGAGAGAGGGACTGGGAGCATGCCCAGTAGCTCCCAGAGTGCTGGGCATACATCCTGCATGATAACAATGAGGTGTGGCTCGTGGATCTGGCTTTACACACTAGATTATGCCCCCTAATTATTATCAGGTGTGTGCCTCAGGCATGCACAACAATACACCCAGTGTTGCCAGTTAATATATTTGCTTACCAAATAAATATTGCTAGGGCCGACCCTGGAAGTGGTGGCTCAGGGTGCTAATGACACTGCAATGTGGGGAAAGGAAGACATATTGGTAGTGGGAGCCCAAGGGGATATGACACTGCTATGAACATGGTGCTGTGCTGGGAGAGGAGTGCTGGGTGAGGGGCGCTGTGCTGTAATCTGTGCTATGAGGGGATCTATAAGAGGGGTGCTAGTTGAATGGTGATGTGAGGAGTGCTGTGGTAGGAGAGGGGTGCTGGTGAGATGTGATGTGTTTCATGAGGGGAAAGCCTGTGGTGCTGTGAGGGGAGACTGTGCCCTATAGAATGCATTCTAAGGTGGGGGCATAAAGAACTTTCCCCCTAAAATGTGTTCCTTTTTCTTTAGTTACAGCAGTGTGCTGTGTGGGGAGAGCCTGGGATTACCTGCTGGGGGCACCAGACAAAATCTTGCCTAGGGCACCAAATTGGTTAGTGCCAGCTCTGGTAGGGGACAAACATAAAAACTAGCAAAATATTCTTTTTGGGAGTCTGCAAGTATGGGTGAGGTGTTTTTTTGAATGCTGGTGCTTGGTGCAAGTGTGTTTTTTAAGTTTTTTAAAACTTCACTTTAACGCTTTAAACCCTGCTTGCACCCATTTTCAAGTACCCCAAATATGCCAGGACTACTTATTTTCACCAAAAAATACTGGTTAATGCCATTCTTCACCGCTTGTGTAAAGATGCTAATTATTACCTTGTGACACAACTTAAGTAACCCAAAAAGCTTTATTAGGTCTATTTGGGGACATCTACATTGATCCCCAATGTTAGTGCTTCTTTTTGGGGGTGTCAGGCTGATTTCACCAATTCTGACAGCACTTTTCGTGTGGTTCCCCGGATTGCGTTTTCACGTGTTTTGGAATTGAATATGGTGAATAGCGGGGCGTGCACAAAGTTTTTGTGTCCAAAACACACGATGTTGGCGAAAAGTACAGCATGAATACTTTTCCACGGGTGCAAAACTAATTGAATACCACCCTTAGTATTCTTAGTGCTTAGAGTGTACACCAGCATTTGCATTTTCTTTTTTCTAATAAATTTATACCCAACATCAGTCCCTCTAAATATGTGCCCAATGTGCATGCCCCAATAAATGTGTCCTAAGTATTTCTGTCCCTATAAATGTGTGCGAAGCATCTGCCCCTATAATAGTGTGTCTGATGTGTCAGCGCTATAAATGTGTCTGTGTGCAGGGCCACCATCAGGGGGGGACAGCCAGAACTCCTGTACCGAGCCCGGACAGCTGAGGGGCCCGGCTGCTGGCAGATTAATTGCTACAGTAGTTCATCACTCTCACACAGGACACAGAGAGAGTTCTATGAATGATTCATCACACACAGGACACAGCTGAGCAGTGTGTGATGACTCATTCATTAATTAAGTCTCCGGCCAGCGCACTGCATGATCAGCACATACCTACCCGGCACCATTGTCCTGCTTCTGATACTGTGAATAAGGAGCAGCTGCAGGAGGACCATCTTATAATAAAGATAGGAGCACTGGGCTCCCTCTTACAGACAGGACCCCCTCTCTGGAATCAGGACCCCATCAAATAAGTAAGTAGTATCACCTCTGCAAGTCTGCCTCCATACTAGTTACTCCACCCTCAGACCTCCTCCTGTTCTCCCCCCTGCTCTCATTGGCCAGCTACTGCATGTACCGTACTAAGGAAAGAAATGTGAGAGAGCAACTGTGGTGCCTATGCCCCCTCCCCATTCTATACAATCAATCTACCTCACTGTCCCCTTTACTATGTCTGAATTCTGCCTCGGAACCCCTCCCCAAATCACTGTACTCTCCCGATATGTCTTTGCTCCCCCATATCTGTGCCCCTGTTCCCCCATATATGTGCCCCTGTTCCCACATACCTCAGCCTTTGCCCCCTCTCCATATTTATGCCTCTGTCTGCTTTCCATTTTTGACTCTGCTTCCTTCCTATCTGTGTCTTAGTGTACTTTACCTAAGTGTGACTCTCCCTATTTGCACCTCTGTCCCTTTTACCAAGGTGTGCCCCTTCCCATGTGTGCCTCAGCCCTCTTGCCGGTAGCAAGGTAAGCACAGTGTCCCTCATTCAGAGGCAATCGCAAGAACCGAGCACTCGCTCTGAATGAGGGTGGCCGGTTGCCTTTTCAAGTGCGGCCTCCTGGTCGCTAGCTAAGCTGTGTGTTACCACCCACAGCTTTAGCGACCGACCAGGTTGATTGTCATGATGGTCAAGACCACTGCGACCATTGGGGCTTGTGACGAGACCCTAAGGTTGGGTCTCAGCAACCGCAAGCCCCAGGAAGCTTCCTGCTCTGATCGAGCAGGAAGCTCCCCACTGACATCACTGCTGATGTCAGGGCGGCCACCCACAAAATGATAGGTATTCCTTAAGGAACGCCTATATTTGTGAAACCACCCTCCCGCCATGCCTACAAAATGGGTCAAGCTGTCGATCACCATCGTCAGCCGCCCCTTTTGTAGTGAGCTCCAGAGCGAGAGAATTTCTCTCTCACTCCTGGGCTAGCGCACGGGCAGTGCGGCCGCTGCATGTGCGCAGTGCCTAAACATCGACCCGGTTGCAAGCGCTCAGTGGTTGCTTCCGGGTCTGAGTGAGGTCCAGTTTCCTGTTGTAAATCATTAGGTTTTTCTTACTTTAAAAAAAAAATACTTTATTCCTATTTCATCTATAAAGGCAAATATCTTACATATTTTAAATTAACTGTTTAACTGTTTATTTTTGTTGTTTAATGAGTATGTGTATATATATATATATATATATATATATATACAGTCAGGTCCATAAATATTGCGACATTGACAGAATTTTCAGATTTTGGCCTCTATTCACCACCACAATGATTTTGAAATGAAACAAACAAGATGTGCTTTAACTGCAGACTTTCAGATTGAATTAGAGGGTAGTTACATCCAAATTGGGTGAACGGTGTAGGAATTACAACAGTATCAATATGTGCCTCCCACTTTTTAAGGGGCCAAAAGTAATGGGACTATCAACTCAAAAGCTATTTCATGGACAGGTGTGGGCTATCCCATCAATATTTCATTATCAATTAAGCAGGTAAAAGGTCTGGAGTCAATTCTAGGTGTGACATTTGCATTTGGAATCAGTTGCTGTCAACTCTCAATGTGAGATCCAAAGAGCTGTCACTATCAGTGAAGCAAGCCATCATTAGGCTGAAAAATCAAAACAAACCCATCAGAGAGATAGCAAAAACGTTAGGTGTGGCCAAATCAACTGTTTGGAACATTCTTAAAAAGAAAGAATGCACCGGAGAGCTCAGCAACACCAAAAGACCTGGAAGACCACGGAAAACAACTGTGGTGGATGACAAAAGAATTATTTCCTTGGTGAAGAAAAACCCCTTCACAACAGTTGGCCAAATCAAGAACACTCTCCAGGAGGTAGATGTATATGTGTCCAAAGTCAACAATCAAGAGAAGACTTCACAAGAGTGAATATAGAGGGTTCACCACAAGATGCAAACCATTGGTGAGCCACAAAAACAGGAAGACCAGATTAGAGTTTGCCAAACAACATCTAAAAAAGCCATTACAGTTCTGGAACAACATCCTATGGACAGATGAGACAAAGATCAACTTGTACCAGAGTGATGGGAAGAGAAGAGTATGGAGAAGGAAAGGAACTGCTCATGATCCAAAACATACCACCTCATCATTGAAGCATGGTAGTGGTAGTGTCATGGCGTGGGCATGTATGGCTGCCAATGGAACTGGTTCCCTTGTATTTAGTGATGATGTGACTGCTGACAAAAGTAGCAGAATGAATTCTGAAGTGTTTCGGGCAATATTATATGCGCATATTCAGTCAAATGCTTCAGAACTCATTGGACAGTGCTTCACAGTGCAGATGGACAATGACCCGAAGCATACTGCAAAAGCAAGCAAAGAGTTTTTTAAGGCTAAAAAGTGGAATGTTATGCAATGGCCAAGTCAATCCCCTGACCTGAATCTGATTGAGCATGCATTTCACTTGATGAAGACAAAACTGAAGGGAAAATGCCCCAAGAACAAGCAGGAACTGAAGACATTTGCAGTAGAGGCCTGGCAGAGCATCACCAGGGATGAAACCCAGGGTCTGGTGATATCTATGCATTCCAGACTTCAGGCTGTAATTGCCTGCAAAGGATTTGCAACAAAGTATTAAAAAGTGAAAGTTAGATTTAGGATTGTTTAGTTTGTCCCATTACTTTTGGCCCCTTAAAAAGTGGGAGGCACATATAGAAACTGTTGTAATTCCTACACCGTTCACCTGATTTGGATGTAATTACCCTCAAATTAAATCTGAAAGTCTGCAGTTAAATCACATCTTGTTTGTTTCATTTCAAAGCCATTGTGGTGGTGAATAGAGGCCAAAATATGAAAATTCTGTCAATGTCCCAATATTTATGGACCTTACTGAGTGTGTATATATATATATATATATATATATCTATATCTAATTACTGTGGTGGGATCTCATTGCATGCACATGCTCCAGGTACCAGACCTCAACCTCACACCACTGCATCCACCAATCCTTTAGGGTGCATTACCAAGGAGGTGGGGGGCCCTGTTTTTTTCATTTGCACCGGGCCCCACGATTTCTGATGGCAGCCCTGCATGTGTGCCCAAAGGGTCTTCCCCCAGTATCAGGCTTTAAAAAATAGAAAATATAATTAATTATAAATGTTAACATTCATTATAAATGTATGCTGTTATTGTGAAAGAAAACAAATGTTTTAATACTTTACTTTGTTCAACCACTTTTCTTCAACCATTTGAGATGAGCTCACTGTGTATGCATAAGAATTGTTATAGGAGGTTTACAAAAGGCATTTACGCCCAGTCTCACAACTATGGCCCTCATTCAGAGCCACTCGCTAGCGGCAGTATGCTCGTTCTGAGCGATGTTCGCACATCTGCGCATGCGTACGGTTTTTAGTACGCATGCGCGAACCAATCAGTGCGGCCGAAAATTGTTTGTACGCAATATAGCGAGTGCCTGCTATTTTGAGTGACAGAATGAGGCGTATGTGGGTGGTAACAGGGGATGGTGCTTGAAAACGGGGAGTGCTTAAAGGTCAAAACGGGCGTTTTATGGGTGTGCATAATTAATACAGCAGCGTCATTGACCACGTCACTTGTTTTTTTTTAACTCAGAACTGCTCGCAAAATAGCGGTTGAAAAAACCAACCATAAGAATAGCGAGCAGTTCATATCCTGTTCGATGTACTCGATTAATCTAATAAATAGCGGACATGACGTATGGTGCAAGCGGCCAGGGGGCGTTTTTAACAAATAAACGAGCGTATGTTTTGCTCGCTCGTTCAGACTTAGAGGTGTGAACAGACTGCAATGTGCGAACGGATCATTTGAATAGCCACCCCTTGTTTTTGAACGAACGAACGCAAATAGCGAACGGCTCTGAATGAGGGCCTATGTTTGTAGTGTTTTTATTGTTGTGGATCCAGCAGGTGCAATAGAATGCACTAACTTCAAGGTAGATTACATTCAAATAAGAAAAGAAAAATTATATCCAGCCATAAAAAACATAACAATTTAAAGACCTCAAACTACCTTATTTTCTTGATTTTGGATTTGGAAAAATGTGGCATAAAAACCAACAACATCTAATAATTGCAGTAGTGAATATAAAATGAGAGAAAATGGGTAGGAAGGAAGGGCGGGGCACACACCAGGTAGCAGAGTTGAAAAAATGATAATAAAAATAAATAAATAAATAAATAAAACAGTTCTAATAGTTTAAAATGAGGGTCAAACCAGACCTGGAAGGGTCCTATTAAATTAAAAGTACCAAGGGGTCCACACTTCATGACATTTTGGCATTTTGTCATGGAGGAGGGCAGTGATCTATTCCATGGAAGCAGTGTACCATATTTTGTTGTGTAATGCAGGAATGAGGGGTGATTACGTTTTTTTTTTCCAGTTATTAGCAATTAAGATTTTAGCAGCATTAAATACATGGCCACATAGTCTGTTATAGGGTTTAGAAGTGTCTGGAAAAGGTTTACATAGCAAGACATGTAATAGATTCTTAATCGGTGCAGAGCTAAAGCTGTTGCCTCACAGCAACAAGACTTAATCCCAGTACATTGAAATCAGTGGACAGTCCCACCATATGTGGAAATAGGAGCCTTTATGTCCACACTGATGCCAGCAAAGGTCTGATGTTAATGTATAGATGGAGTTAAGTTTTTCAGGGACCATTTAGAAGTTTGTAAGCAGTTTCTTTAAGTTTGGTGTTAATAGATGTCTTAGAGACCATCTGATGAATATCTGACCACCATTTATAATCCTACCAAGTCAATCTCCCATGCTAGTTCAACTGGTTCTTTGAGTTCAGGGAAAGACCCAGATAATAGAGAATATAAAATGGAAATAGCAGGTTTACGACCAGGGCCGTAAGTGCAGAGGTGCTCAAAAGAGCCGAGTACCTTGAAGGAATGTGATTTACTGAGGGAATTGATACAACTAGTGATCTGTAAATATGCAAAGTGGTATTTTGGTTGTAGGCCATATTTGTCTAACAGTTCTTCAAAAGTTCGAGGGGCAAAGTCCCCAACAATATATAAGACTCTAGTGACACAAACAGCTACTCAAGTGCACCAGTAAGGGCCCACACAACCCAAACAGAACTGAGTGTGTCTCAAAAGGGGTGTCAAGGGGGATTGGTGCAAGTCTAATTCTAATGGTTTATTCACTCTGTCCCAAATACTCAAAGTGGCCTTAAAACACAGAACCGCATGCATCAAGGCTGGTCTCAGATGTGGAGGGAGCCTTGGGAGAAAACCCATCATCTAGTCCCCAATCAAATCACTTTTAAAATCCACCCATATTTTATGTCCAGGGTTTAGATGCCAAGACATAATGTGGCTAAGCTGTACAGCAAAAGAATAATGTTCAAAAATAGGGAAGCTTAATCCACTGTTAATAGAGGTTTTAGCAAGACAATTTCTGCAAGTACAAGGTCTTTTACTCTGTCATATGATAATTCCATATAGCGACTGATTGGTGCAAAGAAATGTAGTCAGGATAGCGATTGGGATTGTATGAAACAAATAAAGCAATCTGGACAAAATATTAATTAGAATAGAATTGATACATCCAGTCCAGGAAAAACAGAGGGGAGCCCATCTGGACAAGTCCGTTTTAATAGATTTCAAAAGAAGGATATAGTTATCTGCATACAACTGGTCATACAGTTTTGTTATCTGGATACCAAGATAAGTAAGAGACTTTGGCCGCCAGAGGTAACCGAAGTTAAGTTCCAATAATTTTGAAGCGGAAGGGGAAATTTGAAAAGCCAATGCCTTTGATTTTGATCCATTTCTCTTATGCCCCGAATATGTACCTTACAAGGCTACCTCAGCTTCCAGGTTGGGAAGTGAGGTCAGGGGAGAGGAAAGGGTCAGCAATACATTATCCGCAAATAGTAATAATTTATATTCCTTATTTAAAATAGAGATACCTTTGATATCTGGGTTTGCCTGTATCTTGGCTGCCAGGAGTTTGATGTTTAAGGCATAAAGTAAAGGAGAGAGGGGGCAGCCCTGTCTGGTTCCATTATTTATTTTGAATGTCGGGGACAAGAGCCCATTAGTGGATACTACAGATGTCAGATTGAAATACAATGCATGGACTGCTTGCAGGAAACCACCACAAAAACCATATGCCTATAATGCCTGAAACATAAAGGGCTAGGACAACCTGTAAAAGGCTTTATCTGCATCCAATGACAACAATACTGCAGGTATTTTAAATCTAGTAATGTATGTGATCAGATTAACTGTACGCCGAGTGTTGTCCAGAGCTTGTCTAGAAGCCAGAAAGCCTACCTGATCTATATCAATAAGCTGCTGGAGGTACAAGTTAAGTTTATTGGTCAGTATTTTAGTGAATAATTTAAGGTCAGCATTAATCAATGAGATTGTTCGATAATTAGCATAACAGGTAGGGTCTTTTTGTGGCTTTGGAATTAAAAAAATAACTGATTTAAGGGTGTCTGCATGAAAGCTCTCTGGGCCTGATTCTGACCCGCTCACGAGCGCTGAGCGCTCGCAAGAGGGTCGATGGTTCCCAAGTGCGCATGCGCACGATGGAGGTGTCTCCATTGTGCACATGCGCGAGACCCAAATAACGATGGCCAAGCCGTCGTTATGGGTCTCGCACCAAAGGGGGTGTGCTGTCGATGGTGATTGACAGCACGCCCCCTTTGGTGGGCATGCCGGGGGTGTGGCTGCCCAGATTGAGGCATTCCCATGGGAACACCTACCATCTGGGTCCGGTCCCACTGACAGTGCTTTTGGTTCTGATAGAGCCAAAAGCACTCCTGGGCTTGTGGCAGCAAGACTCTACCGCAGGGTCTCGTCGCAAGCCCGATGGTCGCGATGGTCATGACCATCGCAACCATCATCATGGCCGCTCGCTACAGCTGTGGGTGGTCACCCACAGCTATGCGAGCAGCCAGGAGGCCACTCCAAAATGAAGGAGGGACGGCCCTGATTCAGAGCGAGCGCTCTGTCAGAACGTCCGGCTCCGAATCAGGGCCTCTGTCAGGACTTCGACTATTTCAGTACATAAAGATAGACTACTTTTGCCAAAGTTCCATTGTGGTAATTGGAGGAGCTATCCTGCTTGCTGGCATGCTTCTCATTCAGGGGATAGAGTGTTAAAGTGATCATCTGTTTCCCTGGTTTTGTCTGGTTGTGGGATTCCTAGATTGCTCATTATTTCAAACCTGATTCTATTTGGGTCACATGTTCTGAAACTTCCTATGGATCACAGACCTCTAGTATAAAGCCTGTTACTAACTGTGTCTCAGTGTCTTTGCAACGTTGCTTTCAGGACTTTTCTTGGACTCCAGCCATATCCCCGCTGTGCCTGTGGATTGCTGTGGACTTTGTTGTATTCCAGCTAAATTTCTAATGTCAGTCACCTGCTGCACTACAGGGCCCAGCATTCCTGTTGCCTAAGTATTGCTGATTGCTCCATCACTGCAGTTTCACCATTTTGCTGCACTATTTACTTTGCCTTTTGTCTTTCCGTTCCTGTGGATATTGAACTCATCCTTGTTACAGTTGTCAACTGCACCGTTACAGTGTCCTCTCTGCATCACGGGGCTCAACCCCGCTCCGAACCCTAGCCACGCTGCAGGGCTTAACCCTGCTAAAATCTTCTCTGCATCACGGGGCTCAACCCTGCTACAATCTTCTCCACATCACGGGGCTCAACCCCGCTACAATCTTCTCCACATCCCAGGGCTCAACCCCACTACAATCTTCTCCGCATCCCGGGGCTCAACCCCGCTACAATATTCTCCGCATCCCGGGGCTCAACCCTTCTACAATCTTCTGTGTCACGGGGCTCCAACCCCGCAACAACCTTGTCCGCCTTACGGGACTCAACCCCGCTACAATCCTCTCTGCATCACGAGGCTCAACCCCATTCCAAACTCTAGCCATGCCGCAGGGCTCAACCCTGTCCTGGAATCTCATCGTCTTACAGGTCTTAACCCTGCTCCAACTTCACTGCTCCACAAGGCTCAAGTTTGCTTCATCCCTCACTGCACCGCAGGGCTCGGTCCTGTCCCGGAACTATATTATTCTGCAGGGCCCGCTCTGCTCTGGATTTCCATTACTACAGGGTTCTACCCTGGCAAAGGGTTTTAATGTCATAATGAGGTGTTCGCCTTATTCTGGACTCGGGGTTCACTACAACGTTAGTTCTTATAAGCTAAAGACTGCTTATATATATATTTGGGGATTCTCTCCTATACATATTATTGCATATGTGAACCTCTGTGCTGTTTGAGACTTTATTTGAGACCTCGCTGTTTATAATTCTTATGTGAATAAATTCTATTTTACTTTTATCCTGTGCTGCTGAGTTTCACGGAAAGGTCACTCCTAAGACCACCCCAGTTTATTGTGCCTAGTAGGCCTGCCTCCCTTCAGGAGTCTCAAGTGCCAGCAGCCATGACACTCTCCCCCTGTAGTATCTTATTAAAAAGTGACCTAATGGGATGGCAATATGCCTGAGAAATATTTTTAGTAAGAAGCAGAAAGGCCATATGGGCCAGGGGCCTTAGAAGATTTCTGGCTGTTCAGGACAGCGACAAGATCTTCAAATGAAATTGGGGAGTACATTTTAGTTATAAAGGAACTATTCAGTTTGGGAGAGATACAAGAATCCAAATAGGCCTGTAAATCGAGGAAATCTGGTACAAGTATAGGGCCTCCATCTTGCAGGTTGTACAGAGATATATTGAAAGAGTCATTTATAACCACTGGATCATAGCTAAGAGTACCCTTTTTATTCCTAAGGGACGTAATTGTTTTGGATGCTCGTTTAGCATGCAAGCGAGCAGCTAACAATGTTTTGGATTTATTTACTTTTTCATAAAATCTCTGATTCAACTATCTAAGGAATATTTCTGTTCATTCAGCCAGCAAGGATTGGAGCTCCCCTCTTACAGCCTGGATCTGGTTGTATATAGAACAAAAGAGGGTGGATTTATGAACGCGCTCAAGCTGTTCTAACTTAGCGTTAAGTACAACAGTCTTTTCAGAGTTTTGTTTCTTTCTGTGGGAGGATATTTAATCACAGTGCCTCTCACTACTGCTTTGTGTGCTTCCCAAATTGTGTGAAGACTAACATCTGGGGTAATATTCAATTGAAAATTGTCAGCAATCTGAGCCCAACGATACTCCTTAAATTTAGGGATATGGAGAAGTGCTTCATTCTGTTTCCATGAGGGACAGCCTCTAGGAGATTGCAGGGTGTCAAACTGTACTACCACTATAGAGTGATCTGGTCAGGTCTGGATTGTTTCTTGTACCCAGTGTGGATGCAGGAGAAAAAAATGAAATACGTTCTGCAGTATTCAAATGCAGCAGGTTTATTAGGAGTATTATAATTCATGAAATTGCATTAGGCATATAACCTGGCAGAAGATAAATTAGTCCAAATGATGTGAGGCTGAAAACAAATGTTTGGCAAAAAAACAAAGTCCAATTAATGAGGCTGGAAACAAGTGTCTGGCAGAGAAGTAAAGGTGACCAAGCCACCCTGGCGAAACATGCATCATGCCTGCAGACTGCATTAGCATCAGCAATACCACACACATGGAACCACAGCCTTGGTCCGCTGACTATCTTGGCGTGGTAACTTTACTGTCACTTCAATGCACTCTCTCATCTGAGTTCCCAGCGTATTACTCCCCCTGCAATGCCTTAAGGTAACAGGGGAGAGACGCTGCTTCTCCACAGACAGCAGAAGTGCCTTTCTGTTGTTTCTTCTGTGTGTTACGCTATTTGCACTCTCTCATCCCCTGTTAGAATTGGACATAGGAAAGCAGAAGTGATTTAGCAGTTTACTAACCACAGACTTTACTGTCTTTGGCAGCATTCAATCTTTTGCATGTGACACTCATTTATCTTATATGATCTAATTGCTGTTCTTTTATTGTATTGTACCTATTAGACAGAACTTTATCTTGTTACATGATGTAATTAATCTTCACCTTACTGCTGCCTAAGATCCTGAGCAATTCAACTGCATTGTATTAAACCGGTTTTGCCTAGAAGTGATAGTTACAGCAGACCTATAGATTAGAACTGCTGGTGTCTGTATATTGACTCTATATTTTCGATTATTCTTATAATTCTACTCATCTGTGTGTTTTCTCTCTTACCCACTGTGATTTTCAAACAAGTGGAGTTAGGAAGAGGGGTTAATTCAGTCTTAGATATTTGCCCATTTTGTTTCACCTAGCCTATAATTAACAGTAGAATTACTTTTATAGATCTAACAGGAGAATATATATGTTGTTAAATAATCCTTTATGCAAGATAAAGATGAGGTAAAACATTGTTTTATGTATATATAAACTGAGTGTTTCCTTAGTCCTGATTGCAATATCTGTGCTTTTTGCCCATGTTTATACATCATTCTTACTGGCAGCAGATTTACACTGATTGATGTATATGGTTCATATAGGGTTTAAATAATCTTGTTCCCTGCTGCCATTCAATCAAAGACTTGTGATACAAGGTAAATCGCTCTCATATATTATATTATATTATATTATATATACCAACAATTGTTTTCTTATTGTATGCTGATTGCAACATTTATGTTGTTTACGTTTGTTCACTATATGTATTTGTTTTACATGTGAGTTACCTAACTGAATAGATTTTATCTTACCAAGTTCACTATTAAAAGTTAAGTTTTCATTTCATATAATTCTGTTTATTCATTTTCATTACATTTTCTTTCTAAGAGTGCCCCAACAAAGGTTTAATTGTCTTTGTTTCTAGTGTTTGCTCTTTGCATAACTATTTATTATATAGAGAAATAAAGTCCAATGGAGGTGAGACTAAAGAACAGAGATCTGAAGTAATGGAGTGGGCTCTGAGTCCGGAGAGCTGGGGGAGTCACAACCGAGGGGTGAGTAACGTGGTGTAGCAGGGTAGATGCGGGTATCTGGGAACAGCTTGAGGTGGAGAGAGAGCAAGAAACTGAGCACTGCTGGGACTGCAATAATCACACTGAGCTAAGGAGCACAGAGTACTCTAACACATTGCACTGGCAACTATAGGGTGTGCTGAATACCCTTAAGTACCATGGGAAAGTGCATGATAGGCTGCTGAGAGTCACATGCCAGAAGCTCCATCCTGATTGGCCCATTCAGATCACATGCCCAAAACCAATATGGCGGCATCCAGCAGTCCCCAGCGTGGCAGTGCAGCCAGTCTCACCTGTCACTAGATGGCCTGTACCCTTGGAACAACCACGCACACCTTTTGACAACCTGCAGACACCAGCACCCCCACCGGTAGGACCGTGCCAAAGCACCCGCACAGTCAGAGACCACGAACCACCAGGTACAACAACTCTGGTCATGACAGCAGCCTCTCCTTTACAAGTGGCCTCTGGACACTTCATATGCTTCTCTGGATTAGAAGCATGGAATTTGAGAATGAGGCTAGGAGAGTGAACATTCTCCACTTTAATCCAGCATCATTTTTCTGGGCCGTAACCCTTCCAATCCAGCAGGTACTGTTAATGTCCATATCAAAAACTGGAATCCAAGACTTGTTTCACTACGAATTCTACCCCTTTCTCAATGTGAACTTTTAGAAGATTATTGTATGACTTTGAGGAATTTATTGAGAATGAGCGGTTTTAGTAGGGAAATGTGGAACAAATTCATAATTTTGAGGTAAGAAGGGAGTTTTAGCTGGTAAGCAACAGGGTTAATGAACTAGATGATGGAGAAAGGCGTAAGTTGCATGTGGAAAGCTAGATGTGATCCCCTGTTTGCATCTTGGGAACAGTTCTACATCTTATATCTGCCCCTTTTTGTTATCGCTGAGAGGTCTTGAGGAGAGTATCATGAACTTGTGTCTAGATCTGAGCAAATTTCCATAATGTTGAATCAACTGCATGAACATCAAATATTGGCAGGTCTTTGAACTCAGGAACTCTAGGATGGAGACCATAAACCACATAGAATGGTGACTGACCGGATGAGGAGTGGTAAGAAGAATTATGCAAAAATTTTGCCCAAGGAAGAGTCAGACCAATTATCTTGGGAGGACGCCATGTAGATCCTTAGAAAGATCCTGGTTCACCCTATCTGTAGATCCGTTACTTTGAGGGTGATAAGCTGTAGAGAAGATTAATTTAACTTGTAGAGTGGAACAAAGTGCTCTCCAAAATTTGACCTCAAACTGTACTCCATGGTCCGATATAATTGCAGCTGGGAGTCCGTGCAGGCAAAATATGTGATGTTCGAATAACTGAGCCAATTCAGAAGCGAAGGATAGTTTTTCGAGTGGAACATAGTGGACCATCTTAGTGACATGGTCGACCACCACCCAGATGGTGTTGTAGCCATTGGACACCGGCAGGTCCATCACAAAATCCATGGACAGATGGGTCCATGGATGAGTAGAAATAGGAAGAGACACCAGATCTCTGGCAGGGGCTTGTCTAGATGATTTGTGTTGAGCACACTGAGGGCCTGATTCAGAGCTGCTCACTAGATGTGATCGCTCGCACGTATAATGAACACATATATTTACATACACATAGAAGCTCGTATGCGTATTCACATACAGATGCATATTTGCTACTTCAATACACAGATGCACATATGCGAACGCATACATATAAAATGGTTCCTACACATTATGGTTAATAACCAGAGTTATTAAAAATTTTGTTAGCTAATAATTATGATGTAATATGCAGTTAAACGAGATCGAAGGTTCAGAATACAGTGGACATGTCATGTTTGGTATCATACTAAATCCCTGTTTATTTGCAGACATCTGTTTTTATCAGCAAAGAAGTTGCATCATGAGTCCGCTAGTTATGGATGATAGGGAGTTATTGAATAGAATGTTATAACTTATATGCAGTGTTGTAGCCAGATTTGACCAGTTGTTCGGCGGGAAGCTACACAATGTGACCATTTGAGGACTGAGCCATACCCCTGATGACACCGTATGAACTGACCAATGACCAGATTGACCAGAAGCAAGAACCAATGAGAACCTGTCCATTTGTCCCTTTGTTAACTCTGAAACCTGTAAGGTATATTAGCTGTGTCCTGATGCCAGTGTAGAGACATCTTCTTGCGACCGCAAACTTCTGGCTTGATGACTGTATACTGGGACCAGTGCGCACGTGTATGTATTGGCTGTACTATTTCTATTGCTTTTTTACTCTAATTGTTAAATCTTACATCGTGTTACTTTTTTACATAAATAACTTTTTGTGCTTTGGAACCACACGATTGGACTGGAAAGCAATTCTTTCTTAAGCGACTTGCAGCACTAAATTGTGACTGATAGAAATCTATTGCAAAATGCATACCATCGGCAGCAGCGAGAGTATGCATCTTAGTGAGTGGGTCTGAATGAGCTCCTGAGTGCAAGAGGCAATGAACTCATCCTTCTTGGACACACAAAAAAGAACCCAGCTTTGGCAGGAGAAGTGGATGGTCTGATGAAGCCCTTTTTTAGGTTGTCCTGGATATATTCTGACATGGCCTTGGTTTCGAGCAAAGACAAAAAGTATGTACGACCTTGAGGAGGAGTCTTATCCAGCATCAGATTGGACAGTCCCAGTCTCAGTGTGGAGGTAGGATATTAGCCTTACTTTCAGAAAAAACATCAGAAAAAGACCTGTATGGAGTGAGAAATTGTAGATTTTCTGATGTCTGAATTTTCCTTACAGGTTTGGTGAGTGAAAGACAAGACTCTCGACAAGCATTGCACCAGGAATGGACTTGCATGTAATTCCAATTGATTTTGGGAATGTGTTTGCTTAGCCAAGGGTATCCTAGAGTCACACTGTGAGATGCCTTGGGTATTATCAAGAAACTGATATGCTCTGAATGAAGGGCTTCTATATGAACCAACATAGGACAAGTCCATTTGAAAACTATACCATTGGCAATAGGGCTGCCATTGACTGCAGATAGGGTGATAACGTGATCGAAGGTATTACAGAATACTTGAAGTTTTTTTATAAATCCGAGAGTCATAAAATTTTCTGCTGCCCCCAAATCTAGGAGGGAAGAAATGAACACAGGACCTTGTTTTAAATCCAGGGTAATGGGCAAAACAGACTCCTCAGTCTTCGAGGACAGAGTCACTACTCCTAACCAAGTGTCCCCAGGGCTGGTTAGGAGAGGGAGTTTTCTCGGACGGCAGGAGCAGGAGGCTACAAGATGGGTGGACTCCCCACAGTACATGCAAAAATTTTCTCTGCGTTGCTTCTGTCATTCTTCATTAGTGAGGCGAGCCTTGTTAACCTGCATAGGTTCTTCATATGTGGATCCAAGAACAGAGATGATGGGAGAAATGACAGGATGAAACCTGGAACAATCACTTCTACTTTTCTCTGCCTGTCATTCCCGAAACCATAAATTCACCTTATTACACAAATAAAATAGGTTGTTGAGTTTAGTGGGAAGGTCCCGAATGGCTAGGTCATCTTTAGCCAGTCAGAATGGCCATTCCAAAAGGCCATTGTTAATGCCTCCTTGTTCCATTTCAATTCTGGTGCAAATGTTTGAAACTGGATAACATACTGGCTGACAGGACAAATCCCTTGTCTGGGGTGCATAATCTTGGAAGACGTTGAAGTCATCCTTCCGGGAACATCAAAGGTTCTCCTGAATGATGCTAGAAATTGTGAGTAATTATCCAGTAGAGGATCTGATCACTCCCATAGTGGGGAAACCCAGTCCAATGTGGGTCTGGACAGCAGAAACACAACATTCTGTAAGCCACTTTTGGCCCTGGAATTAAGGAAGAGGGTTGAAGGGTAAAGGGAACATTTCACTGATTAAGTAAACCACAACACATCTTGAGGTTGCCATCAGATTTACTGGGCATAGGTAAGTACAGATGAGGTGGGGCACTGGGAACCAAGACAGTTATTGTGGGCTGATTGGGGTTTGCTGGAATATTGACTGTGATGAGGGAAGCATGTAAGGCATTTTGTTTGTGAGACATCTCCTGAAGGAATAGAGTCAGTTGCTTCTGGGAGGTCCAGGCCTTCCAGTTGATTGGCTATACCCTATAGCAAATCCATTCTTGACTCTTGTCCAGTGGCTGAATCCATTTAACCAGTGCAAGCTGTCAGGTCTGGATTATTTGTTGAACCCGGTGTGGATGCAGGAGAAAAAACTGGAATGGGGTTGCAATATTGAAATGCAGCGGAGTTTAATAGGAGTATTACAATTCATGGAATGGTAATAGGAATATAAACTGTCAGAAAATAAATAAGTCCAAATGATGTGATGCTAAAAACAAATGTCTTGCAGAAAAACAAAGTCAATTTAATGAGGCTGGAAACAGGTGTCTGGCAGAAACACAAAGTCCAATTAATTAAACTGGGAACAGGTGTGTCAGGCAGATAAATAAAGTCCAATGGAGGTTAGACTGAAGAACAGAGATCTGAAGTAGTGTAGTGGGCTCTGAGTCTGGAGAGCTGGGGGAGTCACAACCGTGGGGTGAGTAACGGGGTATAGCAAAGTAGATGCGGGTATCTGGGAACAGCCTGAGGTGGAGACA
Organism: Taudactylus pleione; assembly: GCA_031769625.1. Lineage (NCBI taxonomy): Eukaryota > Metazoa > Chordata > Amphibia > Anura > Myobatrachidae > Taudactylus > Taudactylus pleione. The sequence continues at coordinate 3,355,555 of JAUIMM010000150.1, read as the reverse complement.
GAGCAGGAAACTGAGCACTGCTGGGATGTAATAATCACACTGAGCTAAGGAACACAGAGAACTCTCACACAGTTCACGCTGTGTACACATTGCACTGGCAACTATAGGGTGTGCGGAACACTCTTAAGTAGAGTGGGAAAGTGCATGATAGGCTGCTGAGAGTCACAAGCAAGAAGCTCCAACGCGATTGGCACATTCAGGTCACATGCCCAAAACCAAGATGGTGGTGTCCAGCAGTCCCCAGCGTGGCAGCGCTGCCAGTCTCACCTGTCACCAGATGGCCTGTACCCTTGGAATAACCATGCACAACTCGTGCAAACCTCCAGTCATGAACCGCCAGGTACAACAACTCTGGTCGTGACAGATCTGACCATACTTTATAAACAATATTTACATTAGTCTGAGTCTTTAATACTTCACTACAACCCATTAACATATCAATGCAAGAGTAGTATCCATGAGGCTGTGAATAGAAATTATAATCCCAACAGGATGGGTGACGTGCCCGCCATGTGTCAAAAAGACCAGCCTTGCCCATGTGTCTACGTAAAGCACCTGATGGGTGACACTGAGGAAAATAGCTACATGGGCCTGATCTACCTTAATCAGGAGATAAGATAGTGTTAAAGTCTCCTCCTAGGATTACCATACCTCTACGCATCCTTTGTAAATCAGAGAAGAGCACATGGAAAAATCCCACTTGATCTGTGTTAGGAGTATATAGATTAACTAAAGTAACAATTTGATGGCCAATTTGACCTACCAATATGATATAGCGTCCCTCAGTATCACTTTGGAGAAGATTTGAATAGAAACAGAAGAGCAAACCAATATGGAGTCTTTGGAGACCAGGAGGTTACAGACCTGGCTGGAGCTCTCAGTGCTGCTTGTGCTTGTCTTGAATCCAACTAGAGTGAGATGTACACTGCTGAGCTGACACCCATAACAATTGAGTTACCAAGAAAAACAAGGTACAAAATCTTGAGACAGAAATAAATATTCTTATAGTTTTTTTTTTTAATTATGCATCACTTGTACTCTTTTTAGATTTAATAACTATAAATGTAGTTGGCATCTGACAACTACAGTATATATGGAATGCTCTAATGCTGCTATTTATCATGCAGTGGCTCTGTAACCTATCCCTGCACTTCGGTGGGATTTTATTTATTTTATTTATTAACAGTTTCTTATATAGCGCAGCATATTCCATTGCGCTTTACAATTGTAAGCATTAATAGAACAAAACTGGATAATAACAGACAGATATATAGGTAGGAAGGCCCTGCTCACAAGCTTACAATCTATAGGGAAATAGGCAATGATACAGAAGGATAGGTGCTATATATTGCATTTTGGTCCAGCCAGAATGCACAGTTTCTTGGTTGGCTGCATGATCCAGTCACACAGGAACGTCGACCAAATGTCATGAGGATGTGAGAGAAAAACGATGTGTGAGATTGTGTGTGGACTTTAAGAGGGGATGTAATTAGATATGGAAGCTATGAAGGTTATGTGGGAGGTTCTGGAATCTGATAAGCTTGCCTGAAGAGGTGAGTTTTCAGGGAACGCTTGAAGGATTGGAGACTAGAGGAAAGTCTTATTGTGTGAGGCAGGTTATTCCATAGAGTGTGTGCAGCGTGAAGAATGTCCTGTAACCATGAATGGGAGCAAGTAATGCATGGGGATGAGAGACGCAGATCTTGTGCTGAACGGAGAGATCGGGTTAGGAGATATTTTGAGATGAGTGAAGAAATGTATGTTGGTGTGGTTTGGTTAATAGCCTTATGTGTAAGTGAAAGTATTTTGTATTTAATACGGTAGAAAACCGGCAAACCAATGGAGGGACTGACAGAGCGGGGCAGCAGAAGAAGAACGTTTCGCAAGGAAGATGAGCCTTGCAGCTGCATTCATAATGGATTGTAATGGTGATAGCCTGTTTTTGGGAAGACCATTAAGGAGGCTATTGCAGTAGTCAATGCGAGAAATAATAAGTGCATGGATTAGAGATTTTGCAGTGTCTTGTGTGAGATATGGTCAAATTTTGGATATGTTTTTTAAATGTATATAACATGATTTTGAGACAGATTTATTATGGGGAACAAAGGACAGTTCAGAGTCAAGGATGACACTAAGGCAGCGAGCTTGTAGAGCGGGTTGGATGGTCGAGGTATCAACAGTGATATAGAGATCAGGTTGGCCAGTGGAAATATAATTAATTCTGTTTTAGAAATATTAAGTTTCAGGTGGCGAGATGACATCCAAGATGAAATGGCAGAAAGACATTCAGTGATACGGACCAATATAGATGGAGATAAATCTGGAGAGGATAGGTAGATTTGAGTATCATCCGCATACTGAAATCCAAAAGCATGGATTAGTTTGCCAAGAGAGGTGGTATAGATTGAGCATAGTAAAGGACCTAAGACAGATCCTTGCGGTACTCCAACTGATAGAGGTAGCGAAGAGGAGGCAGAATCAGAAAAACGAACAGTAAAAGAGCGATCAGATAGGTAGGAAGAAAACCAAGAAAGAACAGTGTCCTTAAGACCTAGGGATTGCAGTGTATTTACCACTGTGCAGGGATTTACCACTAGCCTAATGCTGCAGGCAAGATGAAATGTGCAGAAGTCAGTTAATTAACCCAGTGGTGATCCAGTGAAACCTTTCAAGGTGACTTTCACTTATTTCTGCTTACATTGAGACTGTATATCAAAAGTCTGACACTATAGCCATCTGAGATAATTACAGATATATTTTTACGACCACCCCGGTATATCTAAAGGTATTTTTTTATAGTGAAGAATTTGTATATATTTGTTGCAGTTTTCCAGATTGCTTGTTAATGTAAATCTGTTTTAGTCTAATGTATTCAGATACTGTATTGTTTATCCAGTGAGATATTGTACTATTTTATATAGTAGTATAATTAAATGGTGAATACTTACTACTATTTTAATAAAATATTAGATATTATTTCTGTGGGCCTACATGTGTTTTTGAGCGCACATTCAAATTTTTCTTTGTTATAAGACATTTTATTAAATACATCAAAAATGACAGAGAGATAAACCAATGAATACATTCTGTAATATAGTGATGACAATGAGAAATATATTGTTAGTGTAAACTTACTGGTTCACTGACTTATTTCAGATCCCTATTAACAAACTATATACTTCCCTAGAATATATGCAAAAGGTAAGACATCCTGTATAAAGCAATATTCCTTATTAAGTCTAAGAGGTCTATGATTTCTTTAGATAAAAATATGATTTCCGTATTTTTTTTTTTATGTAAATCCTCTATTCAGCAATGGGATAACGGAGAAGATAAAGCAATTATCTTCCCCATTAATTCCCTGCTCGCAGAGTACCGCACTGTAGGGATCATGCTTTTGATCTCTACAGTGCTTTAAAGCTTTTTGCTATTCAGTGAAGCAAAAAGTGTTAAATCACTAAAAAAATATTTACTTTATACAGTATAACGCCATCTCAGAATGGCTTTATATGAAGAAAATACTTAAATATCCCGAAAACGGCAGGGACAGAGGGAAATTTTCCCATAAGCTCCTGTAGCATCTTGTAACTCCACCCAGTCTCTGTCCCTGCTTCCCGGTGATCACCAACAGGTAAGTCTACCTAGAGCCTGTCAAACCTGCCAAAATTGATTGACATGTGTATACAGGCTTTATATTAGCCTGTATACATGTATATTTATGTGCGACTACATTTAACATTTATATATAAATGTTAAATATAAAAGCACATACAGTAAGTATACATGTATACCAACTACTGTAATATAAAGCCTGTATACAAGTCAATCAGTTTGGACAGGCTTGAGATTTACTTACCCCATCAGCGGTCACTGCAAGCAGGGACAACAGAGACTACTCCCGAGCGCATGACTGAGCATCTGCAGAAGAACAAACAGAAGGGATTGTTTTCGGAATCCCAAAAACAATGCCTTTTGTAACATCGCAAGGACAGTATGTTACCGCAACCGCTGTCCCTGCAGAAAATAATGCTGAAAAGCAGCCATAAATTAACATAATTGATCAAAACTAGTGACAATGTTGCCCGATAATATTCTGGGCAACATCGTCACTCTTGCTGAATAGACCCCTAAAGGTTGAAAGTAATAGGGTGCAGGGTCCTTGAACCAAAGAGATTTGGGCAAGTTAGCCATCAAATGTACAGTGACAATAACCAGGTTATGTGTGTGCATGCAGCAGAGCCATAACTAGACTTTTTGTTGCCCTGTTCCAGAAAGCATTGGCGCCCCCCTATATTTTAAATAAAGAGATAAGACAGTGCACCAGAAAAGGGCCACGGCCTCATGGGGAAGGGCCAGGGAAGAGATAGGGGAGGCAAGGAGATGCTGGGGACGAAAGAAGAAGAAGCTACAAGTGAGAATGATAATAAACAGGAAAATTGTCATGCCCCAACAGCGCCCCCTGCCCTGCAGTGTCCTGTGTCATGGCACTGGTCGCACCACCATAGTTACGGCCCTTGCATGCAGTATTTGTCCTTTCTGAAGAAAACATTTCTATTACTTTGTATAGTTACAGACAGAGCTGCATCTGTGTAAATCAGATCTTAAGGTGAGAAGTAGCGACATCTAGCTGGATGACAGCAATTTTCTGATATAAAGAAAACTGAATCAAGGAATGTATATAGTACATTATATATATATATATATATATATATATATATATATATATATATATATATATAATGTGTGTGTATGTATGTATGTTTGTATATATATATATATATATATATATATATATATAAACACATAAATATGCATAGCCTACACATTGTATTGGACAATGGTATCTTTTTAGCATATGTTGAAAAATATTTAGGGCTCTATTTATCAATATTATTTTTCTGTTAAAAAAGGGTTCAAATGGTGTTTTTACACATTTCTCAAACTATTTTAGTATCACATAAATGTATTAATAGGCAATTTGAGTAGTTTTTGTGAAAAACTACTCCAATCCCTTCAATTCAGATACTTTTAGTATACAGACTAAATTTGCCATACTGGTACAGGTTGAGTCTCCCATATCCAAAATGCTTGGGACCAGGGGTATTTTGGATATCGGAATATTCCATATTTTGGAATAATTGCATATTATAATGAAATATCTTGGAAATGGGACCCAAATATACACACAGAATGCATTTATGTGTTATATACACCTTATACACACAGCCTGCAGGTCATTTTAGACAATATTTTTTATAATTTTGTGCATCAAAAAAAGTTTGTGTACATACATGAAATTCATTTATGTTTCATATACACCTTATACACACAGCCTGAAGGTTATTTTATACAATCTTTTTAATAATTTGTGCCTTAGACAAAGTTTATGTACATTAAACCATCAAAAATCAAAGGTTTCATTATCTCAGTCATGCTGAAAATATTCTGTATTTCAGAATATTCCGTATTTCGGAATATTTGCATATGGGAGACTCAACCTGTAGTGGGAAATGTGATGTGTCTGAAGGTTGCTAAAATGACATTGTAAAAAAAATAAGTAGGAAAGCCCTGTAATAATAATGTCATCTTTAGATGGCATTATTAGGGCTTTCCCCAGGTTACCCAACTACTGCTCTGACATGCAGAGCAGAGCCAGATGCCGGCCCCTATGACCCGCTTTGTGGTTTAAATAGACCACAAACTTGTCACTTATAAAAGACTAATTTTAAAAATAAAAAAATAAAAAACTTTCCTGCATCCAGGGACCGGTGACACATGTTTTGGTGAGGTCTTCTGAGGCTCCGATCAGCTGGTCTCCAAGCTCTTGCACTGTGAACTCAGTCATCTGCTATATGGCGTCATCTGTTTGCAGCATAAAGCAGATGACCGGGGTCACAGTCTAGGAGCACAGAGATCATCTGGCCAGAACACCAGAGGACCTCACCGTAGCACAGATCACCAAGGTAAGTGTAAGGGGGGATCACGGGGGAAGGGGTGCTGTGTGCTCTGGGGCAAGGGTGGCAATCACGGATGCTGGGTGGTTGGATGTGCTGGTGGCACATGCTGACACCTTCTTACTGTTTTTTTAATAAACAATATAGTGAGTAGTGTACAGAGGACATTCGCAGGGACAGAGCTTTATTGCAAGCTCTGTCCCTGCAAGGGATTTTTGATACATTCCTATGGTATTTCCTACATTTGCAATGAGAGATTAGGTAAAATATCAACTACATTAGAAATGCAGATTGAAGTAAATAGGGGCGTTAGTAACCAAACCAGCCACTGAGTTTAACCTTCCTTATCTAAACACATCAGTGATCTGTACATAGACATTTACAAACTCATATTATAATATTGTGCATATGTATATGGTATATATAAACTTACGGATTTATATGTTACTTGCCAATATTGAACTTGACAAGAAAATTTCTGTGAAATGATTAGAATTAGAAAGATGTAAATAATATACTCACAATAAATATTATTACATGTTTATATTACTAAATTTCCTATTTTGCTCAACTATATCAAGCTTTTCACCAAAAAATGCTGCATCCCGGAGCTACAGTATGCTTCATTTTATTTAATTATAAGACATTCACATGCTTAGAGGCATGGCCGGTGCAAGGTGTCTGGATGTCCTAGGCAACACTTCACCCACCGCTCCTGCACCCTCCAATTCATACTATGCCACATATTAGTGGTGCTAATTTATAATATGCCACACAGCAGAAACCCCAAATCATACTCTGCCCCCTATTCATAATGTTATGTTCCACAATTAATTTTATGCTACACAGCTGTATCCCCAATTCATAATTATGCTATACATCAATGCCTCCAATGCATATACCACACGTTTATGCCCCCAGTACATAATATGCCACACTTTTGTGCCCCAATACATATTCCACAAAGTTGTGCAACAAGTTATTGTATGCCACATAGCCATGAATGATACCAAACAATGCCCCTAGTATATATGCCACACATGTGCCCTAAATTCTTTATATACATATGCCCCAAATTCTTTATATGTCATACAGTTGTGCCCCAATATATTTATGCCACACAACTGTGCTCCAATATATGTCAGCACCCATTACCCCCTGCAAACACACACACTCACCCTGTCAGCACCACTCATTAAACCCACACACACATACACTAACCATGTTAGTATTCAATAAAACCACCCCCACACACACTAAACAAACCTGTCTGGTACTGAAAGAGACATCCTTTTTTTATTTTGTGGATTCAGTGGCGCCCTCCAGTGGGTGGCGCCCTTAGACAGATGCCTAAAGCTGCCTAATGGTAGCATCGGCCCTGCTTAGAGGCAAAATGAATGAAACTCTTAGGTGCATACTGTAGGTTTTCTCTCCTACTATGGAAGTCACGTGCTTCTACATAAATTCACATGTTAAACATGTAATAATTTCTACATATAATTTTTTTTTTTTTTTGTAAGCCAGGTTTTATTTTTTAAAATAGAATTCTCTCTCATATAGAGAATTTCAAACCCAATATAGAGACAATTTATGTTTTATTCCCCTCCATGCACTAAAAACATTTAATTCTCCATGCAACAATGGGGGAAGTGCCAAGCTTTGTTAAAAACGGATGAAATAATTATGTGAAAAATACATCAAAAAGCATATCTGTGTCATAGGAGTTTAAACTGTTATAAATCATTTTTAAAAATTTACTTTTACAGTGTGAGTGTATAGTACAACAGATTAGCAAATGAACTGTCTTCATTGTTTATTATGTAATAGAGCAAATTAAGCATGTTACTGAAATAATTTAGAGTAATTGGATCACAAAACTGAGTATGCATTCAAAAGCCAACTGTATATTAAATAAATTTGAAAGGTAATAAAAATCTTACCGAAAATGTTTTATACTTTTCTTTATCGTGGTATGGGGGTCCAAACTATTTTAAAATAATAACATATTTAATAAAAATCAAGGAATACACAAAGGATATTAAAATACATATACATATAACTGTGATGTGATGACCCCCATGTTTTGGTTTTAGTTTTGGATCTGGATTCATCTTCATGTTTTTGGTTGTGCTTTTGCAAAACCATCCTTAAGTGTTTTGGTTTTGAATCTGGGATTTTTCAAAAACAATTGATAAAATGTTTAAATACAACTCAAGGATATCTCGTGCTTACCTTTCATCCACGATCTGTCCCGCTGTCCCCATACATTATTATGGGAACCTAAATTCATAAAGCTCCAAAAAATACAATATTTTCCTCCACACATGTCCGACTCCTTCCGCCGGGTATTTGTGTGCCCTCTCGAATCCCAGTTCCTCGCGTAGGAGGACTAACACTGTCGAGTCAGACTCGGCAGTGCTAAGTTTCACTGCTCTGAAAGGGGCAGTGAAAGGGATCATGGAGGCACTTTATTTTCTGATCAGCTGTCTCCGCTCTATAGCATTGTTGAATTGTTCCAATGATTTTTATCCACTGCTGCAACTCGCAGCGAGTTGGATACTTACATATCTGGAGCCGCCGGGATGGTGTACCTGCAATGCTACTAATTTATTGGAGAAACAACTGAAAATAAAGTTAAAAAAGTGCATTACTACCCATAATAGCATTTAACTATCTCTTCCATAAAACTAGAATATAAATTGGGATCTTGGAATATATAATAACTTGTTAGAACAATACCTAAACAAACTCTGGAACCTCTAGCAATAAGAAGGACTCATCATCTATGTAGTCAGATGATGCTCATCTACTGATTGTCATATGGAAACTTATTTTACTCTCAGCAATGTGAGGTCCTTGTCTAAATATTTGTAATAAAGGAGATTGTACGTAAAAGAAACAGGTATTACTGGGATGGTTTACCTGGAATGCAGTGGGATTTTCCATGCACAGAGGTATCTTTTTCAAAAATGTCCCACACAAGCTTGAAATTGTCAATAATGTTTTTCTAGATGTCTTCTATATTTCACCAAAGAGCAGATAGTATACAAATCATCATCCGCAGAGATGTGTCAGGCTCAGGTCTTGCTATAGATTTGACTACAGAAACCTATCCTTGAATTGTTCCAAAGAGCTCCATTTGGGACACCATGAAAAATACAACTGAGCTGCGCCATAGATCTCTGTTGCACAATATGTCACTAAATTGTCATCTGTTTCACACTGCTAATGCCATAAAAGCACAAGGTATGGGTACCCTGTACATAACTAGTGCATTTGAGGGTTATAGCTGTGTGACACTAATCCATACTTGCCTACTCTCCCGGGACTGTTGGGAGCCTTCCGAAAATCGAGTGCCGCTCCCGACACCCCGCATAAGGAGGCAAGTCTCCCGTATCATCCGCCGCCCCCTGCGACCCCCCCGTCACCACATGTAAAAGTTGGCAGTTTGGGTGACGATGACGCGATTTGTGCTAAATCGCGTCATCGTAACTCTGCCCCCTGTGTTGTAAAGCCGGTAATATCGGCATTATAAAGTGGGGGCGGGGCCGCGATGATGCTAATGCACGGACATGCCCCCACTACACCTTTTACAGCTGCCCGCACCCTCCCTGCTGGACTGACCTGGCAGCCCCCTCCCAGAAAGGGGCTGTCATAAAGTCGGTATGTATGCAGTAATCTGAGAAAAATAATCTGACCAATATCACTTAGCCCCACCGTGCATTCTGCCATGCAGCTTCGTGCAAATTTACACTGCCACGATTGAAAGAAAAGTGCAAATATTAAGGGGGACATTTATCACAGCATGGAGAAAGAAAGTACCAAACATTCAACTTCTGTCATTTTACAGGCTATGGGCCATATTCAATTAGATGCAAAAAGCCGAGATCGGCAAAAAAGTATCGCAGATGACGTAATTTTGCCAGGCGGAAAGCTTCCTCCGTATACAGTGCCTGATTCAGACCCGCTTGTGAGCACATAGCACTCACAAGTGGGTCAATGGTGTGGTACTGCACACACGCAGCACGCGCCGCATGCATGCGCAAGCCCCAGAGCGAGAGAGATATTCTCTCGCTCCGGGACTCACTACAAAAGGGTCGGCTGTCGATGTTGATTGACAGATCGCCCAGTTTTGTAGGCGGGGCAGTGGCTACACAAACTGAGGCGTTTCCGAATAATGCCTGCCCTTTGTGGGTGGCACCACTGATATCACCAGTGATGTCAGTGGAGAGCTTAATGCTCTGTTAGAGGAGGAAGCTCACTGGGGCTTGCAACGTACGAGACCCTACCACAAGGGTCTCATCGCAAGCCCCTATGGTCGCGATGGTCCCGACCATCACGACCATCACCTGGCCGCCCGCAAAAGTTTTGGGTGGTCACCCACAGCTTAGCAAGCGGCTAGGAGGCGGCAATAACAAAAAAAACGCCCTTATTCAGAGCGAGCACTCTTAAAGAGCATCCGGCTCTGAATCAGGCCCACAATTCCAAAGACTTTTTGCGTACGTGAAATCTCAATGCAATGTAATAGGCGAAAAAGATTTGCCTCTGAATAGCAGGTGGAAAAAAGTGTAGAATTGCGGCTTTGGGGTGCAAGTTGGGGATACCACTCAGCAACTTTGGGGACAGCCCGCCCCAAAGGATAACTGCATAAAAAAAAAACTAAAAAATAGAGAGGAACACCCCAAAAAATGACTTGGAAAATGGGGGCAAAAAAGTACAAAGTGGGGAACAAACTTTTAAAATAGCAATATAGACTTTTTGGGGGGTCTGCAAGTATGGGGGAGGTGTTTTTTTATTGCAAGTGCTTGCAGAACATGCATTTTTTACCTTTTTAAAACTTCACTTTAGTGATTTAAAACTATGCTTGCACCCATTTTCAAGTACCCCAAATTTGACAGGACTACTTATTTTCACAAAAAAAAAATGCTTAATGCTATTCTTCACCACTTGAGCAAATATGCTAATTAGAAGCAATTGACAGCTTCCTGGAGATGACATACGCTAGTGGGTGGCTAAAGACAGGCTGGTGGGTGTCTATAAACACAAAGTGATCACTCATCAAGACAAGGGCGTGCTTATGCCTTGCCAAGCGAGTTGATGCCTTGACATCACTTAGCAAAATTTCCATAAGCTGGGAGCGAGCGGGTCTGAATCAGGCCCACTGTGCAATAGGTTACTTTGTTGTTCAAAATTATAAAAAATTTCCATACTATTTACTGCATCCCAACCTTACAGTAGCTACACTGTCTGACTTGAAGTGTGTTTGAAACCCATGTATCTATATAAAGAGTGCCTACAAGTAATTGCTTTAAAATAAGCAGTCCACAAAAGAAATTGTTGAAACGTTATGGCTGTGATTTAATACAGATTTGTGGTAAATTTACAAATAATTTTCCAGCAATTGTGGCAAATGGCAGTCACTGATTTGGAGTGTGAGAACAAGCTGCTGTCAATATGCAGTCAGTTTAAAATGCACACATCAGCTGCAGCTTCTGCAATGCATCATCTAGGGCAATAAACAAAATGCCAAAGCTATTTACAGTAGCATCAAGTCCGGCCACCTAGGGATTTCCTATCTATAGATAACCCATCCAATGTTCAATAGTTTTGGTCCCTTCCAGGCAGGGCTGCCATCAGAAAATGTGGGGCCCGGGACAGAGCAAATAGGCAGGGCCCCCCAGCCCCCATTATACAGAGGACAGCTCACAGCAACCCCCCACAGTAAGCTCCTCACAGCAAGTCGTCTGCCCGTCTACCCACCCTGCTCCTAACAACCGCCCGACCACTACATCCCCTCTGCCAAACATAGGTTCACTGACAGATTCAGCCAGGTGGTCCACTCCTACCAGCACCCGTGTCCACTATATCTCCTCTCTACAGTATCTCTCCAACCGCCCACTGCTGCCCTGTTTATTGCTGGCTGTGGGAGGCAGGCAGAGAGGATGCTCCCGACGTGCTCTGTGGATGCTGCTATAACACAATTGAGCAGCTGGGAGCATCCTCTCTGCCTGCCTCCCACAGGGCAGTAGCAGTGGGCAGTTGGAGAGATACTGTAGGCAGGGGATATAGTAGCAGGCGCGAGCAGCCGCTGTGCAGTGGTAGGTATATAGATATAATATATGATATCTGTTGTGTTGTCCTGGGACACAGCCCACCCATTTAAATTAGTGTTACCATGGTTATGCTTTGTTTATGCAGGATGCTCTTGAGGAGCATGATTATAGCATGATCAGGGATATATGTGGACACTAGGGGACTAACTGTAGCCCTAGTATTTAGTGCTTGCATCTATAGTGGCGCATGGGATGTGTGGACATTAGGGATTTAATTGTAGCAGTGGTTCCCAGCACTCATTTCCATGGTGACGCGGGACCTGCTTTCCAGTGTTGAGGAATACAGGCATGCTAGACGGGCATACCTTCAGGCTGTTGGGAGTTCCCGATACTTGCCGTCGGCAGCACGCTGGAAGGTTCAAGTGTATTTACAGGTAATACAGGTTATCCATTACTTAGTGATCCTGTGGTGTCCATAATGAGATGGTGATTAGTCAACAAATGTTATGCATTCCACTGAGATGGAACGCAAGCTGTATATTTATCTCTTTTTTTATAACTTTCATTGGGAAGATGATTACCAGTACGCATTGGGATCATGATATGTATTAAGGCTACTTGGCCTTATTGGCATATTTAGGTTGAGCGTAATTTTAGATAGTTATTTGTCTTATACACAGTTAATTAGCTGTGTAATTTGATGTAGGTTTATGGGTGTGTCCTAAGGTTGCACAAAGGGTATATATAGGCTCTAATGAGTGTGAAGTTAGTATCTGCTCTGGAAATTCATCTCTGGGTCTCCACAAAGGGTCCACCGTGGCCCGAAATGTCGAATAATGGACTCGTGACGCTATATGAGTCACTAAAAAATTTAGTTTTTTCATATCAAGAAGACTGGTGAGTGCTCTCTCTATATCAGTATATATTAGAGCACACCATGGATAGTCTCTGCATTATAGCTTGAGTCTATGCACCCCAGCAAGTTTGGATGGATATGTTTGGGAGTGCCACTAGGACTTTGAAATATATATATATATATATATTTATTACGTGTGCTATATATATTATGGCACTGCAGATACAACCAGGAGGCCTTCTTGACAAAAACAGACATATACAGTGTTCTTATAATTTTAGGATATATGTATACAGTTACAGTAGGTTTCCATGAGCGACATATGCAATACTCATTTTAATATCAATGTGATGCTTTATAATCCAAAATGTAAAAGATATACAATTATTACATCATGCAGCAGCAATATATGTCTATACATATGAATCCCTGTGCATTTGTAAGTATGCTGCCCCCAGCAGTATAAGGCTGATGACAACAGTTTGGGGATGTCACATATGCATATTAAGTAAGTTTCCCTGTGAAACGCAGTGATACTGAACAAAATTATACTAAATGGCTAATGGTATTGTTGTTGAATAAAGTCATTATTTACTTAGAGTGCACTGTCAGATTGAGGGAGAGATGTATCAAGCCTTGGAGAGTGATAAAGTGGAGAATTGCCCAAAGCAACCAATCAGCTGTTAATTATCTAGTACAGTCTTTGAAATGACCGTTAGCAGCTGATGGGTTGCTTTGGTCATCTACTCTTCAAGGCTTGAAACAATTTCACATGGCTACTGAAATTAACAGTGCAGGAGCGATTGTAACTGTCTGTAACCTGACTAAAGCTTAAGCCACAGAAGTCTATAAAGGTTGGACTATTTGTTAGACACATATAAAGTTCTGACAAAGGCATATTATTAGGCTTGGGCAGTGATAGAATGGTGCATAATGGGCCCATCGGGGGAGTGCAGTGATAGGGACCCATACCTTGGGGTGTGGCCAAACTCTGGAAGGGGTGTGGCCAGCTCAAACAGACGCTTCGCTAACCAATAGAATGGGCCTGGTCAGTGCCCCTGTATTCTGAATATATATATATATATATATATATATATACACACTTCTAGTGCATGCATGATAATGTACCAGATTAACAACAGCCATACATTGTAGAAGAACCACCATAGTCCTGTTATGTATAATGTAACATAAAGTATGCGTAATGTATAATTCAAGTGCACAGTCTGGAAACTGATTCCTAGAAAAGGGTGTGGGCCCTAAGGCAGTGGGGCCCACCAGGGGGTTTCCCCTGTACCCTTGTGGGCCATTCTGACCCTCGACTTTTGGTTATTTATTCATTGACCCAGGAATCCAACGCTATAATCCGGTTTGTAGCCAGATCAGAGCATTATAATAAAAGATCAGAATGATATAAGACTGAGGAAAAAGACCACATACAGAATGGGAGACAACCTACAGTGGCAGTTAGAACCAACAGAATAAGAGACTATTTGAAGAAGATAGAACAGGCAAGAGAGAAAGCTACATCTGTGGGTAATGAGTCCCTCTCATAGGTCAAATGTAGTGAAGACATAACAGAGAGATACAGTAAACCAATGAATACATTCTGTAATATAATGATGACAATGAGAAATAAATTGCCACAGTGTAAATATAGACTTACCAGTTCATTGACAATTTTCCGAACCCCATCAACAAGCTAGAACATATGCAAAAAAAAAAACATCCAGTATAAAGCAAGATTCCTTATAAAGCCTAAGGGACAAATGGAATAGGGTATGGGATTTTGGAACTGTAGAGATTTGGGCAAGTTAGCATCAAATGTAAAGTGGCAACAACCAGGTTATGTGTGTGCATACAGTGTTTGTCCTATCTGAAGAAAATGTTTGTATTTCTTCTTTGCATAGTTACAGATAGAGCTGCACCTGTGTATATCAGACTTTAAGGTGAAATTTAGTGATGTCTAGGAGGAAGATAGCAATTCCCTGGTATAAGAAAAACTGAATCAGGAGGTTTACTGAGAGGCAGAGCCGTAACTAGACTTTTTGGTGCCCTGTGCCAGAAAGAGCATGGCGCCCCCCTCATTTTTCAAAGGGACATAATGCACCCAAAAATGGGCCATGGCTTCATGGGGAAGGGCCAGGGAAGACATATGAGAGGCCAGGGTGTTTTCACATCCATTTCACATAAATGCTTTCCCCAGGTTTCCTGACTACTGCTGACAGGCAAAGCAGAGCCAAGAGCCAGCCCCTGTTATCAAATTTGTGGTTAAAATAGACCAAAAATAGATCACTTAAAAAAATAGCTATAAAAAAGCCCAAACACTTACCTGCATCCAGGGACAAGTAATCCATGCATCTGGTGATGTCCGCTGTGGTTACGGTGAGCTGGTTTCCGAGCTCCTGCACTATGACCCCAGTCAGCTGCTCTATGCTGGCATCTCATTTTGCAGTATAGAGCAGCTGACTGAGTCACAGGGGGTCATTCAGACCCGCTAGAGAGCGGCAGGACGCTCGCAAGCGGGTCAATGTTCCTCCGCTGTGCATGCGCACGACGGAGGGAGCTCCATCGTGTGCATGCGCAAGACCCGGCAAGCGACGGGCTCTCCATCACTCCGGGTCTCGCAACAAAGGGGGCGTGCTGTCGATGTTGATTGACAGCACGCCCCCTTTGGTGGGCATGTGGGGGGCGTGCCTGCCAGATGGAGGCATTCCCATGGGAACACCTACCATCTGAAGGCGACCCCACTGACATCACTAGTGATATCAGTGGGAGTGATTTTGGCTCTGATATAGCCAAAATCACTCCAGGGCTTGCAGCAGCGAGACCCTACCGCAGGGTCTCCGTCGCAAGCCCGATGGTCACGATGGTCAAGAACTTCGCGACCATCATCATGGATGCTCGCATATGCTGTGGTTGGTCACCCACAGCTATGCGAGCGGCCAGGAGGCCACTCCATTTTCATGGAGGAGGGCCCTGATTCAGAGCGAGCGCTCTGGTCAGAGCGTTCAGCTCTGAATCAGGCCCACAGTGCAGTATCCAAGAGACCAGCTGAATAGAGCCCCAGGGAAAATTGCCAGGTCACCAAGAACCAATCACTAAGGTAAGTGTAAGAAGAACAGGGGGGATTGAAGACAGATGCGGGGTGGTTTCAGAGGGGTTTGAGATGGTGTTCATGGATACGGGGTGTTTGGATGTGCCGGTAGCACATACGTGAACACCAGGGACAGACTGGAGCTGCTGAGCAGCCCTTGCAGACCCCCTGCATGCGCTGTAGGTGCCTGCTCTAACACAAAAGGGGTGTGGCCTCACCCCAACATGGGTGTGGCCTTGCCTAACAGGAGTGTGTAGCAAGTCACAGGGGCCTGGCCTCATGGCACACCCTCATTTTTCAGTATCTCCGACCGAGTTCTGTCCCTACAGGGAATTTTTGAAACATTTCTGTGGTATTTTCAAAATCTGCAATAAGAATTTAGGTGAAATTTCACACTAGAACTACATTTGAAATGCGGATTGTAGTAAATATGGCCATTAATGACCAAACCGGCCACTAAGTTCAACTTTCCTCATCTAACACATCACTGATCTGTACACAGACATTTACAAACTTATGCACAATAATATTAAAAATATGTATTTGATATATATATATATATATAAACTTACGGATTGATAATTTGAATTCTGTGAAATAATTAGAAAGATGTAAATAATGTACTTTCACAAATATTATTACATGTTTATATTACTTTTAGTTTCTTTCTGAAAATTCTGCTTAACTATATCAAGTTTTCACCAAAATATGCTGCATGCCGGAGCCATGCTTCATTTTTATTTTCTTATAAGAAATCCACATGCTTAGAGGCAGAATGAATTAAACTCTCAGTTGCATACAGTAGGTTTTCTCTCAGATGATGGAAGTCACATGAGTAGTTCTGCTTCTATATAAATTCACATGTTAAACATTTAATAATTTCGACAAATAAATTAAAAAGGGGCATTTTTCTAAGCCAGGTTTTATTTTTTAGAACAGCATTCTCTGCCAAATAGAGAATTCCATACCCACTGAAAAGAAATGTTATATTTTATTCCCCTCTATGCTCTTAAAATCATGTCATGTTCTATGCAACAATGGCGGAAGTGCCAAGCCTTTTTAAAAACCAAGGGAATCATTATGTAAAAAAAATACATCAAAAAGTATATCTGTTTCTAAAAAGTCTTACTTGTTATCGATTATTTTAAAAATATAACTTTAATTACAGTTTGAGTGTATAGTACAACGGATTAGCAAATAAACTCTTTATTCAATGTTACTATGTAATAAATCAAAATAAACATGTTACTGATATAGTAAAGAGCTATTGCTTAACACAAATTTGACTATGCAATAAAAAGCCAACTGAATATTAAATAATTTTGAAAGGTAATAAAAATCTTACCTTATCTTTACGAAATTCTTGATTCAGGTATGAGTATCTAAACTATTTTAAATAATAAAATATTTAATAAAAAACAAAGAATACAGAAAGGATAAAATACATAAACATTTAATAACTGATATGATGACCCCCTTTTTTGCTTTTGGATTAATCTTTGTGTTTGGTTTTGCAAAACCACCCACAAGTGTTTTGGTTTTGGATCTTTGTTTAAAAAAATAAAAATTTGATACATTTTTTTAAAGCAATTCAAGGATACTGTATCTCTTGCTTACCTTTCAGCCCTGATCTGTCCCGCTGTCCCCATACATTATTATGGGGACCTAAATTCATAAAGCTCCAAAAAAAATATTTTTCAGAGCTTGACTGCAGAAGCATTTGCCATCTTCAGATAGAGTTTGCTTCCGCACCCCTGTTACTTCTGTATGGGAAAGAGTCCTAGGTTGCGAAGAGGGATCCTCTTGGGAAATCCTTCACCCATGTCTGACTCCTTGCACCGGACTCTTTGTCTTTATGCACCTACGTGAAGCCTGTTTTTTTTATGCAGGTACGCTAGCACTATCGAGTCAGACTCAGCAGTGCTAAGCTTCACTGCTTTAAATGGAGCAGTGAAGGGGATCATGGAGACAGCTGATTTTTGGGTCAGATTTCCACACTATAGCAATGTTTTATTGTTCCAGAGATTTTTTTCCATCAATGCTACTCACAGCAAGTTGGATATTTAATTATCGGGAGCCGCCGGGATGGTTTACCAAGAATGTTGGTAATTTGTTGGAGAAACAATTAAAAATAAAGTTAAAATGCACATTACTACACATAACCACTCATAACTATTTCTTTCATAAAACTAGTCAGCTTTTCAGGGATCCTGAAAAATATATAATAACTTGATAGAACGATACCCAAGCAAACTCTGGAACCCCTAGCAATAAGAAGGCCTCATCCTCTATGTAGTCAGATGATGCTCATCTAATGATTGTCATATGGAAAATATTTGTACTCTGAGCAATGTGAAGCTGTTGTCTGCATATTTGTAATAAAGGAGATTGTAAATAAAGGAAATTGTTATTACTGGGATGGTTTATCTGGAATGCGGTGGGATTTTCCATGCACAGAGGTATCTTTCAAAAATATCCCACACGAGCTTGACATTGTCAATAATGTTTTTTTAGATGTCATGTCCGGATAGAGAGCACACCCAGAATCCATATTTTTGATAATGTGGCCATCACCCTGTTGGGTTGCTGGCTCAGGGGATAGGGGTTTCAGAAGGGCAGGCTGAGAAACTGACTGACCCTTCTTCTTTGCAGTGTCAGCTACGGCATTATCATCTGTCATTACCTTCATGTTCTGTTCTAGCTGCTCCAGGGGTCTAGACAAGTCTCCACCCTCAGGATCAATCTTAGCACAAGGCAGCATTTGCCAGCCTGCTGTTTCTGATACTCCAGAAATCCTACATATACCATCAGAAACATATGGGGAACATATCTTGTTTACTATAGAATTGGACATCATGTCTTGGGGATCAGACTCCTCTGTCCCTACATTTGACTAGCAATCTCCATACTATCAAGAGTAGATTCTAGCACATGAGTTACTACATCAGGCAACTCATTGCCCATGGTAACCAGTCTAATGAGCTCCATTCTGGTGGGCAGTCAAGCTACCTGCAGTTTGTCAGCAGCAACAAATTTTGGTATACTTGTGGTTGCTAACAAATCCCTGTTCATGCTTCTAGGGATGCCTGCCTCAACAGTGAAAGATGGTTCTGTATCACCCCATACAGTGGGACATACAGCAACCTCTGTTTCACATGCAATCCTAGCCGGTCCATGTGCTGTGCCTCAGACAGACCCCTGTACCATCTGAATAGCTAAGATTTTCACAGAGAACTCAAGAGGTGGACGGAGATCTACCTTGGGTTGTGTGAGTAAATTGATGGCAATAAGGTGGGTCAGGCAGGAATCTACAAAGTCAGCCAGGTCTCCTTCCAAAGACCTGGGAGGCTGTGTGACCTCAGTAACCCCTGACACCTCCCCCAGCATAACATCACTTGAGTCCTGGCTCATACTCTGACTCCCTGGCTCTGATACACTTTTACCAGCAAACACATTGTCACCTATACCACAGACATTCATAGAATTATTTGCCAGCTAAGGGGAAAGTTCAATACAGCATAATGGTTTCAACAGGTCATTTCTCAACATAGACCCATTACCAGTCCCTGTAGTATCATTACCCATGCATGGGCGAGCATCCATGGGTACCTGCAGAGAAGTGGCATTAGCACACATCATGGTAAAAGGACATTCATCTTGAGCATTCAATGATTTCCCCAGATCTGTTCTGTCTCTGGCAACACATTAGTAGGCACATGCCTCTCCTCCCTAATGCTTTGCCCTGCTTCCAACTCCAGATACTCTTGTGCCATGGGAAAACCAGTTTTACTTTCTAACCCAGTAGCATGTTTGACAGTACTCTCCCTAAACATATCACCATTAGGGGTTTCTCCTTCATTCCACCCTATATTGGGTTTCTTGCATAAGTCCACATAATTGTGGGGGTCACCTGTTCGCTTCTCATCTCCACATATCCCTATTCCATTAGAATATGCACCATCCTTAGCAGACATATCATTCCCAACAGTATCAGCCTTAACCTGATCTAGTGCATTCTCCTTGGGTACATGTAAATGAACACAAGCATGTTCATCATTACATGGCATCATTGTCCCACTCTTACACATATGCATTGCTATGTTATCAGGCTCACTTGCCACCTGGGAAGGAATGAGGTTAGTGGGAAAAACTGACCACATCGCATTGGGTACATCACATTCATAGATAGTTCTGAAATGACTTAGGTCAGTCCCAAATAACACATTGGTGGGTATATGGGGCAGCACACCTACCTCCCAAAAATCACTGCCCACCCCCCAGACCAGGTTTACCTGGGCCATGGCTACTTCCAAGTGGATTTCCTTGACCTCGCGTATGGCCATTGTCTTTCCAGGAATAAACTTCTCCAAGTCCACTAATGTGGGATGCACTAAAGTCAAATCTGTCCCCGTGTCACATAGCCCCACAGTTACCTGCTTTCCTATGACCATGGCTTGCAGATTCTCACTGACACCCTACTGGGACCCTTTTGCGTACAAAACAACATGCACGGGTTTCATTGGTGAGGCCCCTGTAGGAGAGGGTGTCATCTTCTCCTTTACTGGACAACTGGCACTGAGGTGCCTGGGATCATAACATACACAACACTGGTGGCCCATGGCCCAATCTGGTTTTCCCCCCACCCGCTTCACTGATGCTGAAAAAGGAGTCGCAGTACCAGTAGAAGGCAATGGCAAAGCTTCTCCAGGTCAATTCTCTTTCCAGGTCGGTTCCTTCAGTCACCATTTCTGTGCAGCCTGAGGTGGGTTCCTCCAGTCACCATTTCTGTGCAGCCTGAGGGAGTAGGCTGCTCGCACTAACAGCCTGTCCCAGCAGAGCACACTGCACCTCGGGCTGTGATAACTCGGTATCATATTCCACAGTGGCTGACTTGGGTGTGGTTACCTATTCCTCATGGGGTACCCCTGTAAGCTGGGTCATTGCTTCTTCAGCTGGCGAAAGAAGTTGTTGCAGGCGATTCCTTTCAGCATCCAGCCGGCGACACTGATCTTACCTGAAAGGGGTATCGAGCTTTTCCCAATCTTCTGCATCTTCCAAAGCAAGGTAAAAACAATACTCCCAGGTGGTCCAGCAGTTCCGCAGAACTCATCTTACAATCCAGAATCGCCCTGCGATATGGGCTGAAGGCATTACATTTTTCATCCTGTGCCCTCCTGAGCTGCCTAATCATCTCGCTGCGGGTATTGTTACTGCAGGAGAGACCTTGCAGCTGACTTTCATCAGCTAGTTCCTCCATACTCCTTATGGTAAAATAGTCCTTGGTGTCTTGGAAAGAATACCCCAGCTGGACTGCTGGTGCTGCAATGGATTGGTTATCTGCAGCCTCCTTAGCTGCCACACATCCTGCAATCTCCCTGGAACTAACAGAGGGTTCAGATCTCTATCTAGTGTCTGTTATAATGTCCAGGGCTGTCTGATTGCCAAAACCACAGCTAGCATTTGTGGGCTTTCTCCTTCAAATTCCCACTCAGGGAAATGCTCTAGACAGACATAGCTAGCATATTCTGGGCCTTCTCCATGAAATTCCTACACAGGGAAATACTCTGCAGCCTCCAGGTCCATAGCAGCTCTACGCTCTGCAGCCTCCAGGTCCCTGGCAGCCACTTCCAGGTCCCGAGCTGCTCTGTGTTCAGCAGCCTACATGGTATTGAACTGCTTTACAAGCTTCAGCACCATCTCAGAGTCCGACTCTTTCACATATTAAAAGACTGAGTCTAGCTAGCGCTCCAGCTTGTCAATATATTACATATCTCTCGCTCATTTGCTAATTGAGTCCACATCTGCATACGAAGTATCCTATTACTTTCTGCAGTAAGTAACAATCCAGTACAGGGTACATCCCAGACTATGCAGTAGTCCCAGCCGATGCATTCTTTCCCTCAGCTTGGTATCTTGCAGAACTCCCCTCTGCCATGGAACTCTCTCTCTGCCAGGCACTCAGCTCTGCCCAGCTCCACGAATGGATGGGTAAGAACAGAGTCCACATCAGAGTCCAACTTTCCGCTATTACTTCCCGCAGTACATAAAACCCCAGTACATGGTACATCCAAAGCTAATGCAGTAGCCGACTCGATAACATTCTGATGCTCTGTATCATAGTCCAATAGATCCCGGATCAATCTCTTCTTAGAATGATCCATCCAGACCAGACCTTTCTGCACACAATGTTACCAGCTCTTCCTTCTTGAGCTTTTTGTACTTTGTGGCCATTGTTCATAAAAAAAAATAAAAGGACAGTGGAGGGGAACAGAAATTGCTTTCACTGTGTGACTTTTTACTAATATAAGCTTTGAGTTCAGGTATCTGGTGAAATTTGGTTCCTCGCTCCGAGCACTCCCTTTTTCACTTAAGTTTTTTAAAAAATAAAACACTTTTTTATTCCACCGCTGCTAACCAATTGTCACGGATCTCCAGCCGATCTTTCCAGATACGCCAATCTGAGAATCGCTGCCGATGACTTATACCAGTTAACTCAGTGCGAGTGGTTATTAACTTCGGTATCTGCCTCCAGCAGAAGACCAATTTAATGCTAAAGCATAAGGCAAGCTTCTGCTCTCACCTGCACACACAACTTATCAATATTTAAACATACTGTAGGTAACATGCCAAACATGAGACGTTTTGGTCATAAAAACACAGATTCCAAGAACTAAAATTAGTTTAGTTAAATTCAAGAAATATCTTCAAATCTTATGTACAAACATTACAAAGGATATAAGGATGTTACAAAAAGTCACAAACACAGTTAATCACACTTTCAAGTAAATCAAAGAAAATAATAGAATTGGAAAAACAAACCATTCAGATCACAATGGATAGAACAGCTTTGAGGTGAGGCCTCCCCAATGAGTTCAGGTGCCCTGTGTCTTGTTGACAGCCTCAAGCAGAGAATCACACACTCTTACCAGTGAGCCTGTTTTTTATCCTTCTGTGCCCAGCTCCTTCCCCCTGACCCCCAATCAATGGGGTAATTTAATCCTTCTCTGCCCAGAGTGTATTGTCCCTCTAGCTGAACTATGGGGTTTCTATATCAATTGAGCAGGGATTCTTAATTACCTTTCAGCCCTTTCTGAC